>JAQISU010000076.1:11902500-12345000 GCA_029339505.1 Unio delphinus
GAGATTACTATCGACTGTCACATTGCAAACGTAGTGATTTGACTGAAGAATTGTTACGAATACTAATTTTGTTTACAGTCTAATGTACATTTCCATTATGATAACTTCATTCGGCTAATATGTTACTTAGTTTCAGAACACAAAGTCGTCACACGGTTGGAAAGCACATAGGGATGCGAATACAATTATTGTTAGCCTAAGTCAGCAAAACCCAGCACAGCGCTAAATGCTGTGTATTGACTCGTGTTCTGTCTGTCTGTCTATCTATCTATCTATCTATCTATCTATCTATCTATCTATCTATCTATCTAGGTCCGTCAACGTGTCTGTCTGTTTGTCTAATAAATATACTGAATATACAAATGCACATTTTGTTTCGGAAGAGGTTAGAAAATCACGACGAATGATTTATTTTGTGATTACCGGTATATAAGTCCATCAGGACATGACAAGACAACTTGCTGCTCGATATGCTGTTCAATAATGTAGTCAGCGACGACGAACTCATTATTTACACGCAGCTTCCTAGCCAAGATAAATACAAGAAATTTAGTGACTTTTATGTGTCGCTTGCGGTGCTCATGATGCTGACCAAAGCAAGACTGAGATGTTCAAAATATTAGAGCGAGAAGAAATGCATAGCTGTAGAAGAACATAAAGGTTATTGTGATTCCGTCTTAGTACTTAATATATATAAATATATAACTATCATGCTGTCGCGGAATCGAATTTTCTAAATTTACGAGTCTATCGGTGGCAGAAAACACAATGTTATGGTATTTAATCAAGATGCAGAAGAAACTCATGAGAAGTAATGCCGTGGCGTAAAGGAATTTTATTTGCTGTAGGTCTCTGATTCCCATGTTTTCTTTGACCTCAGCCAAGATCTTTGCTGCAGTTTGCAGGTTATCAGTTTGATCTTAGAAATTTACAAGCCCACCTGATCAACGCCAAATAAAACATGACTAGTAAACTTAGTCAAATTAGCTTTGGTAGCAAATCCACATCAGCATCACGTCGGGCTTAAAGGTTCGTAAATCATCAAAACCATTTTGTATTAAACTACTTCAACCTGAAATCAACAAGTGTTTGCTATGTTTGTAGTGAGAAAATTTGCTTCCGTACGGTACACACAACACTTCAACAAGATTACATCATATTTGACAATCCAATCAAATGTCAAATGGTACAGTTAAATAAAATATTGACTGTTGTTGGCGATTGTGTTAAATATTTGACAACATGAACTGGTGATGCAGGTTTATACTAGTCAAAATAGCAAGCAAAGATGTCCATGTGTTACTACATATGCAATGCAATGAATACAAGTCTTGTTGTTAAATCGAGATTCATGTTACCAAACAAAAAGATGTCGATGTGTTACTACATATGCAATGCAATGAATACAAGTCTTGTTGTTAAATCGAGATTCATGTTACCAAACAAAAAGATGTCGATGTGTTACTACATATGCAATGCAATGAATACAAGTCTTGTTGTTAAATCGAGATTTATGTTACCAAACAAAAAGATGTCGATGTGTTACTACATATGCAATGCAATGAATACAAGTCTTGTTGTTAAATCGAGGTTCATATTACCAAACAAAAAGATGTCGATGTGTTACTACATATGCAATGCAATGAATACAAGTCTTGTTGTTAAATCGAGATTCATGTTACCAAACAAAAAGATGTCGATGTGTTACTACATATGCAATGCAATGAATACAAGTCTTGTTGTTAAATCGAGATTCATGTTACCAAACAAAAAGATGTCGATGTGTTACTACATATGCAATGCAATGAATACAAGTCTTGTTGTTAAATCGAGATTCATGTTACCAAACAAAAAGATGTCGATGTGTTACTACATATGCAATGCAATGAATACAAGTCTTGTTGTTAAATCGAGATTCATATTACCAAACAAAAAGATGTCGATGTGTTACTACATATGCAATGCAATGAATACAAGTCTTGTTGTTAAATCGAGATTCATATTACCAAACAAAAAGATGTCGATGTGTTAACTACATATGCAATGCAATGAATACCAAGTCTTGTTGTTAAATCGAGATTCATATTACCAGGTTCACGTGAGTGTCGAACCTTCGTTTCAGGTTCATTTTGCATAACAAAGCCTCGAAAATACTTGACTGATTTCATCATACTGAGTAAATCAAGACGGATAAATGGACGGGTTGACGTAGTGGCCTTCTATGTGTTGTACTGATCAATTGAAAAATATTTTACGACTTGCTTCTCAGTTTGTCCTGAATGCGGTTCAATAGCGCCTAACATGACTGCAATTGAAACGCTGACAACGCTGTAATATATGCAAGGAGTGGAAACATTCTGCATTTTGTGTCGCCTCCGAATTTGATAATTTTAGTACCTCCCACGTGCTGTTGATTTTTTCATATGAACCACGTAAGGGCAGTTATTATCTGTTGAAGAAAGTTTCAATATTATTATTATTATTATTATTATTATTATTATTATTATTATGTTCCTTCTTATTTTCTAATGTCGACATACACATCGCGACCGGAGTTTTAATATTTAGAAACATAACAGGTTCAATTATGAATATTCCACAGGTGCATACAAATTATCATTCACCCCCCCCCCCCGTAGCATCAAACAACAAAAACAACATCGATAACCACAACCAGCATCATCGACAAGTGCATGAAAATATCAACAATGGACTGCCTGAACAATTAAATTTATGAAAATGTTGGGATAGAATATGATATTGCACGTGATATATGAATGGCAAGCAACATCTCTGCAGAGGGTTCTTCTAATCTTTTACAGTCAAAGGTCTCAAATATTTTAATATGGGGTTTTCTCTTATCTCTGCACAGTAAGCAAAAATGCTACATATATGTGTTTTGTAATGTCATGATGAGTGCTTATTTGTCATGCAACTTGCCCCATACTATTACTTGGTGGGTGTACGTGTGTCATATGTGAAGGAAACTAAAGTGTTCCCGACTTTCATAAACGACAACATATGTGATTCTTTATTATATTGAGGGGATAAGACATGTATCAGTAGTAATATGTAACACTTGGAGCTCAAAGGAAAACCCAATGTTAAAATTGCAAAATGTTTATAACCTCAAACGGGAATTTAAAATGAAACTGGCAATATAGCCGGAATCGAAAATTAACATCAGTCTCGTCGAGGTACAAGACCCTGGAGAACAGTGTTAAAAAAATGGCTAACTTCAATCGGGGTTGGGGCTAACTTAAGTGATCGAGTTAACCTCATTACATTATAGTCAAAATGTGTTTATAATTTGAAAACATAGACACAGACAAAAATACATAGTAAACACAGACCAAAATAGTTGTGACAATAGTCGAAGAGTATCTATGTTCGAGGCAAGACGACTGACCTGAATAAGACCGTTGGCGGTTCTACACCACCGACAGTTAACATAAGAAGCATAACACTGGTCGGGTCTTCTCTTTCTCGAAATCCTTCTGACAAATGGACTGATCATCACGATTCACTTCTGATAGCTTTTTCTATCCATTTAAATCTTCTTCCAAATAGTCGTATATGTAATCTTCGTGATCCCTTGCAGCCTTTCGACTAGGATTAAGATTTTGAGACCTTACTATTTTCCTTCATGACATTCTAGACAAGACATGCTACAAGGGCCGTGTTTGTTATAGAAAGTGCAAAGGCTGTGGGAATACAGGTCATGCTCCAAAACATTTACCCAATAACTCAGGATAAGAGGAAAACGGATGAGAGAAAACTATGTGAAATAACAATATTCCCCAAACAGCATATCAAGGAGACGGAACAGACAGAGGCAAAAAAAGATGGGAACCAATAGAAACAGCACCAACAACAAACAACACCATAGAACCAGCAACCAACTAAGGAGACGGTGATAATGTAAGAATGGCAAGAAAAGTTAGCAAAGAAACAACGGAACGCGCTTCAACTTAAGGATGCAACGATGTCAGAGGGATATGCAGAAACAAGAACAACATCAACAACAGCAAAAAGTAACAAATGATAATAATAAAGAACTATCAGCATTTAAAGGAAAGGAAATAGGTAAACATAAAGAGAAGTTCAACTCAAAATCGCAATGATCTCAAGGGATTTACAGGAACAGTAACAACAACAACATCAACGTGAAAATGGCAACAACAATCATCAACCGACAATGTAGGTGGTACTCAGCAATTACGCAATTCAACGATAAAAATCAAGCTTTGACGGCACTACTGGACATCTGTGCATAGATAAGCTATTGCAGCCAAATGCATCAGTTGTTTTAACTCGATCCAAGAGAATAATATCTGTCTGTTCCAAGCATGCCATACAAGTGGTCTACGCTGACTACTCAGAAGAGACTATCAACATCATCAGTGATCACTACCAAATCATTCACAGGAATTGGCTGTGGTAACGGTACAAGACAGTTAAGGCTCATTGCGTCTATTTCATAAGTTATGTAACAAACAAACATCCATTTTTCAAAGGCAACCCGACTCTCAAGAAAATGAGTTAATATCCAAAGATTGCCAAATCAAGCTAAATTTAAAACCATTTTCCAATGTATCATACATGTAGGATTCATACATTTATCAGCATGTCATAAAATAAACTATTTTGCCTTTTTTATGAACATATACATGGAAACATGTCATGTATTCCACCCAGTCACATTATCCTGATACCAGACCCACCAGTTATAACGTCAACTTCATTATGCTAATCGCCAAGCGTGGTAAATGATAGTACCATTTTTACGAATTTGATGATAATGACTCAGCCAGTCTGAACCAGCGACCTCCCGCATCCACGGTGGATGCTCTTCACACGTAGGTCACCGGAGTGGTTGAACAATACACACATAAAGTTCCCAAAAGGTGTCAGAGCTGGTGTGACATTCAATATATTTAGGTCGAAGTCACATATCTTATGTCATTTTCAAACTCTAACCCTTTTTCTTGCGAAATACTCTTTCATACTTTCTGTGATGTTTTCTTTCCAGTTTTGTTCTCAAGTTATACAGAAAATTTGTCTCGAAGAATTTATTAAAAACAAAATCAAAAGTAGGATACAGCTATAAAAATAAACTCCTACCTGACTCACAATCGTTATATCTAAAGAGAGTGTTGTAAAATGACTATCTGTCGAAACATTCAGCACAGATCAGTCTGTGAGACAAAGTATGCACAGTTGCGTACGGAGAGGTCATCATCAACACTAATGGTGATACTCCCGAATGGAATAGGCAGATAACAGTTATTCAAGGTTGATTTATACGAATTTGAACAGAGCTGCTAACGACATTTATTCACTCCAATACGTTAATACGAATGAACGAAATACAGTTCTAAAGAGAAGCAAACAAGAGTTTTACAGAATATTAACAAATAATTCAATGTACATGTATACAGGGGAATCAACAAGACATTAAAACTGATTCGTAGAAACAAAGAACATGAACAAGATACATTTACATTTCATTTCTGTAACAGAGCTAAACAAATTTGTATGGATTTGTACAAACGTTACAGTGCAACAAGCATTGATTACTAAGATAAACTTGCACAAATGAAAATGCACTGATAATATGAGTTTTAGCTGAAAAGCCAACGAGTGTGATAAATATTAACTATTACAAAATATGAACAAATGATGACTATTAGAGTACTTTGTATGGTGCAAGTATGATCAACATAAATTTCTGCTGAGAAGTAAGCAAGAGTAATCTGGGTTAGTTTGAAAAAGGATCTAACGCTGGAGACCAAGATACATTATGCAGAGGAACCTTTCAAGAGAGTTACACCCAGAAGAGCCAACGAGAGTTACCAATTTTAATTGGTACAGAGAAGTCAATAAATGTCGAAAGCAAAATTTGCACAGAGGACGGGATGGGGTTTCTTGGTTTCATTCGTAATATAGTGTTCTTTTTGTCGAGCAGATATCTAGATTCTTTTGCTATGAAAGGAAATGTTATTGTGACTTTAGTATTCATATTGTAATTTATGCCAATTGTCAAGTTCATATATTGTCATATAACCATTTTAGCTTACCCTCAGTCATCGTGATATATAAATGAAAAATATCAAACTTTTCACCAAATATATTTTATTAGGCTTTCAAACATATTAGCAGTCACATTATTTTCAATCTATTTTGTGCATGCTGAAACCGTTTATTTATCCCAAATTTGTAAAGAAAAGAGTTGATTACCCAGTGATATTTTTCCACCTCAGTGAAATATCAATAATATTTCCTCAGAAATCCAGAATTTCATAACTTATCATGAAATGAATAGACAGTACAAACAAAAATCGTCACTAGCAACGTATTCACAGTGGCATATCATTGTGACACTTTTTCTTGGTTCTTTGTTTTCTCCAATTGAATTACGACGAGTTTCTGATATTTAAGGGCGTTTATTTTCATGCACAAAAGCAAAGACTCAACCAAGTTTAATTTTAGTCTTAATATACAGAATACTCCTATAATGCAATCCACTTCATGGTACGAGGATGGTCTGTCAGGAAATTAAGGCCAACAAGATTTGTGGATAAGATTCCGACAGAAATATTATTATTATGTGTGAACAGAGGACATACCAAAATAATGAGGATGCATCTGTGCTGATGGGGCAATAGAATTTCGAAGATGAAGTCTATAAAGAAGCAAAAAAGAGCGATAAATATAAATATTTACAGAGCGACTAAGAAAAGTCATCAAGGTGAGCAAGATGGTTTCTGTATGGAGGAAGGAGTAAATACGCGTGCAGAGACTGTAATAAGAGTTTTATTGATAAAAAGCCGTCAAGAGTGATCGAACATTAAATGTTTGAGGATTCAAAAATGCTTACAATGTGTGTATACATAGTGATCATTGATAACTTAACGTCAGAAAGATATATTAGTTGCTTCTATAAAGATAACTATATAATTGGAACTACTCTTTCAGCATAGCGTGTCCAATACGAAAACTCATTCATTACAAATTTCAGATGGCATAACTTAAGATACAAATGGGAAATTTTAATTACATGAAAAACATTCAATCCTAATATGTGTATTGGGAGGTCATTTAGTCCAGCATATATCATATAAATTATATACTTTTGGCTACATTCATTCTTTGCGATGAGAGTTATACAAATATAAAAGTTACACAAGTCAAATTTTCAGGCTGAAAGATCTTAAGAATCGATTTATAGACAATGTCATCTGCAAGATGCCTTTGCTGTAAGTGTTACAAGGTTTAAAAATGGTCTTTATCCTAATTTCTTTTTCAGTGTTCGAGAAACTATCATCAAAATGCGTTGGTAAATTTTTTCCTCTGACGCAAAGAAACCGCTTATACAATTTACTACAGAGATGACAGCATGTACTCAGAGAAAAGTGTCAGTGACCATGTTAAGACAAAACTGAGAACATTGATATTAATTTTAAACGATTCTGCTTCATTCTAGGCAGCAGTTTTAGTATTAACAGTCAAATGTGAATTTATAAGTTTAGACTGATAACACGTAAGTGTTGGACTAGTAATATGCATTAGAATATGCAACAATTATTGTACATCTTCTACAGCATATGCTAACTCCAAAAACTATTTTATGACAACAACTGTTCTATTTAATTTAGGGTTCCTTCCGCTATTAAAAAAAAAACAAAAAGCAGCACAGCAACAAAAGAACCAGCCGATAGCAAACTTTGTAAATGTTTTAATTGCAATTGAAGACACCCTAGAAAACCTTGTTGTTGTATGAACATTAAATAATCAGAGGGAGTCTCATGTCTTGAGACGGGCCTTTGTTTATGACATATTGTTAGAGGATACGTCGCATAGAACTATCCTCACAGACTGTCACTTTTTGGATGAAAGACCAATAGCAAGCTATGCTAGCTTTTGTTGATTACAAAAGAATTTAATATGACGGAGCTAGACTTTGACAACATTCATCGTTAATTTTAATGTACCTGGTCAAATAATAGCTTATCAAAAGTTTTCTTGTTCACTAACAACACTAATTTTGAAGCAACAGTTAGATTTAAATTCGTTAAGTTATGATTTTATACATGAATATACCATTGTCACTGTAATACATCGTTCGGAAACGTTTAATAAAATTCATTGATAAACAGGAGATCTCACAAATGAGTATTTTGAACAGGTCTGTCTTGATTATGTTGCTTATTTTCAATTTAAGGCAATCAGAAATAACGTGTCCTTTCTTCTTAGAATAGGTACCCGCATGATAATATAAGGACATTTTATCAGTCTTATCAGAAACGTTATGGCAATTTGAAATTCGGAAGTGCTCGTATTTGCTTTGTACAGGAGTATTTAACCAGAAGACTGCCGAGTGGCATATATAGTGAAAAAATACACTGTATGGGCTATGGAATACGAGCAGTATCTTCAAAACCTTCAACCTTATTGCACATCAAGGAAAGTCTTTACGTTACAATGGACGCACGAAATTCTTGAACTCTTCAACTAGTACTTGTCCGAGATTTTCTTGGATAAACACCACCAAATAATTGTTCTTTTTATCTTGCAAATTCGCCGTGGGTTTGACCGGTTACCTGAAGTTTTGTCTAAAAACCTCAGGTACCAACTAATAACCCTTTAAGATACATTCCATACTCAGATCATAATCAACTCTTTGTTGTACGTACATGGTCGTGTAGCTATCACGTGCTTTGTCAATAAATGTACTTTATAATGACGGTCTAATCCTCACTTGGTCATTTACCATTTTCAGCATTTCTTCAAATTGAAGACAACGTTTACTATCTCTTCTCTTAAAATGAAAGAAATAAAGCTGGCAAGTGAAAATCACCATCATACTTCAAATCCAAATTATAAATTTTGATTTAGCAAGGAATATTAGATTAGTGCCCCCTTTCAGAGAAAAAGAAGTAGACGAATACTAGATTTGTTTTGAAAAAGTTGCAGAAAATTGAAAGTGGCCAAGAGAGAATTGGACTCAGTTATTACATACTCCTGGGAGGCGCAAACAAAAACAACTCTGCCATATCAACATGCTAAAAGAGTATATTGAAAGAGATAGCCATGTTAAACATGTAATTAATTTAGTTGTACCTGTCCCACTCAGTGAAGGAATATCATCAGATTCTACTGATATTGAAAGGATGACTGATACTGAAATGACGAATCTTTGTAATTCAGAAATTATGAAAAATCTATACCAGAAACTTTCACATTTACAAGTGCCAGAAAGAAATGAACTGAAACTATTATTTTTTTAATATGAGCACTTATTTCCAGATGTTCCTACAAGGACAAACGAAATTTTTCATGACGTTGAAATTGTAACTTCCAAACCTGTCAAACAACATCCATACAGGATGAATCCACTCAAACAGGAATACTTAAAAAAGGAAATTCAATATTTGCAGGAGAATGATTTTATCGAGCCCAGTAAAAGTGATTGGAGTTCACCATGCATACTTGTTTTAAAACCAGATAAAACTTTCCGTATGTGCACTGATTATAGGAAGGTGAACAGTGTGACAAAAACAGATTCATTCCCATTACCAAAAATTGACGATTGTATTGATAAAATTGGGAATGCCAAGTATGTCACCAAATTTGACCTTCTGAAAGGATTTTGGCAGATTTAACTAACGGAAAGAGCAAAGGAAATCTCGGCATTTGTGACTCCAGATGAACTCTACCAATATCAAGTGATGCCTTTCGGGATGAAAGGGTCACCAAGTACTTTTCAACGTCTCATGAATGTGATCACCTCTGGTCTAGAAAATTGTGATGCCTATATACATGACGTCATCATCTGCAACGACACCTGGATAGAACATCTAGCAACAATTCGAAAATTCTTTGACAGACTCACTGATGCATGTCTGACAATTAATTTATCTAAAAGTGAGTTCTGCCGTGCTAGTGTGACTCTCTTAGGACATATTGTGGGACATGGACAAGTTAAACCAACAGATGCTAAGGTTGAGGCTATTTCTAAATTCCGTGCCTGAAAATAGAATGCAACTGATGCGGTTTATAGGTATGGCTGGATACTATCGTAAATTTTGTTCAATTTTTTCCATAACTGCAGAACCCCTGACAAATTTATTGAAAAAGAAGAACAAGTTCGTTTGGACTGAAAAATGTCAGGAGGCTTTTGATAAGTTGAAAGCCATACTTGAAACAGGACCAGTTCTTGCAGCTCCAAATTTTAGTCAACCTTTCAAATTATCTGTCGATGCAAGTGATGTTGGGGTTGGAGCAGTTTTAATTCAAGAAGAAGATTTTGGCTTTGCAACATTTTGAACTTTATCTAAGTTCAGCTCCTTCTTCGATTATAGTTTCTAGTGACCACAACCACCTTACTTTCATCAGCAAGATGAAAAACAAAAATCAAAGGTTACTGAGGTGGAGTTTGTTATTGCAGGAATATAATCTTGACATCCGGCACATCAAGGGTAAAGATAATTTAATAGCAGACGCTCTTTCCCGTGTATAAATATGTTATATCATATACACTGTATAATTTATAAGAGTTTTTTTAACCTCAGATGTAAATTGGTTTGTGATAAAAAATATTTTATCATATAAACCTTTCTTTTTATTTTATGGGGAAGGTGTTACGTATATTTGATTTAAATCATTTAATTTTGTTTGTCAGATTCAAATTTGACATTTTGGGTTTAAAATTCGTTAGTTGGGAGAGATTTTCTAGAAATGGATGACCTATATACTTTACGAATAAACACCAGGTGTTGACCTCATTTCTGACCTGTTATCAGAGTTGGAAACAAGGTTTTAAAATGATTGGTTGATTCCAAGGACAAAATGGAATAAAGTATGAACATCTTTCTAATTTAGTTGGGTCATACGATGTTTGCGTGATTTCTTGAACGTGAGATTGTTCTGAGAGATTCTGAAAGGTCGTGACCCCTTCCTTGTTTACGTAAAAACAGGTATTTAAATTATTGTTTGGGAGAGAACAGTTCAGTAGTTAGTCTGGGCTTTGGAATACAAAGATGTGTTTTATTGTTTGAGTGTAAATTATTTCAATTCGTTTGGGATCAAGAGGAATTTATTGTGTTATTTATCTATAAATTACTTGTGCTCATTTGAATTATTATAAAACTAAAACTGACTTCATCACGTGACATCGTTGTCCATATTGGGTAACATCATCAAGATTCGAACCGGGAACTATTAGGACATTTTATTATCATGACTCTTGCAATTCCCCTAGTGGATTATATTGTGAATTGTTTTTGGATTAATTTTTGGACTTGATTCTCTAAAACCGTAAGTTTAAATATTTTCTTTGATGAAAATATTTGTACTCAATAAATTGTTTGTTAAATTTTACAAGCTTGTTATTTTCACTTCTTTCTATGTTGCTGCTTATTCGGGCCTAAGCACGTAACAATTATCATCACTGATATTGTGGTATGGCGACTTGTTTTATTAATATCAACTTTTCCTTTCTTACTTTTCATGAAGTTTCATTTTCTGTCGATATCATTGTCTTTGATTTCGTAAATGACATCATTTATCATCCCTCTTTTTGTGACATTTTCGTTCAGGTGTTTATATTTTAATACCAGTTTTCGTGTATTCTTTTTGGCACAGGTTGGCATTGCTTTCTTTCTAATTAAACTTGCCTATATCGTCTGCATCTTCACAAATTACGACATATTTCAACAATTACCGTATTATTTACCTAAGTAAATTTAAAATTATTTTCAGCATCTCAAAGTAGCATCGTATGTGAAATTACATTACAAGCCTCATTGTCATCACATTGCAATCCTGTTGGTTTGACTTTCCAATGGCAAGTATAAATATATAGAAGGCGAACAAGACAATAGCAAAAAGGACGCAATATCTAAAATCACCGGGAAATGCCACTTCACAAACCTCAATTAGAAGGAGTTGATATCTTTTAAAAAGTTCGCAGACGTGTGTAAAAAAGGAAAGCTGAAAGTTTAATTAAAGGACGAGAAGACTCATAATGCTGTAAAGTTTCAGCTAATTTATAATTACAATCGCTATCAGCTTTACTTGCCATGCAATACATACAAAATCAGAACACATAATTGCCTAAAGAACGTTTTTGACGACAGTCGTCAATTGACCCACCATTAAACGTGGTTACTGGAGTAATTGCAAATATTATTAATTCATGTTTACTAATGCAGTTTAAAATCGACTACTTATATAAGTCTTGTAGTTTTTCGGTAGTTATTGTCATTTTAGAGATTTTTATTACACATGCATTTAAATGGCAATTATTGACTATAGTTGGATCTTTTAAAATCCATATTTCTTTGAAAAAGTAGTATGTACATTCCCCGAGAAATATGCTTGAATAGACTCGGTTTAATCTATTTTAGTAATAAAGTTTAGAACAACATTAATATTTTTTTTTATATAAATAAAATCTGCTACAAGACCACAATGGCATATACTGTGGTACCACACACAACTATTAACGTAGTGAGCACAAAGGTAAAACGAAATATAAATTGGCAACCATAGTAATATTTTGCCCAATGAATAACATAGCCTACCACAATTCACCAAACAATATAAATCACTTCTCATCCTAATGACAACAGTGTAATGCTATTACATTTCAGCTTAAAACTGACTACCACAGAACTAAATTATTTTTTATTTTTATCAACTTTTGGAATACATGTAATGACGCCTTCCTTCTGAGTTGCTGAGAGACGATTTATTTCATAGCGAAAGTTAATTGACCTAACTAGAAATATCCCAAACCATTCCAGAAGAGCCTAAATATTCAGCAGAAAACCCATGAAAACCTGTAATCGTTCAAGTTTTCATTTTTTGTTAAATTTCTTTATGTTTGGTAATGATAGGGTTGGGTTATTTGCTGAGATGGTTTCGGTTTTCTAAGATGCAAACATATTTCGTATATTTCTCACCCTCTTTAATCCATCTAACAATAGGCATAATCACACTATCTTTAAGTTTTTAATGGCGCAATTATTGCAATAAATTTTGTTTTCACCTATCAATTTAGTATTAATCATCTCATTTATCATCTGATATTTTATTAATCTCTTTAATTAGATTTATATCTCTAGTCTTTCTTTGCTTTTTCTTGAAAGAAGACTATAATTTTTTATGCTCTTAACTCCATTAGAAAAACTGCAAGAAAGAAGTATTCATTTATCTCAAATTGTATTTCATCATTTGGAATATCACTGACAGCATTGTGTCAGATATAGTAATTTAATGTTTTTAATTATTACATTTATATTTGTAATGTATGTCTTGTCATTAAGTAGTAAGTTACTGAACTTCAAAAATTATTTGCCATTCTTAAAGTTCCCAAATGTATGCACTGATGTTGAAAGACAATGATCCACTATATACCATTGTTAAATATTGGCTGTTTCAGTATCTATAGGCAATTTTTCCAAAACCAGGAAATAATCAAGCCTTGATTCTTTTCTTTCTGCCCTTCAAGTGTATTTTTTTCTTTTCTCCACGAATTTCACTCCCGATATCAGTGAACCCAATTTCATGTCTGATCTCTATCAGTTCCTCTCTTGACCTTTGGTAGTTTAGTCAAACATAATTATATGTGTCATCTTGTTGATTCATAACTCAGTCTAATTTGATTCTCAAGTTATGATAGTCATTTAAGTCAGTTTTCAACTGTTTATAAACATTATGAGAATCTTTAACTTTAATAATGTTATGTCTTTATATTATGTTTGCAGATCTTTAATAATCGTATTTGCTTTTTTTATTCGAAATTATTGTTACAAAAACTACTACTCCTCTAGACTAACTTGAAAAATTGCTTTTAAAAAACTTTAATATAATTTACGACTACGTAACGATTAGAATATATTGAATTGGTGTTCAAACTGACCAATTATTGGTAATAAACACAGTTGTCTTTTCTCTGACGAGATATCTCTGACGTGACAAGATCATGTGACTGCCATCCTGACCAACCGCAGATCCAGTTGTATTACACAAAATAGCTAATTTTTACCATGAACTAAAACCATTTTCTTAGAGTAACCATGGTTTTCATTCAGAATATGGCCACCAATGATTTAAAAAAACGTTTTGCAAATCCTTTAATGGACCTAACTTTTAGTAGCCCAATGAGAATATACTTTGTCTCTCTTTGGACACCTGTTTATCGCGAACACGTCTTTTAAAATCATTTTTCAGTAATTGTATTGTTAACTAGTAAGATTCTGAAATTAGTTGTAGCAATATACTTTCCTATTTATGACTCAGTTTGGTATATTTTAAAATAGTAGATATAAACATTAAAGCGAAGTTTGTATTGGTATATACATTATAATGTAAAGCAATTGTACAGTCATTGTACTGATTAAACCAGATTCTAAAGCCAAATATACATTTCACAAAACAATCATTTTGCATCTGAAGCTGAACTTTAATCTAAAATATTTCACAATATTGCTAATAGATAACGCCAGAATGTGTAGTGACATATGTATTTAGTGCATAAAACCGCAGTGATGGCCTAGTGGTTAGAGTGCCCGCCGCGGAAGCGGGAGGTCGTGGGTTCGATCTTCAGTCGAGTCATACCATATACTTATACAAATGGTATTAACAGCTGCCTCGCTTGGCGCTCAGCATTAAGAGGTTAGTGTTAGGACTGGTCGGCCTGGTGTCAGAAGAATGTGACTGGGACATCATGCTAAATGTCTGCAACATGATGCCACAGTGCTTGACGTCACTATAAACTGACTCACTGCACACATCGTAGCGATATGACTGAAAGCTTGTTAAAGCTACATTAAAAATCCTAATCACACACACATACACACACACGCACGCACGCACACACACACACTTAGTGCATATAGATTTGTTGTGGACGCAATCACTGTCATTTGTGAATGAAAATTGATCGCTGGTTAATATGGCGAAGAGCTATAAAGGAAATATGTCAGATCTATTTAGTTAGAAAAATCATAGTAGACGACACAATTTGTATATCTAGTGTTCTCGTATGCATGACTTATTTTTTTTTTTTTTTTTTTTATGGTTTAACGCCATTTTTCAGCACAATATAGGCTATACATGGCGGCCAGTATTAATGGTGGAGGAAGAAACCGGACAAAGACCGGAAAGAACCACCGACCCACGAGAAGCTACTGGCAAGCTTTCTCACATAACTACATGTGCCGAATCTTAGACTCGAACACACGCAGACAGAGGTGAGATGGCAGTAGTCCGTAACGGACAGCGCTTTAGACAACTCGGCCACTCGGGGCCCTTATGCATGACTTAAACCAGGAGAATATAGCTAATGCATGTCTTATGATATCGGAATCCAAATGATGCATTGCTTCAAGTAGTAACTGTTACGTATATCAGATTTAATTTATATTTAATTTGAGTTAGTTGTTTGTTTGTTAGTTTTACATTACATGTTATTGTAATATAATTTTGTTTTGCTTGGAGTTATTTTCCAGTAACTTAGTTAAACTTTTCGAAAACCATAAATTAGTAGCGTTATATGTAAAGCTGATTTAGTTCCTGACCTTCATTTACCAAATTTAAGTAAACACTTGTGGGATTTCTTGGAGTGAAACCGAGGCTATACTGGGAGTACGTGACTTTAGATGTAAATAGCTTCTTTGTTATTTTAATACATGTAACAATTATTTAGAAATTTTGCGTTGCGTTATTTAAAACTTCTGGTTTTACCGGAAGTGTTTTACGACGTAGCTAGTTATGTTTGGAGATGTAATTTTTACTTGGGCCTTTAAACACTTCGGCGACAAGGTGGGTTTTTTTTCTAAGCAGTTGGTATGTTAATTTTCTTTCTCAAATTATTTGATTTCAAAGAGATTACTTTTTCCTCGAAATATTTGTGCTCGAAATCAATTCTTGGACACAGACAGGTTTCGAAATTTACAAAATTTAAACACCGGAATATTATTTCTGTGGTTCAAAACAGAAATTTCAATACTACACAGACCACAGCATACGTCATCGTCTTCCATTTTCGATTTTCGTCGAAACTCGATCTCAGATTATTTAGAATATTTTATTGCTAGGACTTCTAAGTTTAAAGTCTTGGATTACTCTTGGATTATATTTGGATTTCATTTTTAAAACCGTAAGTTTTTGTCCTCATTTTTAAGCTGTTTTCAATGGGAAATACAATATTTGTTACATTTACAAAGCGTATTGTCTTCACTGTTTTTTTTTTGTTTCTGTTTATAAGAGCTTAAACACTTAACAGTAACACAAATGTAAAGCAACGAACGAAAAATCAAACTGTTGGCTTTCCAGTACAGAAGCAAATATGTAAGTGACTATTCCTTATTATTTGTCAGCACTTGAAATGTGTCAACGCTATTTCCTCTTTCCTCTTTAAAAGTGATTAGATGTTGCACATGAACCAGTAGACCAACAGCTACACGCAATTTTATAATCATTGTTTTAATATTTCAAGATGATGCAATATACATTAAACTTACGCCTGTCTATGCATCTTACATACATGAAAAACATACCAAATTTATAACGCAAAATGCTTAAATGGGTAGTGATGCCTAGCTTCTTTAACGTAGTTGATTAGAATTCAGGAATAAAGTCGACGTCCCATCTGAACATTGTAATAAATATGCGTAAATATTTTCGAGTCACAAATTAAATAAACGTTTCCGCATAAATAAAAAGTCAAAACTTGTTAATGTTCATATTTTCTTCATTCCTATATTTTCACGTGTGAAAAATATATCCTAATACTTTCGCTTGTATAAAAAATGTCATATTTCACAGCAGGTAAAAATATAAGATTTCCCATCATGCCATGCGATACTTTATTTTGTATGCTAATGAAAGTTGAACATAACGCATCAGACACAAGTACTTTGTAAATCTAGAACAAATAAATATGATCTGCGCTACATTTCAGACAATGAAATTAATCCTTGATTAAAATAAGATGTGCTGAAGAGAGAGTTCTATCTTATAATCTACTATTCTGGAGGAAGTTTGGTACATAGTAAAAAGTAATGTTATTTTCCTATGGTAATACGTACTTTATCTGGTGTTAACACTGTACTACTCGTTTAAATATCAGAAAATGAAATATGCTCAGTATTAACGCAGGAAAACAAAATATCATGTAATTTATCATGTATGTATTCAAGGGAATACATACATTTGAAGAAAACAAAATATGGGTTTCAATTGGAGTCCTGTTCATTGAAGTTTGACTGTACTATATCTTTTTCACAGGCAAAAGAGTAGCCTGAAAATTTTTAAAGTGTTCCAATGTTTTACATGGTTCTTTTCAAAAGCAACCAAAAGTTATTGATCTTTTGGGAATGAAATAATCAAACCTAGATTATCCTCTTTAAAATTCACTTCAATTATGTCTATATTTGCTCCAATAACATCATAACCATCCGATGCGACCGATATTCTGAAGGTCCTGATGATAAACCTAAACTCACTGTCTGGGTTTCTCAATAAATTCACGTTGCCCTCCCTGGGAATGATGGTAAATGAATCGTGTATTAATGGTCTATTAATATCATTTACGATAGCGTTAAGAATATCAATATTTGTATTTGAAATCTTATAATTTATCTTTGTGATCTCTTCTCGAAATTCTTGAAGCGATTCTGATATTTTTTGAGAGCGATAGGAAAATCTATTTTCCACTGAGATTTTAACTCGAACTATATCACTGAGCTGTGTACGAATATCAGCGAGCTCAGTGCTGACGACTATTGGGCTTAAAAAAAGTTATAGGCGACCTGATGAAGAATGTGATAGATTCGATATGGACCGTAATGGTGGTTAGTCGATCACTCATTGTTGTTAACGACGTCCTTATTGCGGTATTTCTGTCGTCCACGTACTTCTTCCTTGCAGCGTCATCAGCTAATTTCGGATCTACTAAACCAGAAATTATACTTTCAGTCATGACGAGTAAACCACTTATTGAACTGCCGGAGATAAGAACATATCTACGATACTGTACAATTAATATATTCAATTTTTTTTCGTCGGTGGTAAACAACACGATGTTATCGTTGGCTGCACCAAAACCTCGTAGGATCATATCGGCCCACATAACATTGCTCGTCCTTAATAATCCTTGTTGATCCTGAAAAAAAACAAATACTCCATCCGGATTAACACCAGTGAAACGAATAAGATCAGCAAATTCATCTCGCATCTTATACATATACAAATGAACCTGGGAATTTAAGTGTAACAGATCTTTCGTAAATAATTACCATTGTACACGATTAACCTGTTAAAACGATGCCGTCTGATGGTATACTCATGCACGATTTTATGAGGCGTTGCTGATAACCTCGACACAGCACAGCACTTGACACAGCAACTACTTCTGGACCGCAAATTAGTGGATTCGTTATTGTCTGTGTTGGCAATGTTGATACCAGATTATAGTGCTTCGCATTCTACTACTATATTATATAAAATTCATTTGGTGGCGCCAATCCATACGAATCGAAACAAAGGATTCCACGTTGATCAAGCGCGTATGCAACTATCCAATGAGTACTGAAACAGAATGTCCATCGCGATTAATAATACCGGTTTCAACATGGTCTTGGGTTTTCATTTGACATTTTTTTTTATGTTTAATCCCTGAGCATCATCAAGTAAATCTTAATTTGACATTGGAAGCTTTTACAAAGCGTCTTTGGCAGTATCAGACCTTGACCATACCGCGTCCCTGGTAATGTTAGACCGCATCCTTTTTGGAGACATTTATGCCGTGTCCTGTAGCTTTCTTCAGTGCCATACCAGCTGTTCCAACAGCTCCAAGTGCAGCTGCTTTTGCAACAGCTTGAGCCGCTGTTGATATTGTTACTAGTAACGCCACTACAAACGTAAATATACCGCCGGTTTATGTTGTCTTGCTGAACTGAATCGCAGAAAGATCAAGTCTAACGCCACTTTTTTTTTAGCGTCATTGTAGTGTGTGAGCTGACGTTCGGTCAACGTCAATTTTTATTTAGGCCCTGTAATTACGTTGCACGGGCGTATCATATTTTGTGATTTATTGTGCGTGATCACAATGTCGCCTCCGGCCTGCATACACCTTAGCGGAATGTTTCGAAATTTTTGACTATTTATTATTTCTTGCTTGGAGATCTGGATTTATTCAGTCAGTCGTTGACATAAATGTGCGAGTGGCAAAGTTAACTGATTTCAAAGTTAACTTTGCCACTCGCACATTTATGTCAACGACTGACTGAATAAATCCAGATCTCCAAGCAAGAAATAATAAATAGTCAAAAATTTCGAAACATTCCGCTAAGGTGTATGCAGGCCGGAGGCGACATTGTGATCACGCACAATAAATCACAAAATATGATACGCCCGTGCAACGTTGTTTTTGGGTCAAAATTCAGTATTACGTCTTTAGATGGTTCTTGATGTCCATTTATTCTCAGTTAATCGTAAATACAGCTAATCTATAAAACAAAATAGCATTGGATTTGCTGTATAATCGTTATATCTGGTGTCACGCTGAAATGCCAGGAATTTGTGTCTTCGTGCTGAAATTCCCTGCTGTGATGAGATCCTCCATGAAAATATTCCTGCTGTACCTGTAGCTGTGGTCTTGGTCCTGATCGATCATAATCGTTGTTCTTCTGTCAACAAATGGAGTCAACCGTTAGCATTCATAATCCTAGTTTTGTTAGTGTTAGTGTTACTTTCATAGCAACACACCCACCAGTTCCAACACGGCAGATAACATCCTTGTAGGTGCCCCTTCAAACTAGTGCTAGTATGTTCGGCTCGAAGGTTAACTTTTCTAACATGTTTACAGAATCCGAACATATGTGACAGTGGTATTACACATGGAAATTCACCATCAGCCTTAATCTGATATCGTCTTGCTGCAAATCCCAGTTTTAGTTTTGGATTGGCGATCTATAGTATCTCAAAATCAGCAGCAGTTCGATGTATCATTTCAGTTGGTTGTGAATTAACAACGCTGACCAGCTCTAACTGTAACATGAGATGCTGCCTATCGTCATTATGGTCAGTAATGTTCTTAGCAAACATCATGGGTTGACCGGCGGACCGTGAATAGTCATCAGAGTATCTTGCAAGACCGATAAATATCGTAACCATATCAACATTTTATTGAGGCATACCTTGATTATCTACCGTCAATTATATATCTGGCACAGTTAAAATACGCCTTAATACCGTTGTTAACGAATCCACATAGTTCATTTACTGCATACGAGGTATAATTTTTCACAAGTTACTTCAATAAATCCCTCGGCGGGCAAGAAATACCTTGATATATCTTGAACTTGTAATTCGATCCATCCACGTTGGTCTGGTGTTCGTGCATCATAAGAATAATATTGATAATAATGTACAGACTTATCATTGAGTACTGATACATCCATGTCAAATGTAGGATCAGATACGCGTTTGAACATTTTTATTTGTATTCGCTGTTGTCTGAAACGATGGTTTAACACTAATCAATAAGTGGTTGTTCAACGATGACGACTGGTCAAACTATTAGTCGCTACTAGGCTTGCGGTTTTATTGTTTTAAATCTCGTCTGCCACTAACTGATTCTTTCAACCGCTCCTTTGCAACTTGATTATTTAATTTACATACTTTTACCGCCATTGCTTAGGTGCTAGGCGGTTTTACTGGCTGTGGTTTTCGTCGTGCCAATTGTGCGAGTCTGTCTTTAATCGCCAAGAATGCTTTACCAGCAACAGCAGCATTAGTGCCAATACCTTTTTAGTAGCAACTTTTATTGATTTCATGGCTTATTATTTTGCAGTCGGGATAGCCTTTTGGGCTATCCTTCTGAATATTCCATGAATAACATTGTCGAGTACATCTCCGTAGATCATTTAAAATCGAGAATTTATCTATATGACGTTTTCAGGTCCACGTTGGGTATTGTGTTTAATAGTGTTATTTCGTTATCGCCGATCTAAATGATCATTCTCACTCACTGTAATACTCGTCTGTAATTTCATCCATCAGCGCCCAATAGACGCCACTCCATATCGCCGCCGATAAATAAAAGCTGATAAATAGCAGATGATTCATTGAAATTTTTTGAGAATTGTGACCTGCTCGTCTTCCGCCAATAAGAATATCTAGTTGATCAACATCAGCGAAGATGTTCTTGTAACAAAATTTATTTTGAATAACCGGAGATTCAGGAAACACATTACCACCTTGTTTTATAATTCGTCTATCGCGAGTGACAAGGGCACGTTCTTTGCTCCTTCGGGTGGTTCGTCGTCTGGATCTGGTTGTGGTTTTAATTATTTTTCCCTCGTTCTTTTCTTCAGATTTAGTTTTTACACCTGACTTTATTCTTTATTATCTTGCCTTTTCAAGGTGACGCTCCATTTTTACAGCTTTTGGTTCCTCGTTTGCAATATATTCATCTACTGCTTAGTTGGATCAAGAACATGGACGATTCTAACGATATATAAATGGACTAAATTTCCGATGTAGGGATCACCAGGTTGGTTGTTGGATTTTCCTCGAAAAATAAAAGCTGTATTGGTGTGTACCTCTCATCAAACTCTGGACGCAAATACATTTTTAAGACAAGTATAATTTACCTTTAGTACTAAATTATATACGTCGGATGTTTACTTCCGTTACTTGACCCGACATCAAGCTTATTCTATAAGATTTAGGTTCTTCTCAAGTCTTTACTTGCTCCATTTCTTTATATTCTTCTTTAATTTTTTCGATATCCGCAAGGCTATTTATCACTTACACCACTTCTGTTTCTTTAAATCAATTTAACAGAAAACAACTCTAGAAAGTATTTCGGTTATATATATTTACTTGATTTCACGGCAAAGCGGTCTTCTGACGAACAGTTGTTTTTTTAAAAAAATGAACAAATTCCATATACGATTGAAAATAAGAAATACAATGTTATTCTCTGAGTATAAGAAAGGCCAAAGAGTCACCATCGAAACTTTCATTATTTATAAACAATATTCCATATTGTGAAACGATCTTGCATTTTATAATTTATAATTCAAAACTGCACGATGAGCATTTAAGTCAGGCTGGTCAATAAACGAGAAAATTACTTAAATCACAAACTAATTTTAAAATATATTTGTATCATTTTGTAATTTTAAAATGTCATTGTAACATATTAATAATTATAAAAATAGCGAAGTTTAGAGCAAAGCTAAATGTACGTAACAATGTGTATGTATGTAGAGGTATACAGCACGTAACAATGTTTATGTATGTAGTAGTCTTTTAAGGCACCATGGCTATGTAGTGCAAACTAAACGTAAAGTTTAAAAAATACTAACATGATTTGTACAAACAATTAGGAATATGAACCCTTCCAAATAAAAGCAAACATTACGTTCGAGCAGTACGTACCAAATCTCAATATATGTAACGAGATGTTACTCTAATATCAATTTGGACACTTGTTGATGCAGCATCCTTGTGGTCAAATTTAGAAGCCGGCTTATGGTGTCATTGAAAAGCCCAGCTATGATATGTGATATTTTTAACATAGCTTTAACACTTTTCCCCAGCCATATCGCTACGATGTTTGAAATGGTATACTGACGTCTAGCATGGGACATCATGCCGCAGACAATGATGTAGTATGATGTCAAACCTAGTCTTATCCTGACATCAGGCCGACCAATCCTAACCCCAACATCTTAATCTTGTGCGCCAAGCGAGGCAGCTGCTAGCATCGTTCTTTTTTAAGTTTATTGTTAAACTTGGCCGGGGTTTGAACCCGCGACCTCACACATACGAGGCAGACGCTCTAATCACTTAGGCCACCGTCTAGTGGTATAGTTTAAAATCCGGAAAGTGTTATCTAAAAGTCGTCTAGTGGCATCATTTAAAAAGCCATTAGTGGTATCATTTAAAAGTAAGCTAAATATATAATTTAAAAGCCGGCAAATGGTATCAATTCTAAAGCCGATTATTGGTATGATTTTAAAGTCGGCTAATGGTAATATTTAAATCCCAGTTAGTGGTATCATTATAAGCAAAAGACCTTTTGTGTCACACAACTGAAACATTACTTCTACATCCGCATAAATTAAAAAGTTAATACCAATATATAATGTTGCAGAGATTAAATAAAAGATAACTATAAAGGTGAATAAAAGTAGTCTTCAAGACAAAGTCATTAAAAATAAGTGACATACATAGATTGACATTTAAGAGGAGAGTATTTGGAACTATTTTCTGTGCTTAATTCTTTACAAGTCTGTTACGTTATGCTGCTTGCCTTACAAGTATTGTCTTGCGTGAATGATTATTTTTTGTTTCTTCAGATATCACTGAATAATGCAATTAAATCTCCGTCATACAGATTGAAAGGGCTATGTTTGTATCCTAATTAGGTTGTGTGATTATATCAAGGAAAATTATTTTATAATGAGAATGAATATCATTCAGGTTAAATAATATTTCTAATTCGTTCCCTACCAATACTCGAACCCAGCTTTGATAAATGCCAAAAGAATCTGGAGTGACTGTCTTAAGCGAGAGTTAATTGCTGGGTAGTTATGCTTGTGTGTCGACTTAGTTCCATCTGTTTGTGGGATGTGTGCATATATATATTAAAAGCTATTGAAATTTTTGACACACCAGTTGCACCTAATTTGATAAGTTTACTCTACTGTTTGTCATTCTCAGTTTCGCAGTTTACTGTCAATTTTCAAGGCTGTCTATGCTTATGGAAAATATTTAATTATGATCTCTAATACATACGGCTTAATAATAGTGTAATCTGTAAAAACGTTCGTATTACTCATACTTTCCGATGTTAACATTATCGCTGTCTGATTTCTGTATTATTCCAAATGACGCTCCAAAAATTAAATATTAAAATGTCTTTCAGATCACATTTTTACCTTAAAAAAAAAAAGAAAAGAAAGAAAGAAGTTAAAACAGGATCGTCTTTATTACTGACGTTCAAGGATCGTTAAGGATATGTAGCATTCCGGATTCTAGCTTCAAATTCATTACGAAACCAATTTACAAGGGAAAGTGTGAAAAGAATTAAAATTAACGACCAACAACTTGTTTGACCACTCTTTAAAATTGTTTCTTGGAGGATTTCATCATTTTAAAGGTTATCTCTGCTTATGAAAATGTCATATTTTGTATAATGAATTGTTGAAAGCTAATATAAATAAATTATGTTCTTAAAAAAAGCTGTTGATTATTGGCCTGAATAATGCCACAAAATGTGTACAAGAAAGTATATTATGACGTATTTTCAGTGTGATGTTTTAGTACTGTAATAAATATCAAACATGGTACATTCTAGTCGTAGATCATCTTTCACACGCCAAAGTGAAAATCATTGTCCTGTTTTTATCGCCACAAGAGAAAACTAGGACAAATTTGATTAAGTTATTTACTAAGGGCGGCGATTATATTAAAAGTTGTCTATTTACAACCATGCATTATGATAGTAAATACTGCTAGTTATTCAGTCCTAAAACGGTAAAGACTAAAATATAATAATATTTCTATTAAGATAAGGGAGAAGGAAGTGAAAACTAGTCGAAAAATAAATGTGCTGCACTAATGTGATGTAAATGCTCATAAAAAGAGTCATTCTAGCCAAAAATCCTCCTGAAGTCGGTAAAAAAAGGTATTAAATCTGGGAGACATAACTAACGGTGACATTGGACTGTGTACAAAGACATGTTAGTATACTCATCCATCTACTCCCATTGGGCATGGACTGAAGTGGACAGAAGTGGCGGAGAGTACCAAGCTATCACAGGAGGGGAGGAAAAATCGTGAAAAGCATTTGTTTCGTTTCTTAATTGTTCTATTTTGTTTTATGGATTGTTTCGTTTAGTTCTTCTTTTATTTTGTTTTATGGTCTGTTGTTGTTGTTGTAGGATTTGACGCTATTTTCAGCACAACGGCCAGTATAAATGGTGAAGGAAGAACCTGGGAAAACCCCTGAAAGAACCACCGACCCACGGGAAGCTATTTGGCAAAATCTGTCACATAGCATCATTGGCCTGAGACTCGAACCCAAGAGGAAAGCGCTCTACAACAACTAAGAAACAAAACAGAAACAAGATTACAAAATTAGTGAAACTCCAATTACCCGAATGTAACAATTGAATACATACATGTGAGCATGATAACTATTTTATAGACATGTAAACTATTTATAATCAATTTATATTTATTTGTCTTTATAAAATTAATGTATCGTTTTCCTCGTATACCTAGATACGAATAAATATTGTAATTCACCAATTGCGTCTGAAACTATCTGACAGCCAGAAAACAGGACTGGATAGGTGGAGAGGAGTCCTGAGTTTCTGCCCCTTCCCCCTCCCCCGCTAATAAAAAGTACACACACAAATGTAGTCACTTGTCACTTGAAATTTGAATATGTTTTTTGTGTATTATGCACACTTTGAGTAAATAGCACAGACTTTTGATTTGGTGTCCTTCAAGGAAAGTCAGGGTTCTTTTGAAATTTTGAACCACCCACCCCAAATCATGACGTGGTCTGGCCCTAGAATAAATAGATTTTCTCGAAAATGTTCCCCTAATTAATTAACCATCAGAGAGACGTATCAAATGGTGTCACAGATGTCTAAAGGGTAACCGATTAGCAGCATGTTTATCGTGCTCTCATTTCTCGGTCCTATAATTATTTTGGTATTTTTAATATTGCTAAGATAAGAAGAAGTTTATTAAATTGCCGTATGTCATTAGTATAAAATATACATTTCATATCAAATTAGTAAATTAATGATATCCATCCGGCTTCTGTTCATAAAACACTAATTGTTTTTAATTTTTAGTTATGAACAGTAGATAAACAGTTATAGCTACATAATAAACGTGCAGAGAAAATTCAGCAATACATTTTTAATGGAACATTTTTCCATTTACAGATTTTAAATATTGTAAAGTCTGTGATATGTTGCATATTACCTCTTACATTAAAAAATACACATTTACTTTACTAGTTAACTATTTATTCAAAATTACGGATATTTAATTTTTGCGGAAAACTGGTTCAGTGCGAGTGTAACTAACACAATGGGGACGGGGGGGCTAGCTATAGTAACTATATCTTGAAGAAAGTTGTATGTTTTACTTACATTATTTGCATAAATAGCTATTATAAACGCTGCCATGATTTTAATAAAATGTAAACTTAGTGAAGCATATGTATTGCTCTGCATGGTCTATAGAATTAATAAACTATTTCTAATATATTAAATGCTAATTCAATTCTATCAAAATGTAATAAATCTGTATTCATTTATCAAGTTCATCCATCAAATAGCAGCCGGTATATAGAAATGCCATGACATCTCATATAAAGGACATTCAATCCATAACAAATATTTGATTCATTGTACAGCGACCACCTCTTGAATTTATTAAATACATAAAGAGAAAGACTCTTGAGTGTTAATGGAAATTCAATCATCAGTCAGAATAGTTCTACCAAAAATAAATGTTTTCCAAATCTGCAGAATTATTTATCAAGGACAAAGTAGTGGAAATTTTATATATATTTATAATTAAAATCATTTAATCATAAATATTTTGGCAAATTCTCAAAGTCAAGTCTTAACTTGTATACATTCTAGACCTGGAATGAAGGCTAAGTAGCCTGCGGCAGTTAGTCTTGGTATTCATGCATATATTGCGTAGCCAGTGAATCTTTGTATTCATGCATATATTTTGTAGTTAGTATTGGTTTGCATGCATATATTTCGTAGCTAGTTAGTATTGGTATTCATGCATATATTTTGTAGTTAGTATTGTTATTCATGCATATATTTTGTAGTTAGTATTGGTATTCATGCAGATATTTTGTAGTTAGTCTTGATATTCATGCAGATATTTTGTAGTTAGTCTTGATATTCATGCATATATTTCGTAGCTAGTAAGTATACTTGCATATTTTTCGTAGCTAGTTAGTATAGATGCATATATTTCGTTGCTAGTGAGTATTGGTATTCATGCACATTTTTCGTAGCTAGAAAGTATACATGCATATATTTCGTAGCTAGTGAGTATTGGTATTCATGCATATATTTCGTAACAACTAGTAGGTATACATGTATATTTTTTGTAGCTGGTGCATGCATATATTTCGCAACCAGAACTAATTGCGGAAGCAAGAAACTAAAGTAATGTTCTTTTAAACCTATTCAAAGATTTTTTTTACATCCGGGTTTTTTTCTTGTCTATTTAAATATGATTCGTTTTAGACATACCTTTAACTTTGACATCTTCAACGTATGGAAATATTAAACTACTTGAACTAATCGCAACATATTAGGTCTTTCCTTTAATATAAATATCATGGCTGTGTATGTTAAAAACTTTTTGGACATTTGTCGAAAATCCGGACATTTGTTGCCGAAAACACGATCTCTGGTTTATCCATCTACAAATATGAACAATATAGCCTCTTACTTAGGGTACAACTACACATTAATCAAATAAATTAGTAGTTCAAATGAGGTGAATACTCTTATCACTTTCGATGTTCACTTTATTTTTGTGGTAAGGGTTCTTTCTCGGAATCATCTGACATGTTCATAATATTGCTAAACTAAACTCATATCATGAACCTAACAACCGGAGCAAGTTGATGGGCCTTTCATGAAAGACTTTTCCCTGGAACTAATTCACATAATAAAAGAGCATGGTAACTTTATTATATAATCTGAATCAAAGCAGAATTGAAATAACAGCATTAAAAACTACATTAAAATCTTATATAACTCATTGACGATGAACAATCGTAAGGGGTGTGTGTGTGAGTTTATGTCAGCTTGTAACTACAATACACCCTGTACTCCTGAATATAAGGATGCACTTGAATTTGTTGCTTCAGTATTGTTCCATTCTTTCTATACATACGCATAGGCAAACTTTATTTAAAGTGAGCAGTGCATATAATTAAACCAAACAAATCGCCCCTTTTGGAGTCATTTTACAGTCTAAACAATATTATAACAATTAACTTTAAAACGAACACGCACATACACACATATATACTGATTATAAACATTATGCTTTAATGCTAACGAAAAAACATTCCTCCACTCAACCATCAGTTTATAAGTTCTATTTGTTTTTTTTTTAAATTCTACTTAATTACAGTGTTGAAATATACATTCGTATATCTTGGTTAATACACATTTTACATATCATTTTACATGCATTCAGAGTTTGAATACACAAAGACTTGGATAATACTATGCAAAAAGGCACACACACGCGCACACACTTAGCCTGAATAGATTTTGAGGTATGCGAGAGAGAGCCAGAACTCTATCACCTTGCTGGAAACTCATTTCCTGTGTATTTTACTATTCCTTAATTTCAGTATTGACTGAGTCGAGTGAAGATTAGTTCATGCAAATTCACAACCTTTTAAAATTCGAAATATAGTCATGAAGACCAATTTATGCATCATCATTTGAAAGAAATTATGTGTTATCAAGTTCAGTGGTCCATGGAAAATGTGTCCAAATATTAGTTCAAATGGTCTAAGTCCTAAAGTTTCTTGAACTCCTTCCCTAACAGCAAACAGAAAACCAACACCTTCCACCCAATCTTTTCCAGTGTCAAAACAATTTGACCGAATTATATTTTTAAAAGTTGGATGAAATCTATATAAAGCCTCTAGACTTTCAGAGTGATAGGCTGTAGACTTAAATTGCATCAGTTGCTGGAAAATTCCAGACATCAAATTTGAGCACGGATCAGATTGTACAAATTTGGGATAGTCACACCGAGTAATACAAAATATTTATCACAGCTTTTACTATGATTTTAGTTTTAATACTCCTAAAGGAATTTCTTCTTGAAAATTTGCTGTCGCACATAATGGTCAACTATTATTGGTTGCCTGCCTTGATCAATGATAGGGGACCTACACAATTCATCACTATTCTGCTAAACGGTTCATAAAATTCAGGAATATGTTGGACGCGATCCTTATGTATTCTCTGATTGCGTTTTCCTACCATTTGACAATATGACAAGATCTACAGTATTTATAAACATCACTTTTAATTTTCGACCACAAAAAAAATGATTAAAATACTTGTGATAACGTGTTATTGATCCTTAAATTATCAGCCAAAGAAGGTTCGTGGGTGTACTAGAAACGTTCTTTCTATACAGCTTAGGAACAAGAATTGTATAGGTCACTGAGCACTCGTGACCAGAGGGTACCTCATGTGGTCTCCAAGTTCTCACAAGGAATTCATCTGTAACAACAATAAGAATAAAATAAAACAGGTTCTTATATGGCTTCATTTTCGCTAATACCCCTTTGAAACAGACAGGGGATCTCGTGATCTTATTCCTGTTCGACGATAAGTGATTGTCGTTTGTCACGCTGATTAAAAAAAAAAGAGAATGAATCGTTAAAAGCGGATCACTGATCAATTGATTGATCCACACCAGTAGTAAATGTGACTTCATTAAAAGTCTGACCAATAAATGTATCAGCAAAAGGAGTAATGACCTGATCAGCATCATTCTCAATAGATTTCTTTACCATAGCTCTTGTACTCTTGTAACTGTATAGGCTGGGTATAATCCAAAGAATTCTTTAGTAATAGGATTTTATTTAAATTTATCTGTTTGTAACAAGATAATCGGGTGGGATTTCCGGATTCACAACATAACACTTAATGGGCAATAGTTTACTCAGCTAGTAAACAATGTGGAACTTTACTAATGTATTAAAATGAATTCACTCGGTGCAGTTATGCGAACAAAAAGGGATAGATGTACAACATATCTTTATAGTCACGAAATATACATATGGTTTTACCAATCCTACAATTAGCCCACGGCTACAAAATACACTCCGTCATCACTACACTTTATTTCAGCTCCATGGCTGAATCGCTTAATTCCCGTAGTTGCCTTCACAGCTTGTACAACCTCGATCCAGATCACTTCGATAACTTTGAACGCATGGGTCACTCTGGTCACTCTAGACACCGTATACACTCTAGGCAATTCAAAACCACTGGACGCTCCAGATTTTCTGGATGGCTTTACATAGCTCTACACTGCAGACAACACAGGACAGATGAAAATACATCCAATACCGTGTACTATTCATGACACGGGCATAAAAAAAACGTAAATAACGTTCTACACGGTAAGTTATACAGATTACATTACCGGTACAATAATTACAAAACAATAAGTTCAGAAGTAAACCAAACATACTCGATACGAATCCTACTGTACTAAACACATTTTAAAATGTAGCTTTATATTACTACTGTAAATCCCTTGCTAAGTCGCAAACAAGAATATAAATATATACTATATGCTGCGTAAACCACAGCTACATAAAAAATAGAAGTGATTGTACAATAGTGATATCTTATAAACAATAAATTCATAAACTTACATAAACTCTACAGCTGAAGATGTGCAAGTCCTTATATTAGACCCTTTCACTGACAAGACGTTTTGTAAATAGCTTTATCTACGATGAGGTATTTATACATATATATCATCTGTGCACTGAAATCATTATGTTCTTCCCATCGAAAGCACTTCGCACGTGCGTCATCGTATGGACCGATCTCACTATTTCGAAATAGAACACAACATACATTAATAACAATTGGGTATCGTCGTACACAAAAACGACACTCTATTACTTGTATAAAAGGGTTTAGACAACTCCGTGACACAGTTATTAAACCATATTTCGAGCTAGGACATTGCCAGGTAATAAATGAATACCCTCGAAGTGTAAAGATGACTCAGGTTCTGAGACTAAATCTGATGAAAAAATTAAACCAATAGAGACCAAATTAAAAATCGGCAGTCTACTCTCTGAATAAAAAGACATTCAACAGAAGAAAACTCAGAGAAGGGAAAGTACTCAATAATAAAAGACTGATACGGTCTTGGTGTTTTTTTTAAAATGTTCAATAGGCATAGGATTGGCAGAATCACTAATAAGTGATACACAACTTTTCGACATGAATGGTTCATGTGTCTCCATAATCAAATTAGACTGGTGTTTCCTTGACTCAACAATTGTATTGTTTGTTTTTTTTAAAAGGACCGTGACCGCGACCTCTTATAAATAGAAGCATTTCGAATAGATATGTCGAGGTTCTGTTGCTTTTTAAAAATTCTTAGTAATTGGATATAACGTGTCGTTTCTTATTGCAACAGGTACACGTATGAAAAGATAACTATTTCTAGTGTTTCTTTTCGGAAACTTGATTTCTTAACGATGTGCCGACTGAGCGCTGGAAGTGCTCGTATTAGGTTGAATTAGTTTTTACCAGAAAACTGCTGAGTGGAAGACTTACTGACAAAATAAACTTTCTGCGTTGAGGAATGTACACTTGCTGTACGAAGAGAATTTTATGAAGTTTCAATATTGTGCTCATCAAGAGATGTCTTAACATCGTTAAGGACACAGGTCTTGAACCCTTCAATTAATATGAGTTTATTGTCTGACGTTATGATTATCTTAACCAACCTTGGCTAAGGACTACCAATTTAATAATTGCTATTTTTCCTTTGGATTAGTCCGTTTGTTTATTCTAGTTCCCTAAACCTTTGTCGATATGCCCGATCATAACCATTTAAGATGCATTCCTTAATCAGAACATAATCCATGCTTTGATGTAGTGGCATAGAAGTGTTGGTGTCTCAGGTCTTTGCCAACAAGTGCACTTTGTAAACACTCCAAGGTTCTTATGGCCAAAACAAATTTTCAGCAATTGTTTCAAGACGAGGAAAATATTCACTTCCTTATGTTTAAAAGGGCATACGAACCTCATATTTTGGTAACATCAAATCTGAATTTGTGTGTAATGTTGGGAGTGCTTCTTTACACTTACCAGTTCTAGTTCCTTTAATCTAATTTGAAATTCTCTTCTTTCCTTTTCTCGTTTTCTCTGTAACTTTATTTCCAGCTCATTTTTGTCTTGTATTAATCTATATTCTGTGTATTTCTTCCTCTTTCATTCTCACCTTTCTAACAGTGATAGTCTTTCTGTTTCATCTTTCAACAAATGTAATTCTTTCTTTTGTCTTTATCTGCATTTGTCTTACCTCATTTTGCAATTGCATTCGTCTCCCTTACTCTTTCTGAACTGCATATCTCGCCCTCTTTCGCCTATTGCATTTTTTTTTTTTTTTTTTGGGGGGGGGGGGGTCTTTCTGTAACTGCACTTTCTCTCTATACACGTTTTTGGTACCTCAAGGTTTCTGTACTAGATTGTATTATATATCTATATATATAAAAATGAATGTTTGTTTGTTTGTTTGTTTGTGTCGTATGCGTTCCTATACCGTTCATCCGATTGCGATAGAACTTTGGCGAGTTGTTCTGCGCACGCCCGCGAAGGTTTCTGAATTAGTACAACCATTAAAATTGTAACAATTAACAAATGTGTTTTTGCGACATTTACCTTGTGTTCCCTGTGAACTGTAGGCGCCTTTAGATACGTCACGTGATCGAACAGTAGGCGCCTTAGATACGTCACGTGGTCGAACAGTAGGCGCCTTAATTACGTCACGTGATCGAACACGGTCTGGATTGGCTTAAACTATGATGACGTAAATCAACAGCTGTATGAAATTCATAATCGGTAGCGATGCCTAATTTCGCATGTGTTCGGTGTGAACTGTAGGCGCCATAGACACGTCATGTTTATTTAGTTACGTTTAGTTCGCGCCTTGGTTACGTCAAATAATCGCGGTGTGAATTTGTAATAGTCGTTACAAAGCGTTACCTTCGCTGTCAAATCAATTATGCCACCTAAACGAAAAGCTATTGGTCGATCTACACCTCAAGCACGAAAGATAAAGGCATCACAAGCTTCAGAAACAGACGAGCAACGGAAAGCAAGATTGGAAACCGTTCGAGTTCGCACTGCTCAAACCCGATCATCTGAAACAGAATAGCAACGGGAAGCAAGACTGGAAACCGTTCGAGTTCGCACTGCTCAATCCAGACGAACAATGCACGCTGATTTAAATCTTAGTGCATTCCATTACAATGCTAATTATGATAACAGTCTTCATCCAAGTGTGCTTATTGGAAAAATAGATAAATTATGCGTGTATTGCAATGCCCTCAAATTTAAGAATGAAACACCCGGAATGTGCTGCGCGGGTGGAAAAGTGAAATTGCCAGAATTACATTCACCACCCGAACCTTTATTAACGTTGGTATCAGGTGACACTAGCCAATCGAAACATTTCTTGGCAAACATACGGAAGTACAATTCATGTTTCCAAATGACATTGTTCGGTGCAACAAATATCGTGCGCGAGAAATACATGCCAACATTTAAAGTGCAAGGGCAACAGCTGTATGAAATTCATAATCGGTAGCGATACCTAAAATCGCGTGTGTTTGGTGTGAACTGTAGGCGCCTTAGATACGTCACGTGATCGAACACGGTCTGGATTGGCTGAAACTATGACGTAAATCAACAGCTGTATGAAATTCATAATCGGTAGCGATACCTAAAACGCCTTCGTTAAGGTAACCACTTATTGTGGGCTCGATAAATACCACTAAATAATCTGAGATGCTTTCCAGAAACCAGTCAAATAGTCTATTAAAACACAAACACTTTCTTTCTTTCAGTGGCATTGCAGCGCATGCCAGGATTAAAACACAAACACTTTCTTTCTTTCAGTGGCATTACAACACATGCCGGGTACTTGCTAGTATATATATATATATATATATATATATATATATATATATATAAATGAATGTTTGTTTCTTTGTTTGTTTGTGTCGTATGCGTTCCTATACCGTTCATCCGATTGCGATAAAACTTTGGTGAGTTGTTCTGCGCACTCCCGCGAAGGTTTTTGAATTAGTACAACCATTTAAATTGTACAATAAACAAATGTGTGTATTTCATATAGTTTTGCGACATTTACCGTGTCTTCGCTGTGAACTGTAGGCGCCTTAGATACGTAACGTAATCGAACACGGTCTGTAGCGATACCTAATTTCGCGTGTCTTCGGTGTGAACTGTAGGCGCCTTAGATACGTCATGTTTACTTAGTTACGTTTGATTCGCGCCTTGGTTACGTCAAACAATCGCGGTGTGAATTTGTAATAGTTGAAAAAGACGAGCAACGGGAAGCAAGATTGGAAACCGTTCGAGTTCGCACTGCTCAAGCCCGATCACTTTCACTAACACTTTCTTTCTTTCAGTGGCATTGCAACGCATGCCAGGATTAAAACACGAACACTTTCCTTCTTTGAGTGGCATTGCAACGCATGCCGGGTACTTGCTAGTTTTTTATATAATCAAGTTTTCTTCTCCTTAGTCGGTCAGCAGTTTTGGGTATGGTGTACTCGAGGAATGGAAACATTCCACCATTATTTTGCAGTTCCGTGGAATTAGTCATGCTGTTCTGTCCAGTTTTTAATTTAAGTAAATTTATTTCAAGTATTATTCACTGGAATTACAAAAGTGCTAAATAATATTGGACTGAAAGTTTAATTTGGATTTATGGTTTATTCAGACAAGGACATTTTGGATTATAATATTGTGATACATCAAAAGACTGTTAACAAATGGTCGCATTTTATTCATTTGGACTTATGTGGACTATTTGGGAATTAATTCACAATACTGTAAGTTCTTATTTAATTTTCACTGTGCATTTTAGAGAAATTATTTGTTTAGTTTTACAAAACTTTCTAGTTTGTGCTAGTTTCTTTTACGTAGCTTCCAAGATATGCTCATGACTCTCTGTGGCACTCGGTTTTAAATTATGTTCAGCTTCCCCACTATTGTCTGTTAGCAATGTATTCAAAACCTGAAAGCAGAAAACTACAATGGTACAAATTTCATAATTTGGAATTTAAAAAGCAATGTCATTTTAAAATAAATACTTAAACACTGTGTGCTGTGTAAAAATATGATAATGATTAGGTGATGATGTCAAATGTTCAAAGTCAAAATTTATCACCATGCAATATGTTCATAAAAGAAGCATGAGGTTCAATCATATTTTTTAATTTAAAAAAAATGTGTTACAAATCATGTTTTTTATTTTCTGTAGTCATATCAATATAGATGTTCTAAAGCACTTATAGCTTCTACAGATTATGGGCTATATACAAAGTTATTATTATTATTATTATTATTACCTACACCCAACACACATACAAATACAGATAATATCTAGAAAATGTAAATCCAGCAATGAAATAGTGAGAGATAATATATTGCATTCTGGACGAAGAGACGAAAACGGAGACCGTCATGTGTGTGAAACATATACATTACCAGGGAGGTGTAAAAGACTTTCAGAACGGTTTTCATCGGTCGTAACATAAACATTGATTCTTCAAACAAACAGAAAGAAAAAAGTCGGCAAAGCAGATCTCAGAACGTAATGTAAACATTAAAAGCGTCCGTCATCTGATTCAGTTATAGTGTATTTTACATGTATCGTATTATACAGTTAGCGTATGGTCAAATCTGATGCTATATTTAGTATATACATGTCTAGTTTGCATTTTGTTGTCACTTACCTCAGATTTCTTCCTCTTTTCGTAACCCACACGTTTAACGCTTTTCCCAGGATTTAAAATATCCAAAGGTATATCTGGAACAGCGTCAGTTTTTAATCTTGGCCTAGCATTTGCGTATCCAAGTGAAGCCATTTTCTCAGGATCCCTTTCGTAACATTCCTTTAAAAAATGTAAGGAGCACAGTGTGCTATATGGTGTTGCTTTGAAATCAACTCGCTTGCAATAATGTGTCCATACTTTTGTTATGCCTTTATCTTTCGGAAAAGAACAAAAAAATGAACTCCACAGCCTTTTCTATGTATGCTATTACACCCGTAAGCAGCGCAAAACGGCATGGTACTCTATCTGAAATGAACCTTGCAACTGTAGGTCTGGATGCTGGAGTCGCTAGTATGACGTCACTTTCCGAAAGTAACCGAATAGGCGCGGAAAATATGCATACGAGGTCACGGAAACTCGGCGTCTAGAAGATATGCCAATATCTCAATATTGGCAGTACGGTCGCACACGACGCTTCAGAATCATGTTTTTCTCTACAGTGTATTTATTATTATTGTATATTTCCACTGATTTCTAGTCTCCTTTAAATTAAAAACTGGACAGAACAACATGACTAATTCCACGGAACTGCAAAATAATGGTGGAATGTTTCCATTCCTCGAGTACACCATACCCAAAACTGCTGACCGACTAAGGAGAAGAAAACTTGATTATATAAAAAACTAGCAAGTACCCGGCATGCGTTGCAATGCCACTCAAAGAAGGAAAGTGTTCGTGTTTTAATCCTGGCATGCGTTGCAATGCCACTGAAAGAAAGAAAGTGTTAGTGAAAGTGATCGGGCTTGAGCAGTGCGAACTCGAACGGTTTCCGATCTTGCTTCCCGTTGCTCGTCTTTTTCAACTATTACAAATTCACACCGCGATTGTTTGACGTAACCAAGGCGCGAATCAAACGTAACTAAGTAAACATGACGTATCTAAGGCGCCTACAGTTCACAGCAAAGACACGGTAAATGTCGCAAAACTATATGAAATACACACATTTGTTAACTGTACAATTTAAATGGTTGTACTAATTCAGAAACCTTCGCGGGCGTGCGCAGAACAACTCACCAAAGTTTTATCGCAATCGGATGAACGGTATAGGAACGCATACGACACAAACAAACAAACAAACAAACAAACATTCATTTTCATATATATAGATGGTCGAATTGCATCACTGACTCAGCCAAAAACGGAAAAATCGTGATTGGTATTTAACAAGGGCGCATTTGTCCGTGTTATGTAGGATGAATACGTGAATAATCGTTTCAGAAACTATTCAAAGGTGTAATCGGAGTGTTTCTGTATGGACGCGGTGGTAGGATCCAGAACACATCCCTCATGGGGGATATTTTCTGTGGTAATATAAAGTATTAACATTCTGTAGCTACAAATGGTCTGACAGTTACAGGTCACCTCCTAAGGTCAGCTCTAGACTCTCACTCATGTATGTGTGTATTTGAGAGAGAGAGAGAGAGAGAGAGAGAGAGAGAGAGAGAGAGAGAGAGAGAGAGAGAGAGAGAGAGAGAGAGATGGATGATGATGATGATGATAACAAAAGTTAATGCGCAATTATGAGATCAGGAACAAAATCAGCCACCTGAAATGGACTTTAGTTTTCACCATCTAGCAGAAACTTGGAGGAAGCAGAATATGCAGTTTTACTTAGATGTTGCACTTAAAGATAATGTTGACAAAGAAAAATGCAGTGCTATCCTATATATAGTATTGGTCAGGATGGTAGAGACGTTAACACAATTATATTTGAGGCCAATTAACCTGAACAAAAATTTTGAGGATTATTGCACTGAACGTTGTCACAGCCGGGCTGAAGCAGAACATTACAGTAGAAAGGCACCTATTCAATAAAGAAATCCAACGAAAGAACGAAACCAATAACCAATATGTAACTGAACTTAAATTAATTGAAAAGAACTGCAATTTTTTTTTTTTTTTTTTTTTTTTTTTTTTTTTTTTTGTGGTTTAACGCCATTTTTCAGCACAATATATAGGCTATACATGGCGGCCAGTATTAATGGTGGAGGAAGAAACCGGAAAAACCCCGGAAAGAACCACCGACCCACGAGAAGCTACTGGCAAGCTTTCTCACTTAACTACATTAGCCGAATCTTAGACTCGAACCCACGCAGACAGAGGTGAGATGGCAGTGGTCCGTAACGGACAGCGCTTTAGACCACTCGGCCACTCGGGGCCCCAACTGCAAATTTGAAAATCTACAGGATGAAATGATTAAAGATAAAATAAAAAGAAAGACTTGTATGAGAAGATCTACTGACATTGCAAAAACACTGACTATCTGCAGAGCAGACGAAAAATCCAAATGCAGATTCAAAGCATGCAAAATGATGCAGTTGCTTCAGACGTTCAAGGTGTGAAAATTAAGGAAAATAAAAAGTCAAAATAAAAGAAAGTAGAAATGGTATATATGAAACCATACTCCAGATCATTCAATTGTGGTAAATGTGGCAAATTACATGCAGAGGTAAGTGTCCAGCCTATGGAAAAACTTGCTACAGGTGTCGAAAACAGCATCATTTTCTGAAATGCTGTAAGACCAAACGGGTGCACGGTATACATGAATACTAAAATTAATGGGAATAAACATCTTTTGTAGGAACAGTGACAAAGGCAAACACTGAAATCAGTGACAGAATGCTACGTCATTGTGACTCTTCATGGTACTAATGTCAAATTTAAATTGATACTGGCTCGCAAGTAAACATCATTCAAAATCACATTTTCGAAACAACATTGACAACATTGAAGTAAAACCAACCAAGACCTTTCTCATAAGCTACTCTTGTGACAAATTTATTGTCATAGGCAAATGCTGATTAAACTGCATGAATCGTGAACTTGATTTTTATATCACAATATCAAACCAACCGCTTATTCTTGGGTTCAAAGCGTCTCAAGATTTGCACTTAATACAAGTAGATTGCAATGTTCACAGGAATATGGACAATAATATCGTGAAACAATTTGCACAGTCAGTTCAATGGGCTAGGATGCCCAAACAAAAATATCATATTGCACTTGAAACAAAATGTGAAACCAAGGACGGTTCCTACAGCTTTACGAACACCACTTAAATCAATTTTTGAAGAGATGGAACAGAAAAATGCCACGCGTAAATTGGATGAACCAACAGAATGGGTCAGTTCATTACTAGTCATTGAAAAACTTGTCTGGAAAACTACAAATATGTCTAGAACCGAGATATTTTAATCAAGCTATCAAGCAAGAGCATTATCAACTTCCTACAATTGAAGATAGGACCACAAGGATGGCTGGAGCTAAGGTTTTCTCCAAACTAGATACCAATCATGGTTACAATCAAATACCCCGGGATGAGGAAAGCCAGTTATTGACAACATTTAACACTCAATTAGGTTGATATTGCTACCTGAGAATACCCTTTGGTATTAAATCCGCCCAAGAACTGTTTCAGAAATGCATGGCAGTGTTTTGGGGCCTGCCTGGGGTGCAGACTGATATAAATGACATAACTGTTTGTGGAACTTCGAAAGATCATGATTTAAAACTGAAAAATGTTTTTTTTTAAATGCCAGAAGATAAATCTGACACTGAATTGTTAAAAATGCCAATTTGGACTAACAGAAGTGTGCTATGTGGGACACATGTTGAAACCATCAGTATTAAACCTGACCCAGAAAACATTAATAGAAATCACAGAAATCCCCGCTCCGACGGACAAGAAAAGAATTGAAAAAATACTGGGTACAACTACCTCGCGAAATGTAGCCCACATATGTCTACAATGTACAATGATAGCGCCAACACAACGATTTTGAAAATTGACACTGAATTTGTTTGGGAAACTGCACAGATGCATCAAAGTCAGTGTTAATGCAGTCAGGCAAATCCATAGCATTTGCATCAAGGTCTTTGACAGTTCCAAAGACAAGGTATGCCCAGATCGAAAAATGTTATAAGACCATGTTATATGGTCTTGAAAGATTTTATCAATATACTCATGGTCATCAAGTACAAGTTTAATCGGATCATAAACCTCTGGAATCAATCCTCAAAAAACTTGTATCTGCCGCACCGCCTAGACTTCAGAGAATGCTTTTATGACTGAAGAAGTACGGTTTTAAACGTATTGTAAAGGAAAAGTGTTAATTGTAGCAGATTCCTTATCGAGAACATATAGACAGACGAACACGTCTGATATGAACCATGATAGTGAAATTGAGTGATATGTGCACATGATCATGTCAAATATGCAGATTGCAGATACGCAGTTAGAAGCAATAAATAATGGAACTAAACGTGATAATAAAATGACAACTTACGAGAAATGATTCAAAATGGATGGCTAAATGCTAAACATCTCGTACCTTTTAAAATCAGAAATTTCTGTAACTACAGAGATGAACTTTCAGAAAAGGACGGTTTAGTTCTAAAAGGAGAGAAGATTATAATACCAGAGGCTCTTCAAAAAGAAATGCTAAAAGAGTTGCACAAAAGTCATATGGGCATAATCGTTCTACTTGCCAGGAATACAGAGTCAAATAAAGACCCATTGTTGTCTACACAACCTACTCACAATGGGAAATGCTCAGAGAAGATAAATTTATGTGAAATAATTACAACTATGGCTTGGTAATAGACTATTCCTCAAGATATTTTGAAATTGCCAAGTTAGAAAATGCACAAGCATGCACAGTAATCACACACACACAAAGTCGGTTTTTGAAAGACATGGAATGCCACGAGAAATAAGGAGTGATGGTGAACCAAAGTTAACCTCAAAGTAATATGATCAGTTTGCAAAATCCTGGGGATTCAAACACACTACGCCATGTGCCAAGTATCCAAAGTCAAATGGTTTAGCAGAAAGAACCATTCAAACTGCCAAAGGAATTCTCAATACGGCAAAGAGAGATGGAAAATTTCCATATTTATCAACACTGGAATATCGAAATACAATAATTGATGATATATAATCCCCGGTACAAAGACTGGTGAGTCGAAGACTTTGATCAACTTTACCTACTATCAACATACCGCCAGGGACGTCATTTCAATTTGAAGAGGGGGGGTGGGGGTAAGGGGTGGTGTCAAAACTTGACGAGCTTATTAATTTTCGTATGCAGGCTACATCAATTGTACAGCACATGCAAATTCGGTGAGAGAGTAGCAATGCCCGCCAACCCCCCCCCCCCAAAAAAAATGACGTCCCTGCATACAGCTACATCCGCAAGTTATAAAAGAAAGAAACCTACAGTGGAAGCTGGGTGAAAAGAAAAATCTGCATAATAAACAGAATGACAGAACAGTTTCCAAATCTGACTTCTGGAGACAAAGCAAGAATCAAAAGACATGGGAACCAGCTATAGTCGTCAGATAAAGTAACACTCCAAGGTCGTATGAGGTAAAAAACCCAGGATGGTGCTATATACAGGAGAAACTGATGACATATGTTACAAACAAAAGAGAAATTACCAGAGATATATGATACATACGAATATACTAACAAGGAAGTCACTGTACTGAATGACATCGCGCCTTTAGTCATCAATGAGCCAAACCAGACAGGAAGATTCGAACAAGGAATTGACTTTTCATAAAAAGGCCTGCAATTAATAGATATTGTGTTATGTGAGATCGATCTTTTTTCTCAATCACAAATATTGTGTCTTGTGAATATCGGAAACTAGAAGTGGTTATGGGCATATTAATACATCTGTTATATCACATCAATTTATATGTAGTGATAATAATTGGATTGAAGAACGAATTACTAGGACTATATATTTTAGTGACAATGCCAATCTATCACCACATTTTTTCCCCATTAGTGTAATACTGATTGTGAATGTCATGGGGTTAGAGTTTTGGTAATATACGGTATTAACATTATGTAATTACAAATGGTCTGGCAGTTACAGATCACCTATGGTCAATCTTTCTGTTATTTAAACATAACATTTTCTATCAGTGCATGATAGTTGTACCAGTAAATTAGAACAACTGGCTAGACATTTGTGTGCGATTTGCACCTGAAGAAGGCAAGAATCTCAAGTAAATTATACTTCGCGATCATATTAATAACAGATGAACTATGGCAAACTCTCGATATCACAAAGACTGAGACGTCATTTCAATTGTTTCGGCGAGGGGTGGGGGTGCATAACTTGACGGGCTTGTTAATGTTCGAAAAGGCTACAGCAATTTTACAGCACATACCCCCACCCCTCCATGACGTCTCTGCTCGAAGGTAAGAAAAATAATCGAGATGAAATCGCCAAGAGAACAGCGCCATCACAACTACGTTAACTACACTAACAGGAATTGTTGTTGGCCATATGAATTGTAACCGATGCAGCTGATGGAGCCGTTAAAATAATCTCGTTAAGGCTGCATTCTAAAAAATATTTTTTTATAGAACGTCTTGTGGCGCCACAAGGCAGTCTCGTTACAAGCTGTATTCCATGGCTATCGAAGATCGAACGATTAGCATCGGTGAATTCGAGACCAGCACTCCTTTGAGAATAGATAGGGAACCTGGGCATTAACAATGCTGACACAGGTAGTAAAAATCGCGTTACTGTTCGCATGTATGCCAGTGCACTTGTTATTTGGTGATTTGGAGCAAAAATCATTACTCGTACGAGTTCGCAATCGAGTAATTAACAAATACGTTATGTTAACTGCGGTTTTGTTGGTTACAGATCCAGGTTTAAGTCTTCAATACCACGCGATTTTCTTCTGCCAGGGGCGTGTCGTGAAAACGATCATGAATTACAGTCGCGGGTTCTAGCGCGAGTTCTCGTGCATGCTAGTGTGATGTCATGGCAAAATTATTCAGGGTAGAAGGCTTTGGCTTCGATCAGTAACAGAATCCCAAACCGATATTATTCTACAATAGTCCACCCACGCTATTGGTTAATCCAGAAATATTGCGGGCCTGGGGAATTGAATAGCGACGCAAACAAATAGGCAAGGAGTCTTTGATATCAAACCATGTGTGTGGGTGTGTGTGTGTGGGATTCAGAAGCCCTGCATTTCAAGCGTTTTCAGTGCATCCTTTTAATCATTCAAATGTAAACATAAAAAATATAGATTACTCTAGGAAACGTTTCGGTCGTTTCGTGTTCATTTGTGTGTGTGTGTGTGTGGGTGGGTGGGGTGGGGGTGATAACCCCAAAAAGAAACGTATCGTTTTCGAAAATGTGTTTCATTTAGTAAATAAATTTGTTTTTAAAAGTGTCTATGCAGGCATGACCCATATGTCACTTAACGTCTTTGCCATTCTGAAATGGTCTTTTAGGAAGACTTCCAAACTTTTCCAAAAGAAAACAAACTAATTTTAGGAAATTCGGAGCCATTCAGATATGTAGGCTTTGGGGATAGCTAGGGTGAGAAGAAACTAGTTTTAATTATGCACTATTTACCTATTGTTAATATGCAGCCTATATGTGTTCGTATCAAATAACCACCATCGGGTTCACTCTGAATACATTGTTATGGATATTTTTTTCTGTATAGTGTGTTGCCTTTTCTCATTGATTATATGTTATGTAAATATGTATTTTGCATTTGACCTCTGTCCAAAATCATGTTAATGGTGTACCTGACTGACATTTATTATGTAAGCAACGTAATATATAACTAATAATTTTAAATAATTATATATTAAATAATCAGATCATTATTAATGGTAATCATGTTTTGTTCCGAGTTAAAATATAATCTTGGCTCATACTATAGAAAGTTCCAGAAAATAAATGTTTAAGCTGACAGAATATTTCCAGAAAATGGTAAGTGCGACCACGGTCGAGTGAAGGGGTATATAATCTGGTCTATATAACGATTATTCTTTCTTACCTTAATAACATTCGAAGCAGAAACGGTCTTATTATTGTGTTCAGTTCTTTGAATGGATTGATTTTTTTTCTTCTAATTATTGTTCAATTGAATTGCAAAGTGCTGAATAATATTCTTGGACTAAAACATTAATTTATAATTATAGCGACTTTAGGCAAGGACATTTTGGTTATATTATTTTCATACATCAATTGACTTGCTTTAAGTATAACGTTCGAGACTACAGGCACATCAACGTGTTAAATATTGATATCTATTTAAAACTTCCTACTTTGGACTTATGATAGATCTTTTATCATTATTTGAGATTTTATTCACAGCACTGTAACATCTTTTATTAAATATTCACGTTGTATTATAGGGAAACAAATTATTTGTTGTACTTTACACAACTTGTTTGTCTTGCTCTGGGCTGTTACATAGTTTAAGACGATACGCCCTCCCACAAAGCAGAGTATCGTCCGCATGACACATTCCACTCATGAACCTAACCTAGATCATGAGTCGAAGGTTAACATTTTCAGAGATGATTCCTCCAGAACATACGAGCGGGGGTAGACAAAACCCTTTACACACAAAAAAAATCCCATGACAAACAGCAACTGTTTTAACTGAAGCAATACAGAACTATTGTGCAAATAAATTAGTTATTTAGACAAACGGGTTGGCTGATGCTCTCGTTTAACTAGTCACAAAAAAAGAAGAAAAAGAAGAGAAACTGGTATGTACTCGCCATTAATGGAGAGGTCCATGTTGTAGAATTATTGGTGTCTTTCTTAACCATAAGTTGTAGCCGCAACCATATGTCCAGAGAACAATTTCATGCGCTTGTCATGCTTGCGACGTGGTCTTGAAAGGGGCCCTTAGTTAATATTTTATGAGGAGCTTTAGCTAAAGGCAAAATAACAAATGATATTCCATCTGTGTGTGAGAGAGAGAGAGAGAGAGAGAGAGAGAGAGAGAGAGAACTACTTAATAATGTCAGCAAGGTAAAAGTCGGAACCGATTGCTGAGATCTGAGAGAAATAATGCGTGTTGTAAATTGCAGCTCTATAACCATGAATAGCTGATTACAGATAGCCTCGGACGAGACAAGCAAGACGATGGAGAATGTGTGTACTATTAAAGAGTGAGCCCCTACGCTACTTCATTACATCCCTCCTGTGTAGAATAGACCTGACTTTGTCTATCGTGAGGCCTTAAGATCGTCGAGGCAACAGTAATGCGATGACAGTGAGTGGGTTGCGTAACTTCTGACTATTTGCAGAACTTGATAGAACAGTCAGAAAGTTGAAAAGGCAGGTATAATTGAACATCTAGATGATTCCGCTGGAAACCGAATGCTTCCACTGTCATTGTTCTCAAGTTGGGGGACTAGAGAGATGTAAACTGGAAGTATGTTGTTTAGTTCAGTGGCAAACATGTCCATATGAGACCTTTTTCATTAAAAAAATGAGATTATATTACGGATCAGTGATGAGGCCATTATGTGATAGCTATTTGGCTGGACTGGACAGACTGTTTGCTTAAACGTTTTTCTTCCCTGGAATGTGGTTAACTCAGACGATGTATTTTTTCAATGTTGCCTAGAGGAGGAGGTTCCAGACCTCCATAAGATACGCTACAACAGACATGATATCTGACGAGATCATGACAAGTCGACCACTAACTTGTTGATGCAACCTTGCAACGCTAGAAAGACAGATTTTGATGTGCACGGTCGAATCATCTTGAGTGCAAAGACCAAAAGAAGATGACCGCTCTGGTGGCCTAGTCGTTAAAGCATCCACTGTGGAAGCGGGAGGTTGTGGGTTCGATCCCTGGCCGAGCCATACCAAAGACTTACAATAATGGTACTAACAGCTACCGCGCTTGGCGCTCAGCATTAAGAGGTTAGTGTTAGGACTGGACGGCCTGGTGTCAGGATAATGTGACTGGGTGGGACATCATGCTACATGTCTGCGGCATGATGCCCCAGTGATATCCATCACTATAAACTGCCTTACTGCAGACATCGTAGCGATATGACTGATTTAGTTTTAAAGCTATGTCAAAAATCATAATCAAACAAACTAAAACACCAGAAGATATATGTCCTTCAGTTATAAATGTGTGCCCCAACAGGAACCTGTTGCGTTGGCGAAACAGATAGGATTGGGAGTCAGTTGCATGTATGGTGATCAGAGTCGTGAATTGTCTCAATTCATTGACCAGCGTAAAAGATGATGAAGTCTTGTCCTAGAGTATTCAGAGATTGCAGAGAATCTATGTGTTCCCCTCCCTGTGGCGTTCACAGCTTCTCGACCTCCAAGTAAAAGACCCAACTTAGTTAATGTGGACCAAGAACAGAACAGTTTCTGATGGAAGTTATGAAGATGAACATAATGGATCAGCCAGTAGTTGAAATACTGGAGAAAAAGGATACCCGGTAAGTATTCCAATAACTCGGGGGAAGACTCTGTGTGGAAGAGATTCCTAACTGCAGAACAAGAAGATATTTTCGATATCAAGGAAAATTCAAAATGTGCACATGGTGAAGGTCGATGGAGAACTCCCAATCTGATGGACGAAGCGCATTTTATATTGAGGAAGTTGTTTCCATCTTGGAATGTTCCTCACGAAGTAACTGGTTTAATGGGAAAAGATTGATGATGATAGAAAATTTCACACTTTCTTGATACCCAAGAAGATCTGGAAGTTAAATGTGGAAAGTGATCATTCAGGAACCTCTGGACTGCTGCTTTCTACAAAAAGATGTGAACCTCTTCCCTTAATTTAACCATATTAGACTGGTAAAAGAACATGTGGGCCATTTATTGAAGGGGTTGTTCCCAAAACTGAATTCAGTAAATCTCGTTCACAACAGAATGGACCCACCAGTTGAATGTAAAGCTTAACCAAATATTCAAGAACAGGCATAGACGAGAACCTACAGGAATGTTAGAGGGAGTGGATGGATGCATGAATGGAGAAGGTTTGAGTCCCTTAATCTATTCCTTTCCTTCCTTGAGGAAAAGGCCATTACAAACAAGAAGTAAATACCAGTACGCCTTCATCACCGTTTCCAGCATGTATTATAATACAACAAGATTCAGAATAGTCTCCTTCAGCAAACAAAACGACCTAGCTGAAAATAGGCCAGCAAGAAAAACCACGGTGGCATGAAGCCAGGTTCAAAGACATAAGTTGTTTTAATTGGAAGGTGTGCCAAGGCTCCTGTTGTAATACCCACTTAGGATGTCCTGTATTCATCTAGATAAAGCTTCCCATTACACAATAAGCATTGTTCCAAGTAAGTTCTTTGATAGTGTTGTGTGCAGTGTTTTATTGTTTTTAATATTAGTCTGCATGTAAGTTTTACTAATGGACCAAAATATAACATATATTTAACTGCAACTATAAGAATTCCATAGTAAAAGTGAAATTATGTGCAAAATAATAATTGGTATTGTACATCATATGAAGGATATGGGTGTGTTCATAAAGAATGGATTTTTAAAAGGGTTTTCTTCTTTGTCAAAAGGTATCTTAAAAGAAATTTGATTATCCTCGCAAAACAAACATTAAGAAAAAAACACAGTTTATAACATTCAGAGACTTACAATAAATACTGTTTTGGTAATATAAAAACAAAAAAAATATGTAAATAATCACAGTAATTATAATTAGGGGTAAAATTGATCTAAAACAAGCTGTTCAGTGTCACTGCTTACATTTTGTATGTTTTTGTTATATTTTAGTTTTAAATAAGTCATGGTAATAACTAAATAGACTTAGCATATGTACAATTTGGTTTAGTGACAGTACTGATTTGGAATGATCCATCAACAGCACACATAAGCCAAAAAATAACATTAAACCTGGTTCTGCAGCAGGTGACCACTCATTTCTGAAGATACTGGCAAATGATGAACATATGAATAAACAAGCAGTCTGAAATACCCTTTTCTAATTTATATTTTTCTTTTTTACCTGAAATTAAACACAAATGATGGTAATTGTATTGTGCAGGTGTCCTATCCTTTATATAGTAATTGTATTGTGCTGGTGTCCTATCCTTTACATGTGGTAATTGTATTGTGCTGGTGTCCTATCCTTTACATGTATATGGTAATTGTATTGTGCTGGTGTCCTATCCTCTATATGGTAATTGTATTGTGCTGGTGTCCTATCCTTTATATTTGTTGATATACAAAAACACATATGCACATACCCAGTGGCAGTGACACATACACACATTACCAAGGCATTACAAAAAAATTATACTAAAGTGGTATATATCTTAATATATTCTTTAGATAAATATGAGCGGCCGCTTATACATATATTCAATTCATGTACATACTTCTGTTTTTAGTTCAACTGAATATATGTAAAAACGGCCGCCCATGGTGTCCACTTTGTGAGAGAGAGAGAGAGAGAGAGAGAGAGAGAGAGAGAGAGAGAGCAAATCACGTTACATACGCAGGTACAAAAAATTCGTACACAAATGTTTACCTCGATGTTGGATATATCCTTAATGCACTGCACACATTCAAAACCCCACATGTACATTTCCTTCCTTTAAAAGCATTCACCGTTTCCCTTCAAAATATGAATTTTTACATATGTCCAGCTTACTTTACGTATTAAATTTATGCATAAATAATTGAGATATTTGTTTTTTTTTAAAAAAATGTTTTCATGTGATGTGGACTGACTGACCTGCTTACATATTCAATACTCTGCGGTCCGCTAATCTTAAATCAATTACTATTTTCCTATTGTGTGCTCATCAATTTGCCGATTAATTTAAAATCATCAGATTTTATATTATGATGATTACCAGTGAATAAGTATACCACTTATTTGACGGTTTTGAAGATTCTGTCTATGTTTCAATCAGCATTGTTTATTTTCGTGAAAAGGCGGTAGTTTCCACCAGGGGGCAGTTATAGTACCCACAATTCCGTGCAGTTGGCAGCTTAATAGGCTGTAGGAACAAAATGGCTTTACATAGAAATTCTGTATCAAGAAGGGGGTCAAAAAACGATTCACATAAAGAAGATGATGATGTTGAAAACAATGGTTATATTCAAATATTAGTTAAACCTCTCGAGCAGGGTAATTACAGCTTCATTCTTAATTGGCTTGGATTAAACGAAGCTAATAATTTCACAAATCAACATGCTGGTATTGTCTATGGTATTCTACTGCTGTTTGGCAGTGTTATAGTGTATCAGTTACTACGCTGCGACGTGGGATTTATTTTTCAGAAAATATGTGGCTTAATCGTGCCATTATTTACAATTGTGTGTTCATTTTACTGGCTTTCGTTATATTTACGAAAGACATGGAGTACTACCAGTGTTTATCTTCTGTTTTCATCGTGTTTCGTAGGAGAGAGCCTGGCACAGTTATTCTTGGTCTCATCGTGGGGCCCATACGAGGTTGCAGAGAATTTTTCCATAACAAATACTACACAGCCTTTGGTTATATTTGTGGTTTTACTTGCAGTATGTAGTGCAAGTGTATTTTCCTCATTAGAAACAACGCACAGTGCATTAGTTATATCCCTGGTCAGTTTTGGCCGATATCTAGCATGTGCAAATTTAGTAGACCTACCTCAAAGTTTAAGGCCGTATTTGGCCTACAGTTGTGGTTTAGCGGGTTTTGTGGTGGCGAAATATATGGAAACAGTATTAAAACCTCAGATTAGTAATTTTATGACCAGTGATGGAAAAATCCCAGTGATTAAAAGGAGAAGGTCTAGTTCCTCAAATGCTAGTGCGTTCTCTGCACATCGGTCTACCAGAAGAACGTCTTTACCAGCTCTTATTCAAAAATTACCGGTAAGTGTCTTGTATAGCTGTCTCATATTTTAGTTTTTTTTGGTCATTTTTCTTCTTTTTCTGCACCAAAAAACCGTACTAAGTTTGCGAAACCAATTAAATCTGTTAAAATTGTTAATTCACGGTGTACACATATTTTCATTAGCCTTAGGATAAAAATGTATTAAAACTCGACATGATTTAAAACAACATTTCAGTATAAAATCCATAGAGCTTGTTACTGACATGAAAATATAAATCAAAACAAAATAAAGGCAATAAATCAAACATAAATTGCTTGACAGAAAATTAAATACAGCATAATACAAAATACAGTTGGACAAGACACACAGCTTATAATTTAAAATATAAGCAAGCAGTGCATTTTTATTTCATAAAAACTAATTATTAGTGAAGTTAGTATTTAGATAATTTAAAAACAGTTATGTAAAGATAATTTCAAGGATGAAAAAAAAAAATCAGTTACTAAAAGTTAGTAAGGTAACAATGTGAACAAAATGCATAAGCACCAACTTTGGATTAAAAATATGCTTTGATGCAGATTATGGCTTACTTGAAAGAAAGGAGCTAACAGCACTTGATAGTACACAAGACAAGAGAAGATAACACTGAATGGTAACTTTTGTGAACTAACACCTATACATGTATATGACATTGTATTACTATAGGCATATTGCATGTGTGTACACAGTATTTACATCAGCATGAAAAAGCCATTTGCAATGTATATCTTTGATTACAGTAATAAAGATGCATTATAGACAGTTATAATGGTCACATTGGTGTACATTTACACTATCTTATAATGGGTGCCTTGTGCATGTGAAAATTGTGAATTTAATGCCATATTGTGTATAAAGTTTGTCTTGTTCAATTTTTGTTGTTGGTTAATATGTACACTTAGTTGGTTTAGTTAGTACCATTATTTGATAACTACACAGAGCAATTCATGTCCTGAGGATACAGTTTAAAGATAACAATTGGGATACAAAAGTGATATGTAATTTCCCATATATTATGTGGTTATCCTTATCTATGAGGCAATGAACCATGACCCAGACTGAACAAACAATACAATAAAATATGAAACTAATTGATGGAATAACAGAGATCAGAACAGAGATATTAAATAGACCAATAGTAGCCTTCTCCATGTATAGAATATAACAATTTAATTATATGAATAAAATAAAATTGAACATGACATTTGAATTGTTTATTAGAAATAGAGTTGAAATGAAATTGGCCATTCTGTTATATAGATAAACAAATTTCATCATTGAATTGAGTGACTGATTTAACTCAAATTCCATGTTAGCATAGCCTGGTTGCTTTCCAGGCCATAACAAATCACTGTTGGTGACAGACCAATGTTGCAGTATTTCTTTTCCTTCTCTCACTTTCTCTCCATCCTCTATAGGTCATCAACTGTAACTTGGTTGCAGTCTGCACGCCTTCCGTGTATTGAGCTATTTGTTTCATTGCAATAAATAAAATACATCCTAAATATGTCATGTTTTTATTTTCTGTAAGAACAGTATCCCCACTCGTTTTGTGTCAGATACCAATTTACTGTAACTCAATAGAATTAAGCCAACATGGTCAGTGCACAACCTGATACTGTATCATGAAATTTGTCTTTTTAGCTGCTATTGTCATTTTAATGTCTAACTGGAACCATGACATAACTAAACCACTTTGATAAACTATTATGTCTTATGGTGGGCTATATAAATACTATCTGACTAATGTTAGTTGATACACTTATTTTTGATGGTTGACAAAATTCACTACTTGATTACACAGATGAATTAGTGGGGGTTCACATCCTGTCTTAACCACTTTATTTGCTAATTAGCAATTCATTGAAAAAGCAATAGTTAATCAATTCTTTGCATTGAAACTAGTACATATCATTTAAGATAGCTCAAATAAGAATGTTGTTTTTGTAGGGTTTAACAACAATTTTCAGCACACAATAGGCTATACATACATGGTGGCCAATGTTTATGGTGGAGGAAGAACCCGTAAAGAACCACTAATGCACAAGAAGCTACTGGCAGGCTTTCTCGCATAGCCACATTGGCTGATTCTGAGACTTGAACCCACACATATGAGACGGCAGTGATCCGTTAATGGAGAGTGCTTTTGGCCACTTGGGGCCCAATTGGCCCAATAATTCTTGCAATTCATATCAGAGTAATGCATGAAATTCCTACAGTGTGATTTCTGTTACATTTTTACCACTAAACACAATTATGTCAATGAAATATTGTATGACATTCTTACAATACATGAATCATATAACATTCAAGATAATAAATGCACGATTATCTTCTGAACTCAAAGAAAGTGTAAGCATGAATTTGAACCAAATACATTCAAGAAACAATTACAAACTTACATCATTGAGTATACTGTATGTGATTGAGATGATTATTTTGTGCTTTTCCATGAAGCCAAATCTTTTTCCCCCGTGTCCTCAAATTTGCAGACACTCAACCTTTGTAAAATTTTATTTAATGATATAAATTACTTGTTAATTTCCTCGAAGTCCATCAGACTTAAATCTGCCTTTATTAACAACTAAGCTGGAAAATATATTTTTTTTTACACTGATTCAATATATCCTAAAGTTTTTCTCTGGCTTGTCTCACCTTTGTCATTTCCTCTGCCTGCCCCTACTTTAACATACATATCTGACTGTTATCTTAGTATGTCCTTATTAAAATCCAATCATACCCCCAAAACCATATCCCATCACTAGTGTACAGCAGTGTAGTGCATGAGTAACCCATATATCTTTCTTAATGGTTACATGGCAGCATTTGCTGTGACCAGGCACCTACAAAACGTTTGCACCATCACACATGCATGTATTTGTCAGTGAAATCATGTAGAATATATTAAAATGAATTATGTTGTGTTGATTAGTGTTGTTCCGATTATCAATTGTAATCTATCATCAGTTGCATGAGCAAATCAATAAGATTTGTGAACTCCATAATCGATTGTGTGTAATAGGTGACTACTTTTTAGGTGTATGCAAAGCACAAAGGTTACCGGTAGTAAAACTCCCAGCCACTAATATTGACCTGAAAATTATCAATCTTTTCACAACTACAAATACAAAACCTTATGATTCATAGTTAGGAACATATAGTCATTATTACATGATCAAGTTTTTAACTTGTTGAGTTAATAAATTTAAACACATTTTGTTGATTTGTTTAAGTTAAATTGCAACATCTTTTGTAGTATTTATAAACAATGACAAACAAGAAAATCATGTCCTTCTATACTTTAAATTATAGACATATCACATATGAATGAAAGAATTTCAGGAGATTGTTGCAGCATTTCAGTTACATATGACTGATCAGCCAGAAAAAGTTGCATTCATTTATCAAAGTTGTAGAACAAAAGTAACACACAATGTAATATTATTGTCAGGTTAAAGTACATGTATACATGTCATTAAAAGAGATTACTCCTGTACAACTTATAAACATATTGAACTCTTGATCAAAGATATAACAAAAATTAAAATTTGCTCTTAGTAACCGCTTATAATCGATGATCAGTTGGGGAACCAATTATCTATTATGAATTTCTGACCGATTCCCATCACAAGTGTTGATAGCATGATGCTATACTACGCATAACTTACCCAGATGCACTAAATTTTAATAATACCCAAACAATGCTCAAACATAGCCAAATATATCATACCTGTTTTATTTGTAATGTATACCAGTAGTTAATATGGAAAATTTTAGAAGTAATGATGCACATGGAAAAAAGACCTATCTTCACTTTATAGGAATCATAACTATTTTTCTAAATTCTTGTTGGGCATTAATGCAACAGACTATTTGTGAGAGAAATAAATAATTATTCATGTAATTTGAAAAGCAGTTTTGGGTTTATAATATCAGAAATTAAAGAACTATATCAATTTGGTTTTTTACTCAGATTTATTTTGATATTAATTGTTGGTTCTTAAATTTAATACTATTGGAGTTAAACCGGAGTCTATTCAGTCTGGTTGAATGCCCTGCACTTTAATGTCATACAAAACTTTCAGATAAAAATTATTGATTAGCAGTCTATGGAATGTTACATGGTGTCCAGGTGCTAAAATGGGTCAAGAAAAGAGATTGTGGATTTTTCATAACAGATGACAGAGTAGTAGAAAGATTTCATTAGGTTGACCTCACCCAAAAATGTCCACATACATTTAGCACATTTATACTCTTTTATTTCTTGTGGTGTGTAAATAATGACCTTTCAAAGCAAAATGAAGTCAATATTTTCCATTTATAGGTTATTGTAATAAAATTCTAGATTATGAAAGTTATGATACTCATTATTGAAATAGTTGGTAATGAATGCCTGCATCAACTTTATCACTTGTACTTTGATTCTAATTAACATTTGCAATTGTTGTTCCACTTCTCTTGTATTATATAAACAATTGTATACCAGTAAATACTTGTTAAACGTTTTATTTCAAAATACAGAGTTGTTCATTGAGGAAATAGAGACAACAGGGTCCAAACAGAAAGATTATAATTGCATTCTGTGCTTAAAAAATCTGATAGCCCAGGACCCCTCTTATTATGGATCAGGCCTATCTTTTATCCTCCTAAATTTAATGGTTTTTTTTATCTGAGAAAATTTGTGCTGATGAATTGTGTAAATATGTTTTGAAGATGTTGATGTACCTGCACAGTACATGTGCAGTCTAAATCAGATAACCTGCATGAAATTGAGATCTGATTTTTTAATCAAATTGAAGCAATGGTGTGTCATGCTGAAAATACGATTTTGTATTCGCACTCCTTCACCCCACTTCCCCAACACTTGCATTATATGTGGTTACATGCAGCATGTATAAAACAGTAAACAGTCATGATTGGAGCTTATGTAAAACTATCCCATGGGCAGTTTAACCCATTTTTATCCTGCTTACCAATTTCATCTGCAGTGTTTGATTACTGAGAAGCAATTCTAAGTACATTTTGGTGAAACGGAGCATGATACAGCAGCAGCAGAAATTGTGATGATCTTCACCATGTTTGCTAAAAATGTTGTAACATTGTTATTTTTCTTTTCAAGTATTTAAACTATGTATCTCTGACAAGGTAAATAAATTTGCTACATAGTGATGTATGTTTTGTTATCATTTATCAATGAACATATTTTTAAATTAATGACTTGAAAAAGAAAAAAACATTAAAAAACTTACCATGATTTTCATGAAGATGAATGAATTGTTCCTAATGGTATATGAATAAAATAAAGATAATTATATTTATAGTTATTTGGTCCAAATTTGAAGTTTCTAGCACTGTTAGTTCAAAAAAGATAATAATTTTACTAAAATTGGACAATAAAACACCTAGAAGACTTTGTTTACTTCACATGCTAGAACATGTACTTCTGTGTGCAGTTTCTCGTGAAAATGTGTCACAGATTAATCCTAGAAATCTTTCAGTAAGATAAAGGTAATTAATCAGTATAATTTTTGTCCACATTTTTAAGTCCACATCATCGCTGTCAGTAATAGCAATTATTTTAATTCTATTATTTTATATCTGGGCTGCAATCTAGGTGAAAAATCATCCTGGACCCATTCCTTTTCAAAACCTTCAATGTCATCTTCATTCTCAGAATCACTGTCAAAAAGTGCATGAAGCCATGAATCATCACTTTATACTTGTTTCAAATTCTAACTATTCATTGAAGCCATTATCACTATTACCATCATAATAGTCCAAATTGTGAACTTTACTTTCTCTACCCTCGCTGTCAACATCCATGTTAACATCAGAGTTGTCATCCATCATTTTATCGGTTGATTTTCATGCCAACAATATCTTTTCCAACCACGTTTTAAAAAAATGTTAGTGTGCTTTAGCATTTTTCTCTGTTTGTGATGAAGTTCACAAATATTTGTGATGTATAACATTAGTGTTTCTAGAGACACTATACACATACAAAGTAGAGTACAGCTGCAGTCATGTTCAGGATAAAATGGATAATAATAATAATAATAATAATAATAATAATAATAATAAAAATAATAATAATGAGGACTTTGTATAACGCCTAATCTTTTGAAGCTCTAAGTGCTTAACACCATCAATAATGATATGACTACACTACAGAACAACAAATGACAAAAACTATGAAATTGGAAAACATAAAAACATGCTGAAAACATATCAGATACAAAACATGATTAGGTCGCTAAGTTTGTCCCTGCAGTCGAAACAGGTGAGTCTTAAGAGTACTCTTAAAAGGGACCACTTTGTCTTTGTGTCTATTTTCAATGGGCAATTTGTTCCACGTCGCTGGGCCCTGGTGTGCACACGAACGTTGTCCATATCACTTTGTTTTCACCTTGGGAACAATGAGTATACGATTATCAGAAGAAGAGCGTAAGGATCTAGCTGGTTTATACACATGGGTGAGGCTGGATAGGTTGGACTGGAGTCTGTCATTGAAACCTAGAACAGAGAACAAATTTTGTGTTTTGATTCTGTATCGAATTGATAGCCAGTGTAGGGTACAGAGCAGTGGTGTTTGAGGTACTCTAAAGATGATCCGTGCAGCTGTGTTTTGAAGTTTCTGGAGTAAATATTGTGATGAACCAGAGAGAATTGAGTTACAATTAGGGCATAACCGACTTTTGATCCGGAAATCAAATTCCACCGGATAGCATGAACTTCCGATTAATCGGAGTCGGACAAGGCAGGAACGACCAATTCGGATAATAAAAATAATAAAGTTGAATTTCTATAGCACCGTGTCTAACACTGCGTGTCATTCGATAGTGCGTTAATAAAGTTAAATAAGTAGTCAGAAAAGTCCAATATGGTCAACACAACCACGCTGTGAGACAATCTATTTGAACTGGCGGGTGAAAACCGGAAATGAAGCCGGATATGGTAAAGTACTAAGTAACATGCTAGACACAGCAAAACCAGATGCTAGAAACGGAAGATGAAATTTTTTAGAAAAAAAAATACGGATTTAGCATTTCCGATTAATTGAATCGTATCCAGAATTGGAAAAATTTCATGCCCAAAATCCGGAATCGGAAATCAGTAGAAAAATGCTAATCGGTTATGCCCTAGTTACAATAGTCTTGAAAGTACTAATAAACACACAAGTGTTTTACTGGCATCAACTGAAAAATATTTGTGAATGGAACTGATGTGTCTCAATTCAAGATATACAGCCTTACATATGTTCATGACATGTTGGTGCAATGTGAGAGTACTGTCTAGAGTAACGCCTAGGTTCCGTACTGACTGTGAGAATTTAATGTTGGTGTTGCTGATATTTATTGTCTGAGGTAAAGGATGTGAATGAGAAAGTCTTTGTGTTGTGATCAGAATAGCCTCAATTTTATCATCATTAATCTGCAGCTTGTTATATGTCATCCATAATTTCACATCAGAAATGCACTTCTCTACTCCATGGATGGTAGCATCAACTTCAGTTGGGTGGCTATACTTGTATATTTGGGTGTCATCAGCATACAGTTGGTGCGACACTGGGTGATGATCTATGACACTTGAGAGCGGCTGAGTATACAGAATGAAGAGAACATGTCCAAGAACAGATCCCTGTGTAACACCACAACATACGTCAACTGGGCTGGAGTTTATTCCATTTGCAGATACAATTTGTGTCCTGTTGACTAAGTAGGACTTAAACCAATGTAAGGCTATATTCTGAATGCCAAATACATGCTGGAGACAGTGAAGTAATATATCATGGTCTGTTGTCTCAAATGCTGCAGATAAATCCAGGAGAGTGAGGACTGTAATCTTTCCACTATCGAAAGGAGAGAGAATGTCACTAAATACTTTCAGAAGAGTAGTTTCTGTACTGTGGCAAAGGCGATATGCAGACTGTACATTGCTAAAAAGACTGTTTGAATTCAAATGAGATACAAGTTGAGTTAGAACAACCTTTTCTAAGACTTTTGATATGAATGGGAGATTAGAAACTGGGTGGTAGTATTTTAAATCGTTATGGTCCAGTGTTGGTTTTTTCAGCATTGGCTTTACGATGGCAGTTTTGAAAAATGATGGGAATTCTCCTGATGAGAGAGATATTAATAACATCAGGTAGTGAAGGCAATATTGGGTCAAAGCAAGCAGCAGTGATGTTGGAATTGGATCAAGTTCACAAGACTTTGATGCACTTTTCATCACGATTGTCCATACTAAATCAATAGAAACAGGTTCAAATGTTCCTAAAGGTTGTCGCTGAAATTCTGCATCATAACTGTATGGTGACGAATCAGTTGAAATTGTGCTGTCATGCGAATCTCTAATGGTTTGTTCTTTGTCATTGAAGAAATTTGCAAATTGGTCTGGTAGGTCTAGTGGAGAGAAGGTTGATGGAAGTGGTGTACATTTGTTCCTTGATATTAGTTTGTTAATTATTTCGAAGAGTAATACTAAGACCTCAGGTGTATTCAGGATAGAATGAGGGATTAGGACTGTATTCCGGGTTAAATCAGTGTATCCCGTAGGTGTGCAAGACTGATAAAAGCCTCCTTGGTGTCAGACTGAGCAAAAACACAAATGTTGGTATCAAAACTGGTGGTCAAATTAAAAGTTTGAAACGCAAACGAGGTTAAAGAGAAACATTAGTTAAATAGTGACAACTAAAGGGAAAAAAGGTTAGGTATAAACCACCATTTCACATTAACTGGCTGACAGTAGCTAGTGAGATGAGTTTGAATGCTGCTGTGGGTGAGCCTATTGTGCTAATTTGCATTGGTAGGATCAGGAAATGTAACAACCCATTATAATTATATGAAAGATGTGCATGTACAAGAACAAAGTTGTTGCATTATTGCCTTGAATGAGAATATTTAATCCATATGTATTGTATTTTAACAAGTTTGTAAACAGTGGCAACGTTTCTTTGAAGTCAGATTTTACTGCATATTAAGAATGTAAAGCATGATCATTTTAGTTTTTGGAACAGTGTTCAAGTGTTATTCATTTTCTAAACCAATTTTAGAAGCAGTTAGCTAGTACTAGCAAAGCTAAGTCTTTTATAATTTCAATGAGGGCTTGTTCTCCAGCCTGGGGCCATTGTCTAAAAAGAATTTCTTAATTGAATAACTTTGTTTGCAAGCTGAAATTTTTATTTTATTTTTGTGGAGCATGAATTGAAAAATTGTTACCAGTATATATATATATATATATATATATATATATATATATATATATATATAAAGAAATAAAAAAGATGTGTATTTTTTGGGGGTGTTACATACCATTACTTTTTCACTGGGCAGGCCCAGAGTGGTCTAAAGTGCTCTCTGTTACGGATCACTGCCATCTCACCTCTGCGTGGGTTCGAGCTTCAGATTCTGCCAATGTGGGTATGTGAGAAAGCTTGCCGGTAGATTCTTGTGGGTCAGGGGTTTTCTCAGGTTCTTCCTCTACCATTAATACTTGCCACCATGTATAAGCCTATCATGTGCTGAAGAATGTTGTTAAACCCTACAAGATTCAACAACTTTTTCACTATACTGGCAGTGGTATGTTGGTATTGGCCATCAGTAACGAATATACAGAAATTTCCGAGGAATCTTGTAACAACTTATTTGATATACTGTATTAACATCATGTTTATATTTCTCAGGACAAAATAGTTCAACAAATTAACACTAACTGAAACCACTGTGTATTAGAAAATTTAAATTTCCTAGATGCTTCCATCATTTGAATGTGGAGACCCTACGATTTTCATACGATGCCACAAAAAAACGCATGGAAGAATGCTGCTTTGTTTAAAAAATAGTTTCAAAATGAATTTGCACCAGCATTTCCATCCCACCTCAGAAATCTGAAGATGGAGCAGAAGGCATTGTTATTATTGGACAACTGCCCCACACACACACCTGCAGACAGCCTGGTTAGTAAGGATGAGAAAATAAAAGCCAGCATCCTCCCAAAGAATATAACTTCCATGATCCAGCCTTTGGACCAGGGCATACTATCATTTTAAAAAAAATGAATTATCAAAAATTGTTTGCATTGAAACCTCAGTCAAAGCAACACTAAAAAGTTTAAATCTGAAAGTGGTGTGTTAAATGCTGAGAGGGATATTTGGGTAGCTGTTGCAGTTGCAGACCACACATTGGATGCATAATTATTCAAAATATTAAGTTCAATAACACCAATTGTGATGCTGATGATGGTGATGCTTCTGATGATAACAGCAAGGACACCATACCCGAGGATAATTTACCATCAGCAACAAAAGCAGTCAAAAGTTTATAGAGTGCATTGAGATGGATGGAGATGCAAGATATCGAATATATTCCAATTCTTCAGCTGAGAAATATATTTGACTTTGCCAAGAGCAAGCATGACACTTGCAGGAAGCATCAATATTTTTGATGGAAATACTTGTAATAAAGTTGTATTGTGGATTCAGTGTTTGCTATGAGATTCGCGGTTGAGTACATAGTGTTGATACTTTATTGATCCTATAGATTAGACATGTATATATAAACTGCAATTTTTTTCTCTCATTTAATATACATTGATTCAAAATGGTAATTGTGCCAATGAAGCATGCATTTGCGCATAGTTCGGTTCATAACACGGTTGGGTTCTATGGCACCCAACTACCATGTTATAGTGGGGTCACACTGGTATCTAGCTCAAGAAATTAGATTTAGCTGAGGTGCAGAGAGAGACAGTATTTTGCCATTGTATTCTGGTATTAAAATTTTTATCACATTAACCCCTGCCGCCTTGATAACTCGTTGCACTTTACCTCCCTCATCTCCCGAATGCCTCAATAACAGGGCTGAGTTTGCAAAGCTTGTATCCCAAGCGCCGAGTTTGAGTAGCAGTATTTTACTGTGCCTGTATCCTGAAGGACGAGTTAAATCGGCGCAAACCATTGGTTGATTTGAAACCATTTCCTAATTATGCAGGCAGTTTAACCAATAAAATTTTAGCTTATATAGATAGAGTGTACATTGCTGAAGAAAGTGGAAACAAATTTGACTTCGATAGCGGCAAAATTAGTGGAAATATTTAGATTAGAAAATGAAGAAAATTACGAGAATCAGCTGCTGGAAGTAGACTTTTACTTGACAGACTGAAGAAGTATTCACACGCGGTTTAGTTTGCAAAAGAGATGACAAGTGGAATTTGTATGTACATCAATTGGAGTGAATTTCACGTGTTGATATTGTTAATTCTTCAGTGTTAATTCATCATGGATTTTTATGGATTATTCATGGCAAGAGAAATAAATTGGTACGAATATACATCATAGCAGTGTAAGAAAGACTGAGGGTATAGTTTGAAATCCCACCTATTTGGAGAAAATGTTAACCCATGATAATTCCCAAGACACATTCCATGATGTAAGTATGTATTTTGCCTCTGAAATCTCGTATTGAAATTTAACAAATTCAGGTGAAGTAAGACTGGTTGTCATTTCATACTTTAACCAGAAGCAGGGTTCAAGTTATACTTGAATTTTAGGGAGAAATGACTTCTCCTTTGGGACAAATGAGAGCTGAACAGGGAGAAGCAAGACATGCAATATATATAGTGCAGCCTCGTTAATCTGGACACATTTGTTCCCAGTGAATATGTCTGGAATAACAAGTTTTCTGGATAATTGAATCATGCACATTTTTTATTTTACGATATCATCATACCGTGTATATATACATGTATATGCTAGCTTTAAATGTAATGTACTGTATATTCAATAATGGTTGAAATAAACTAATGAATACATCAATTATTTTTTATTTATTTCACATTATTTTTTACATGCGCTTGTACGTACATATACAGTAAATATAAGTTTACACAATCAACACATCGCACACATAAAACTATGTACCAAAAAACTATACATACAGTTATCATGTCAATTTCCTGAAGAAATCAGTAACCTTTGTTTGCCTGGATTCTTTGGCGGATCTATCTGCAATGATTATTGATAGTGGCCATATATTCTCAAGGGCTTCACTATTGTGTTTTATGTTATCACTGGTGAATATTATTTACGTCTGCTCAAAATATGAAATTAATTTTGCTATACTGTCCTTGACTTGGTTGATGTTAATGTCTTTTCCCTCAGGTCAGTAGTTTCATCATCGTCTTCTTCATTATCATTGTCTGGAACCTCGTCTTTAGATACCACGGTCAAAATGTTGTCATCGTTGAGTTGTTGCCCTGTCCTCTTCCTTTTTGTCTGTCTGTACTTATTCCCCCGCAGACATCTCAGCCTGGGTGGGAAAGCATTTTATTAGATCGCTGAGCTCACTTAATGGCATGTCATCTACATCAATATCTTCAACATTTAATTCAGACATGAAGCCATATACTGTCCACAGCTTAAATCTGTAAACTGTATTTGTACAGCCAGCAGTAAACTGTGATTGTTAAATACAATTGGTAAACAACAATGAAGCATAATGACACTTTTAATTTTTTTTACCATATGTTATGACTTATGTCAAAAAGCATGGACGATTTTTCGCAGTATGTTTATTTTAATTATTAACACCCTCGTCGACGACTAGCTAAAATAGACATTGTTATTACAATCGCTGGGTTCAATATGGTCATGCTACTTACTTATTGATAGTGGCAATATATTCTCAGGGGCTTCACTATTGTGTTTTATGTATTCAAATGAATATTTTCATGTATGATTTTTTCAAATTTTCTTGTTTTTTAACATTATTTCCTGATTACCGAGAAAAGTTTTAATTTTACACTTTGGTCCCCGATTTTGATTTCCGGATCCGGAATGCTGATTTCTTGATTAACGGAGCAAATTAACATTTAGGAATTCCGTTCCCATTGAATTAAGTCCAGATAGCATGATTTGCAGATTAACGAGGCTGCACTGTGTGTGTGTTTGTGTGTGTGTGTGTTTATATATATATATCACCAGTTCTGGACAATGGTTTATTTTGCACGGTGATACATCATTTCTGTCAGCATTTGATAATGAATGTGTTAATGTTTGGTCAAGAATCCAATTTATATATTAAAAAAAGAATGATCGACTCTCATTAAGGAAGGTGATATTCATAAAGTGTATAAAATTATCTCACATTTCTTCTCTAAATGCGTATGAAAATGTGATTTCTAAATGTCAACATCAAGACCCAATCCATCACCTTTTTGAACTTGTAACAAATAAAATCTATTTAACACATTAACCCCTTGCGATGACTTTACGGGGCATGAGGTAGTAGCCTACCTTCAAGGTCTGTAGTATCAAGGTCATGCATGATACACTAAAGTGGGTGGTATTTTAGAAAGGTAGACAGCTCTACAATGATACCAAATAATCTGGACATTTTAGTTGCACTACCAAATACATAGGGATAAACCAAAGTTTTTGGGGGAAAAAATTGTTTTCTCAAAAAAAATTGCCCTTGGTCAGAATCCAAATTTATGTCCAGATTTTAGACTTTATGGCCTCAGAACCTGTTCAAAAAGTAGGATAAGGTGGACATTTTGAATAAAAGGTCTTCTCCATACGAAAATTATGGGTGCTTTAAGTATAATTTTTTAAATAAAAAAACTTTGAATTTAAACCTTCTGCACATGCGCCAGCAAACTAACCAATGAAAAACTTACCTACCGTGTAATGCACTTCTCGGTCTCTAGCATCTGCACCATGGTAGCTGCAAATAATCAGACCACATGCTATTAATTAATAAATTTATTTAGACTAACATCTTTACCCAGATGGTAAGTATTATCCCTCTTTTAATGATCCACTGCATTAAATCCTTTTAGAACACTCACAGTATAAATCTGTCAGAACAGAACACCTGTGTATTCATCGGCTGTTGACCTCAAATTTGAATTAACCACATTTAGTCGTTTAGCATGCACCCACACTTTAGAAACTTTGCCCATTACTCTTTGTTAAATATTTATTTAAATAGAAAATAATATCACTCCCTATGACAGGGCTTGAATTTAACACAAATTTCTTTGTAGCCAGAAGGACTAGTGAACTGAGAAATTAACTAGTCCTGCCAAATATTTACTAGATTAATTAGGATATCAAATACCAAACTTCTGTTGTTAATGACGGGACCATGATTGGCACTGTTAAGCAAAATGCACAAAATCAGATGGCTTCTTTTAATACACACACATTTCTAAGGCAGAAATTGAATTCATCTTCTCGTGCTAATATTTTCTGACTGTTTACAACGGTCACTGTGTTGATTCTATAGAATGTATGCTGAAGTCACATCTTTATTACGGTATTGAGTAAACAAGTGTAGAATGTTGATAAACAAAACTTACTAGCCCATCAGACTAATAACATTATGATAGTTACTAGTCTGACAGGAAATCTACTAGCCTCAGGCTAGCGGACTATCGCTAATTTTGAGCCCTGCTATAATAACTGTGTTTTGTATGACACACATGCAGCACTTGTAACATGGCAATAGCAAACGGGGCTACAGCGACTGCGTGGTCATGTGGTGTCACTGGTATGTACCAGTGATACCACATGACCACACAGTCGCTGAAGTGATATGTTAACATGAATAGTCTATATATTAGTGTTCTTTTAAACTGTAAAGCTGTTCTCATTGCACAGCGTGCAGCAGCCATTTAGTAGTGGACCGCTGATGCATAACGGGTGGTCCTACTTCCAAATATAGACTGGAGCTGCAACTCAGATTAGTGTACTGCTAATGATATATCATATTTTCATAGTGTTGTCGCCAGATTATTTTTGTAAACATGTACTCGTCATTGTCAATGCCTTGGTTTTTCACTACTGTCAGGTACCTAATTACCTGGGTACCCGTTGACAGCCTCAATAGTATGTTTAAGTTGAGGAAATTTCAGTTGTGCGGCAGAAATTGAAGGTTTTGTTGTACTTGAGACATTTTATCATGGAATTCTTTGTGATAACAGCAATTCCACCTCTACCAGAGTTGTTGGGGAACAACTTGCGCAGGGTGTTAAATCTGAGCACTTGGGGTCATCGCCTGATGTTTTCAGCTATGTTTCTGTCAGGAAGAAGATGTCAATATTCTGTTGTTGATGAAAATAACTATTTCTGTGCGCCTTTCCGGTGGTCCAAATGATTGGGCATTGAATATTGCAATACGCAGTTGTACATATGGAACAGTTGACACAACGGTTGTTGATTTAAGATGGATTTGTACCAGGTTATCAAAATTAGACCGAATCATCTTATATTCTCAATAGTTAGCTGCTTTGCATGTTGTAATGACACAAATTTAGGAGCTGTAAGACATCATTTAAGAACAGCAAGATCTGTTAATACCATGTTCTATTTTCAAAAAGTAACAAAAAGCAAAACTTTACAAGATGGTTGCCCATAGTGGACATCAAACATGTCATCATTTCCATTTAGTCTTTTAGTACAAGTATAATATTGATATTGCCAGTCATCTTGGAGAAGTATATATTCTATAGCACTAACTGGATTTTTAAAATGGCCAATGTGTCAGTTGTATCGGAAATAGATTGGCACTATTTTCATTTGCAACCCAGTATACATCATAATCAGTCTTTTTTTTGAAAACTCAATACTGATATAGCCATTTATGCACGAATAGTGATAAGATTTTCAAGATGGTCACTGTGAATGTCATGTTGGAAACGTCAGAGCAGCACTATTTTTTTAATTATTTTTTTTATTATTGATGACCACCTTTACATTGTAAGAAGACTTGGATGTGAAACCCCATGTTGATATGGCTATCCATTCGCTAGAAATAATCATAAGATTTTCAAGAAGACTTCTGGAGAAGAAGGAATAGCAGGATTTTCAATATGGCTACCATAACAGACATCAGATTGGCACCATTTTCATTTAAGACCAACGAGACATAAAATTTCTTTTGGTGAAAACCCTATGCACATGTGACTTTTCATTCAGGAGGAGTAGTGATACCAAGATTTTTCAAGATGGTAACATATTTGATATCAGATTGGTACAATTTTCATTTAAGACCAACTAGATATCACGAGGAATCTTTCAGTGAAAATTCCAATGGAATAGCCATAACCATTTTTTTCAAGATTACCACTGTGACAGCCATACTTGGCATCATATCAGCACCGTTTTATAGGGCCATCTAGATTTCATAAACGGTCTTTTATTGACAACCCATGTTGATATGACCATCCATTCAGGAGGAGTAGCAGAAAACCTTTCAAGGTGGTAGTTGTGGTCATACTGGATCCGAGTTGCATCATTTTCATTTAAGACCAACTAGACCATGGTATGAATAAGTTTTGTGGCAGTGCAGTAGTTTAGCTAGACATCACTATACACTGTCTCACTACAGACATCTAGGATATGTCTGAAAAATTGATAAAGCTAGTTAAAAATCCTAATCACTCACTTTATGGATTACTGTTACTCTTGTCTGTGTACAAAAAAAGTGACTCACACAATGCCCACTAATTCAGTCTAGTGTATGGTGATTGCTACATTATGTAATTCTACATGTTACACCTTCTAGGTGAAGGAGTTATCTGTGTATTTCCTCTTTTACTACTAAATATGTCATGTATGTACATTCATATAAGATGTAGATGTTTGACATGTTCATGTTGTACAATACTGTGACTTGAATGACAAACACCTGTAAACAGGTCCCCATCACCCTAGCAAGTAGGTGTACTTGATGTGTACCTAAGTAGAACACTAGGCCAAACATCAGTAATTAATCACTTGACTACCAACTTGCCCATTACAGGTGCACTCATTGTATATCCATCTGTTAACCCAACTAAAACCAAGTCTGTAATTAAAGAATGCCTTTGCACCCTTGGTCCAGAGTAAGCTTGTTTTTTTTCTTCTAATTCTTATAAATGAATTTTAAGCTGGTAATATGTCAACAAGCAGGAAAATAAAAGTACATGTACATGTAGATGTGTTTGGTGTTTTATGGCACAACAAAAATGGGTTATATTGTGTCAAAACAGTTAACTGCATTGCCCAAGGACAAATTATAGTCAGCCTGGGCTTATTCAGTTGGTAGGATTCAAACTAATTATACTTGGCAATAGTGATGCCTGCAATTCACTGAGCCACTTTTGCACACATGCAATATGCAGAATTGCATCCTTGAAAGTTAAAAAATGAGCAACTGGCAGTGCTCCATACAACTGGACAAGACAATTAATGGGCATTTAATTAAGGAGGCTGCCCAACAAAGGTACAGGGGAGCAGCAAAACATCAAGTAGCCCAATTTAATTTTGTAAACTATCAGGCTACCAGAAATAAAGGGATGCCCTATATAAGGACAAATTTTGTACAAAATTAAAAAATTTCACATTGATAAAATTTTCATGGACAAGTACCTAAATAATTAGTATGAACTACTCAAAAGTACATTGCTATATGCATGTATCAGCTAATAGCTATACAACTAGAGTCAACAAGAAAAATTGATTTTGAAATAAAAAGAAATTGCATTGAACAGCATTGTTTTGGTTAAAAAGTGAGCTTCCAGTAAATACTGGCTGTTATTTTTTCTAATGTCTTTTCTTTTCATGTACATGTATGAAAGAGGGTTTTGTTTGCAATCTATTCCCAATATTTTTCCCAATGGCATTGTCAAAATCTGAGTTTGATCTTATGATTGTACTAGGGTTGCAAAGTATACACATGTTGATATCTTAGTTTAGTTTACTGCCTATAAATGATTACAAATTCATTCAGGTGTAAATAAACATGCATGTGGACATCAGTAACACATTAACTACCCATTCTAATTTAATGATACATTATACCTCCACTTCTGTGCTTAAGGCAAACTATTAGTAAGATTTTATTTCATTTAAAATTCTTTAAAAGTTAGGATGCTTATTTATCAAGTATGGCATCATTAGAGAAAAGCCCAAGTTGACAACAACTGGCTGTATAGCACATTAAATAAAATTATACATTTGGGTGATTAATTTTGCTGGCAAATAATTCTTTAGAATACACTTTATTTACGTTTGAAAAACATGTTCATTAATACTGTTGATAAGTAACATTTTATTGTGAAGCAATATTGTCTTGTATTTGTAGAATCTTTGTAAATGTGTGCAGTGTCTCAACAAAATGAGCATGTCTTAAAGACTTTACATACATCACTTGTGCTGATTATTTTACATACATTTGACAGAATTTTACTATCTTTATTAAAAGGAAATTCATTGCACATATCTACTTATCTTAATAATTAAAGGGGGGAATTACAATTTCATATTATACTGAGCAACAAGTATATCAACTTAATCAAAGTCCTCAGTATAATGAAAACAAACATCAGGTTCAATTCATCTTGAGCACTTTTTGAAACTTCTGCAAGCTCCGATCTAGTGTTTGAAACACTAGTTTACTGTTTGGTAGACTTTGTTACATGTAGGATTTACTTTTCATTGCAATGTACATAGTTAAAATTGTAATTTTTGGAAAGCACAGGTTTTGATGTTCAATTTACATGTTTTATTTTCTTCATCAAAACAAAACAAATTGGATAATTGAATAGGGTTCTGGCCAAGGTCCCCAACCCCTCCAGATTTCTGTACACTTTTTGGTCATTGCAGAATGTTTTCTTTTTGTCATATAATTTTAGATGTGCATGCTGTAATTAAATTTAACTGAGTACAGGGCAGAAATTCAGATGATTGATAGCACGAGGCTAGTTAATGGGGAAGCAGTTCTCTACTCAGCTGTAACTTCATGTCTGCTAGAAAGTGAGTTGTACATTGACCTACACTGAGAGAGCAGCACCCATTTACCCATAGCTTGTGGTTTGGTGATGGGTATGGGGAAATCCCAAATCTAAATCTATCAGATCTGCTAAAATTCTTTCTACAGATTGGAGTGCTTGACCAGTCCTTGACTGGTGATGAACCACTGGTGTACTGGTCATTGAAGCCCCTACGATAATGGGATAGGGTTTTGGTTAATGCCCCCACTGCTGTTTCATCTGGCAAGGGACTGGGAGTCGGTTTACAGATGACATTTTATATATGGAGATTGGATCAACATCCATGTCTTCTGTATTAACCCTATAGGATGTGGGGCTTTCCACCTCATTAAAGCAATTGGTCCTTTCTTTGTGTGCAGATCTATACTTCTGGACCTTGGTATAATGGTATTGAAGTTGTAGCTGAAGGACATGGGTCTACCTGTTTTATGAAAATCGGGCAATATAGATTGAATGGGATGACCTTCCCAAAAATACTCCATGTGGGTGGAGAATCATCCTAACATGCTGAATCTACTGCTAAGGATAGTCTGTTTGCTCTAAGGGATGCATTCCACCCAAGTTTCTTCTACAACTGAGAAACTGGGGGGCACATAGTCCTGCCTACCCAGAGAGAATGGGATGATGACATTTTTAAGGAGTTCTCTAAGGTTTAGCAAAGACCACTACTTTGCTAGACAATGTAGAGGGTGGTCTGTCCCCATTTTCTACAGGTAGGGGTGGATGGTCCTTGGGACTTGCTCCTTCTTGCGAAAAGTGTATAGAACCTCTTCTGCTAGTTCCCATAGGCACCAAACTAGACTTCATTTCAGAGGCTTGGTCTGGCATTAAAGTCGATGTATGGGTCCTTTCAATCATAAAAGATGGCTTTCAGCTTTGGTATCAGGATTGCCAATCTGTGTCTATTCCTGCCCATTAACAGTTTAACTGATATTTCAGCTTCCACCATTTCTAGGTGGTTTGCATTAGCTATCAAGAGAGCTTACCAGTCTCTTACCGAGAGGGATGTCTTTTATGAAAATTAAAGCACATGAGGTTCAAGCCATTGCTTCCTCCTGGGCCTATCTAACCCATTTGTTGTTTAAAGGCAAGCCACTTTGACTTTCTTGTACCATTTTCCTCACAGTTTACCTTCAGTTATTAGCTCATGAATGTGAAGGCACATTCTTCATAGGCTCGGTCATTGTCACTTAGAAAGTGTGGATTCTATTTCATGGGAGTGAATATTTTTATTTTTTATTTGTTGTATCATCATCCATTCCCACAAAGATATGGTGTGTTAGAAAATAATGAAGGATGCCGGGCATGGGCAACATATCGGGTATTAGTGGCTGTAAACTATAAATACATTTGATTATAATCTAATTCAATGGATGAAAAGGGGAACCTGTTCCATTTTACAAATACATAATAACTAAAAGAATAAATTCACTTAACGTTCATCATAATTTTTGTACTCAGTATACACAATGTACCTAGTTGGAGCATGTTCATTTAAATATTCTGTTTATTATGTCCATATATAAATACAGCTTATTTTCATTGTGTGTGTGTGTGTACAGCTGTACTTTGTGAACATGAATATTATAGCAGGACACATGGAGGATTAGTTCCATACAACTGTCACCCTCTGAAGTCATTATTATTATCATTACTATCATTATTATTGTTATTATTTGCATGTCAAACTCTATGTTTGTAAAAATGTATTTTTTTTTAAAGTGTGTATAAGTTACCTATTGCAATGCTGGGACTTTTCTGGGTGGAAATACCAACCATATGATAAGAATTCATCATCCATTTAGGGTATACTGGAAGTGTTACTCATGATAGGAATATATGCAACTTGCATTTATACACAGTGAAGTAGTTTTATAGCCATGTAAAATTATTGCCTTTATAAATCAAATACTTTGATATCAGATCAATGATACAGCTGTAAATTTATTCCTACAACTTTATTATGTTGTCTCAAAGGAAACTAGGTTAATCTTTATGCTTCGTAGAAAAGTTTATAAGTATGTAGAAAGGGTCATCATTGAAAGATGACTGATTTGCTCTCCCAACTGCTATTTAACTTAATCTTCCACATATAGGCATCAACTCACTACCAGTATAAAAATGTTAAATTTTAAGATATTTTTTATACTGGTAGTGAGTTGATGCCTATATGTGGAAGATAGGTGTCAAACAATACATCTCTTGATAATATTGATAAAATCCACAATTGTCAAGACCTTGGTCTTAAACACTTGAACATAAAGTGAACATTCACAAATAAACTTACAATATTATGAATTAAATCTTTTATGGTCCTAAATGATCTTTTGTAAGTCCAGATATATAGTGAATTCTGTAATGAATTCAAATATTGAAAGTTCTGATTATCGGTCGTCTCAGGCTAAATGTGCCAAGTCTTGATGTATCACAGTGATATAATCCATAATGTCCTTGAATGAATTCACAGTAATTAAAAATAGTGAATTGGCTGCAAATCGGTGATCTAGGAAATTCCAGTGAATGATTAAAATAAATTAAATCCTTTCGACTGAACACAACTAAAATTGACACTTTTATGACTGGTGTTAACTTATGGTATGAGTAATTCTAAATATTTCCTACCAGTTAGGAAACAAGATTCCATTAACTTAAATTTTAGCAAGTTGGCTGGGAAACTGCATGTAGACCATGTTCCTTCCATGGGAATATCAATATCATGATATTAAATCAGGTACAAATAATTATAATCTTAATATATACTCTAAAATCATAGACAAGAATCAGCTATGTAATATGTTGTTTATATTTTTTTTTAAAGACATAACTCCTATCCACAGTTATGGTCAAAGGTCACTTATATAATGCAATAAAACATCAGATAGCATATAATCAAGGACAAAGCCAACAAACAGAAATTAGATATACATCACAAGGATACACTGTCTACAACATGACATAATATCAATACACATATCAGCTTGATGATCTTTTAGAAAGTCTAATTATTTGTTTGGTGCCATTTTATGTTTTGACCTATTATTGTATATTTAGTATGCATATTATGACAGACTGAAACTTGTCATCTGTTTATATGCCATTCTTATTAATGACAATATAAATAGAATACCTCCAAATAAAATACCTAATAAGCATCAGGGATATTTTTATTCAACTTTTTGGGGCTTTCAGATTGCTCCATTTCATGGTTTTGTATTGCCTGAATCTTTTTCAAACAAGTTATTAACAATATCCTGTATTCACTTAAATTTGGAAGGCAATACCGTGTTGTCTTCAAAACAAAATAAGAGGTAGTTTCCCCATGCAAGGAAAATCTTATGTAAAACAAGTCCGAGTATTGGAGGGAATATGAATAACAACTAAATACTTCATATTGTACATCATACAGATGCAATACAACTCCCATGTACACACTCATTTGTATGATTGAAAAAAAGAAATTATTGACAATATCCAATCCACGTCTTCAAATTAGCATGTTACTGTAACTTGTGAAATTATGAATCTGCCCCCATAACAATTTGATGCAATGTTTTTAAAATCTTGGGGCATGTTTATTGCATAATGATGATTTCTGAGTGCAATTCTAGCCATAATGCTTTTGTTCATTTGTGTTTGCTTTATGATGGGTACACATGGTCTGATACCGAGAGTGAGGCACCTAAATTGTACTTAAATGCAAATTTCTGATTATTACATGATTCCTATTACTACATAATTCCTATTAAAAGACCATCATAAGTTTATTAACTTTTACATTTTAAAATGTAATATCTGCTAATATTAAAATCCATTATATGAATGTGTTGGCCAAGTATTAAAATACTCGTTTATGTATGAACAAAAGATGCTAACAGAAACACCAACTTCTCTCATCATATGTTAATAATAACCAGAAATTTGAGCATCCTTGCTATTTTACACCATTGTTTGCTCTGGGTTAAATGGTTACAGACCTTGTTGCACATTATTAAATAAAGCAGTGGTGCATATGCAGTTTAAAATTTTGGTCCTGCAGTGCTTCCACTTTTGGGCTCGTGGTGCTTCCACGTTATGAAAGTTCTTCTGTATTTAGCAAGTTATGTATGTCCTCTTGCTGGAAAGAAGTTGTGCAAGATATGCAAACATATGTACATGTAGTATAATGTGCAAAATGCATTAAATGAATCATATTTGGAGATCACAAAACATACTTTTGCAACATCATTTTTGACAGTCTGCTGATGAAACTTGAGCTTAGATGTTTCATGATTTTGATATTTGATCATTGACATACATCCCATTTGTTTCTCTTTTTATAGTCTTAGGCTCTTGTCTGTTCTTTCTTTATGATTCAGTTAAAAGTATTATTTTTTGTTGAAAAAGAAATGCTCGTAGTATTAAGTCTGTGATATTGATAGAGTTTATTTGGTGGTGAGGTACAGGTATGTTGGAAAAAAAGAACACACAGTGCTCTTTGGCTTTACAAATGTAATGATATGGGAAGATTTCAATGATTTATTTAACATATATTTGGTTCTTTTTGAAACTTTATCTGTTTTGAATCCAGGTCTCATGCTTAGCTAGTAAAGTAAGATCTGTCATCAAGAATAAACTTCAGTTCTTTTGTCTGTGCAATACAAGATTCTCTTTGTCGTACATACTAGGATGGATCACGTGGTATAAACCTGAAACCGAATTTCATGAACATTCTTGTATATAAAGTGAGCATTTGGGTATTCTCTTACACCAAATTTCCAGTGACACCATAAATCCATAAATGTTAAAAAAAATTGATTTGCGATAATTGGGGGGTGTCAGAGGTATACAAAATTTACCCCGAGGTACAACACTACATTCTGGTGTAGAAATTTGTCCATGTCCAGAAGTGGTCTGTCAGGTTACTCGCATGTTGGTAGCATTATTCGTATAGTATTGTATAAGCCCCACTTGTCAAAGGGTAAGTGTTAAATCCCACTTTGTCAAGGGATATTGTACAACATATAATAATAATAACTATACCCCACTCCCATTTTATACTCGTTATGTAAGAGATGACTGCCCTCGATATAAATTGCCTGGTTCGAGTATAAAAATTGATAGTGTAAACTGAGTAGGTATATTGAACAAACAACTACGAGCCCGCGTAAAGATAAACAATTTAATCAATTACAGTAGAACCTCGTTTATCCGAACGTTAATTATCCGGAGCGTCAAATATCCGGACCAGTTTTTATATCCGGACCAGTTTTTTTTTTATCAACTACATGTACTGTACATGTATATGAATACGTTTTCGAACAGTGCAATGCTCAACAGTTGTTTCGCGTGAGGCCAAAAGTGACGGGAAAACCCAAGGTGAGGGATATTTGGGGAATTTCAGTTGATAAGTTGACACTAATCCCTTTTCAAGAATCTCAAAACTCGTTTTAGATACACGTAACGATCCCGTTATAGGCGTCAGAAAGCGTTTCTAATTTAAGCCCTTCTAACTCGCCCTACTCCTGAGGAAATTCTGGATTTGGTAAACATCTGCGCGGAATATTAGGTCAGTTTGTTTCCAAGTGAGGTGGTGTATACGTGCTCTTCTGTTGAGTTGTGAACTGCTATGGCTTCGAATTCAAAACGGAAGCGCAACGTCTTGAACATAGAGACAAAACTTGAAATATTGAACCGTCTCGCGAAGGGAGAAAGTGGAGCGTCTCTAGCACAGTTTTATAATGTTGGAAAGTCAACAATTTCTGACATAAAAAAAACCCGAGAAACCATTTTAAATTTTGCGTCAAAACTTGACTCAGAAGATGGCTCGAAGAAAAGGAAAACCATGAGGGAAGCAAACGATGTTGTTCTTGATCGTGCACTCTACTTGTGGTTTTCACAAAGAAGGAGCAAAGGGGACCCGATATCGGGCCCTCTGTTGTGCGAAAAAGCTCTGGAACTTAACGAGAAATTAGGCAGTTCGGCTGATTTCAAAGCTAGCACTGGCTGGTTACAGAACTTTAAATCGCGCCATGGGATACGGGAACTGCAGATTGAAGGCGAATCATTGTCTGGCGATAAGAATTCTGCCCACAAGTTTAAGGAAACATTTTTGCAGCATGTGGAAGAAGAAGGTTACTCCAGAGATGACGTTTACAACGTAGACGAGACTGGAGTAAATTGGAAGGCTCTGCCAAGAAAGTCATTGACTTCAAAACGGGAGTCCACAGCACCAGGTTTTAAAGTCAGCAAGGAACGTGTTACAGCCATGGTTTGTGCGAACGCTAGTGGAACACACACTTTGCCATTGCTTGTGATTGGCAAATCTAAGAAGCCTCGCTGCTTCCAAAATGTTTCATGCCTTCCTACTCTTTACAAGGCGCAAAAGAGTGCGTGGATGAACTCTGCCCTTTTTTCTGAATGGTACTCTAAAGACTTCATTCCCAACGTCAAGAAACATCGTGAACGTGAAGGGAAAACAGGCAAAGTTTTACTGATTCTCAATAATGCTCCCTGCCACCCACCTGTCGAAATTCTCAATGCAATTGATGACCACTTCAGCGTGATGTATCTTCCACCAAACGTCACTGCGCTGGTGCAACCAATGGACCAAGGCGTCATTGAGAAGCTCAAGAGAATTTATAGGAAACAAGTTTTGCGGAGATTACTTTTGGCAGAAAACGACGAAGAAAGTGTTGCTGCTTTTGCTAAGAAGCTCAATATGAAAGACGCCTGCTACATGTTAGCCGAAGCGTGGGACTCGCTCGAAAGACAGAACCTGAAAAATGCATGGAATAAGCTGTGGCCAGATTTAGAAGGCGAAAAAGACTCCAATGGCGACCACAGGGAGGAGATTACCGACTTTGTCCAATCGATCCCAGGATTTCAAGAATGCGATGAAGAAGATGTAGAAACCTGGATGGCATGCGATGCAGAAGACTGTGGATTTCAAATGCTAAATGATGACGAGATTGTGACTTCCGTGCAAGAAGAATCCGACCCTGTCGACGATGAAACGGATGAAGACGAGGACAACAACAACAACGAAAGTAGCAAGGGCCCATCAAATGCTGACGCGTTTGCTGCGTTAGAGACAGCTATGGAGTGGTACGAACAACAATCAGAGTGCTGTCCTACTCAACTACTGCTGCTCAAGAGAATCAGAGACCTTGCAGTGAAAAAACGGTGTACAATGGTACAGCGAAAAATAAGTGATTATTTTCCACAATAAAGGTAAAATTGCGACATTTTGCACCTGTTTTGCTCTTTCTTCACGCACGTTTCCTGCATGTGATGATTTTCAATATTCGTATAGTGTCCGGTTTCATATACTGCATGGATCGCATTCGTTTTTCGGTTATCCGAACAATCGCGTATCCGAACGGTGTCCGGTCCCAATTGATTCGGATAAACGAGGTTCTACTGTACATACACAATTATGAAACTTCCTTTCATTAGGAATACGTGCTGTTTAGAAATACAACTTTCACCGAAGTACAATAAGATTAGAAATAGATTTAAACAAGTTAGCCATTCTATTACTGATAGTTTAAATCATCATAGGATTGAGTGGTACAATCGAAGTAAATGCCTTGTTCGATTTTCATAACCTGCTATTTCTTGATCCTCGTTCATTGTTCAATTCAATTTGTTTCAAGAAGACCCTGTTTCGTCCAATCTCTAGATACTCTGCACTCATGGATGTACCCACTCGATTCTGGACTTGTCCACTGTATCATGCATTCATTGCGATTTCCGTTTCTCAATTCCTTTTCCAAAGTGTACGTCGTATTTACATAACTTCACGATCTTCAGAAAAAAACTATTTTCTCCCTTTGTGTTTTTTGGTGTGTCCATCCCTTAGTTTTGGTGGCTTTTTCTGGACCACAATTTAACAAATGTACTTCTCTAAAATAACATCTGGAGCCTTAGTAAATTATCTCTTGCAGAAAATTTAAGACTAACTTCTAATTTAGCTAGGCCAATATTATGTCCTACGAAATTTTCATGTGAAAACACACCCCTTATTTAACCGTGACCAATCAGAATCACATTTATTTTCACCTGCTTTTCTCTAAAAGTCACGTCATGGTCAATATGACATGCTTATTTTAAGTAACAGAATCCCTGCATTTTCTCAATTCAGATACTTTTCGTGAAAAATGGCCACAACTAATGTTTAATTAATAGATCTCCTGAAATTTGCCCCTTCACATGGGCAAACTATGACAGTTGCATAGAATGCTATCAATCTTAGGATGATTTGGAATCTTATAAATGAATAAATGTACTTAATACATTAAGATATGATAGTAAATAAAAAATAAACTACTGCTGTTTTTCTAAATCCCAACTTTTTCCAAAACTAGCTCTTAGCCTGAATATCTTTAACAACATCCCATTTGGCACCTTGTTACCATATTTGATTTGTTAAACCTGTGATGAAAGGCTCACCTGTTTCTAAATAGACTACTGGTATTTTATATATGTAGTTCAGATATAAATATCCGCATTTTCTATGTACCGTATTTTCCGGCGTATAAGTTGAGACTTTTTGACTTGAAAGTTCGGTCTTCGTCTTATACTCCGAATCGACTTATATATGGATTACAGTATCCGGTATGCTATTGATATTGCTCTATAATCGGTATAATCGAAAACAGGTCACATAGAAGTACAAATTCATGTTAAATTACTATGTCAATAAATTGTCATAAAATAATATGACTGCGTTTATAGTTTTGTCATTATTTATTTTGCATTCTGCGTGTTTTTTCTTATTTCTCAAACATAAAATTTTTACGTGCTTAGGCTCGAATAAGCAGCAACACAGAAAGAGTGAAAACTAACAAGCTTGTAAAACTTTAACAATGAATTTATTAAGTACAATTATTTTCATAAAATAAATAAACTTACAGTTTTAGAGAATCAAATCCAACATTAATCCAATATAGAATTCACAAAAATAATCCACTAATGGAATTGTAAGAGTCCTGATAAATAAATGTTCAAATAGTTCCAGGTTCGAATCTTGACGATGTAATCCAAAATGGCTGACAATGTCACGTGATGCAGTTCTTGTTTAATTTATCATCCAAATGAATTATGAGCACATGTTTTCTCCTCCAAATAGATAATAAATCCTCTTTCTTCAATGAATTGACACAAAGTCCAGAACAAGATAACACTCAAACATGAAAATACACAACTAATATCTTAAAGCCCAAAATTCTACTGATTTGTTCTATCCCAAACAACAGTTCTTATACTTGTTTTTCTAATAAACAAGTGATCACGTGATTTTCTAGAAATTGATAGAGGTTCATGGAAGGTCACAGAAAGAGACTGCCTTCACTAAAAATCACGTACTCTAGATATTTACTACATGTACCCCCAATAACTAAAAATAAAAATGTTGTCCTTGAAATTAGTCAATAGTTTTAAAGACCTGTTTATCAATCTGAAGCAAGGTCAGATATTGAGGTAACCAAGCCAAGGTCAGCCTGTTTACAACTGGAATCTAAGTCAGCCTGAACTTTCTAGAAAAAATCTCCCAATCAATTCATTTTAAAGGCAAAATGACAAATTTGGATTTAACATTTAAAAAAATAAATAAATAAATTAAATCCAATAGCCATAACAAAATAAAAGAAAACAATTACCGGTAAAAACTTCACAGGGCCGCATAGCACACTTAGGGTCTATACTCTATAGTGTACTGTACTAATTCAAAGCATATTGTTTGTTCCTTAAAAAAAAAGATATGAAATAACTGGTCCATTAATATCTGATTTTCCAGTATAATGTTGGACACACGTGAGCAATTACCGGCATAGCTTTTTTATTGATCCAATTGATCCTACAAAGGGATGTAATCCATATTAACTCGAGCGTTCTATGATTATTTATAAAAAATGTAGATCATGCATTCTACTGAATCCCCCAAATCATATGTTTCTAATTGTATTTGACAAAGTTTCTCAAATAAATTACCGTAGGTTTAAACTACACTAAAATCATATATATATAGATGGACTACCAGTACTCATAGATCAGTGATCCATGATTTTTAGTTTCGCAATTCAGTTTTAACATTTTTTTATTTTAATTTTAATGTTTTTAACATTTGTGGTGCATACATTCGAACACATTTTTGTAGAGTGTATCATCTCCCATATGGCAAGGTATTTGTTTTATATGACCTCACAATTCAGAAACTTTATGGAAATGAGCCACTAGGGAAATACTTGTACTTTTTGGGGGAATGCAGTTTATATGGTAATGGAGTTTTTATGGAATTTATACAGCAATGGATTTTTTAAATATGTAATACAGTTTATATGAAAAGTGACCTTTTTATGGAATACACAATAGCAACAGATAATTGCTGTTAGTAAAAAGAAAGCAAATCTTAACCTGTGGCTTGCAAATGGTTATGTATCTTGAAATGTATTTTTGTTATAAACAGTTACAGTACATGTCCCTTTACCTTTGTATTGTATGGCCCAAAAAGATTCCATTGATCTAGTCATCTGTAATGGCATGGTTCAAAATAGGGAAGTATTGTGTATTTCCCTACAATTGTACCACAAGCAAAATGAGAGATTTGTTTCATTTCCTTTTTGATCAGTAGAAGTCACCGTGTGTCTTCTGTATACTGGACCAAGATATATCAAGATCAGCTGCCCAACAATATGTGCACTGATGCCACTGTGATAAATCTTTTCCAGGAAATAATCTGTTTTTCTTCTTCCCAAGTTCTTCTTTGTAACAGGCAAAGTGATTATTTTTCCAGACACCTGATCAATACAGCAGGTGCAGAAATGATTACACCTTATTCCAGGCAAATGATGTGTAGATGAGAGATATGTCAGAATCAAACTGAAAACCTTTAAAGGCGAATTCCAACACTGCCTCTAGAGACCACCAAGGATACATTTACATGCAAGAGAATATTAGCAGCAGTCATATACACTGGTTTATTAACTAAAACTAGTCATAAATATTATGTCAGGATACATATCCCATTTGCAAATAAACATCTGCACCTTACAAAATGAAAAGATAAAAAATAATATTTAAGCTTAATGGTGAGTCATATGCTGTGCCCATAATTGTGTTTTCCAGAGCTATATTGGGTGTAAAATATTTAATAAACAGCAATACTAATTTTGTTTAGAAATGAACTGTACAAGTAATTCTTGCATACCAGTTATACAATCTTAAACTGTACTTGTTACATTTATACAGTACAGTACCTCTAGTGTTGGAAATCAATTTTTCACTTTGCATGACATTTGGTTTAACAAGGTTTTGGCTGATCTGTAAGCACAGGATAGAATTCAAAGCAACTGGAGTGCATTGAGTAGGAGAACCAGTTGAAGTTAGGCTGACATTATTTGATTCGTTAGTTTTTAGTCAATTCAGTGATAGCTAACTGTTAACACCAAACTACTGTGTGAATGAATAATTTTGTATCTGGGATGATGAATTGAGTCAGCAGGTCTATACTTAAAAGACAATTTGCCAGTCTGAATAAATATTTTTTCTGGCAGTCTGACCTTGATTTCCAAGAATGAGTTAAATAAATATACATATATATATATATATATATATATATATATATATATGAAAATTAGGGGCCCTGGTCTAAATTGCTCACCATTGCAGATCACTGCCATCTCACCTTTGAGTGAGGGGCCCCGAGTGGTCTAAAGCGCTGTCCGTTACGGACCACTGCCATCTCACCTCTGTCTGCGTGTGTTCGAGTCTAAGATTCGGCAAATGTAGTTATGTGAGAAAGCTTGCCAGTAGCTTCTCGTGGGTCGGTGGTTCTTTCCGGGGTTTGTCCGGTTTCTTCCTCCACCATTAATACTGGCCGCCATGTATAGCCTATATTGTGCTGAAAAATGGCGTTAAACCATAAAAAACAAAAAAATCACCTTTAAGTGGTGTGGGTTTCAATCTTTGATTTGCCTAATGGAGATAATGTGAGAAAGCTTGCCAGTAGCTTCCAGTTTGTTGGTGGTTATGTCAAGCATTTTCTCAGATTCTTCATCAGCCATTAATACTGGCCGCCATGTATAGCCATCTTGTGCTGAAAAGGGCATTAAACCCTACAACAACACCATAATAAAAATTAATCTTGCATCCAACATGAGAAGAAATTGCAGAAAAATAAGATATTTAAAAGACATCACATTCTTGATTGAGCAAGTTCATAATGATTTTGAATTTCACACCTAAAATGATGGCTACCTTATTTTGCCCATCATTTTCTAAATAAATATGCCTTTTAAAACTAAAAGGTATTGCACTCCCATTTTTTTTAATGAAATATGGCTCTTAATTTAATTTATGATACTCAAAGATCTGCTAGAATTATACATATATACTTGAGTCTCATTTTACTGACCATGAGAAAAAAAAAAAAAAAGAGTACAATGAAGTGGGTATGTATTTGTTATTCTCTCCTTAAGAGGACCTCAAGGCAGAATATTCCTTGACTAATGAGCCAACCTCTATAAGTAAAGCATTATTATTATTATTATTATTATTATTATTATTATTATTATTATTATTATTATTATTATTGGACTTAGACTTGCCTGCCAGTGAAAACTTTACAGTAAAAGGATAGGTCATGGATAATGAAGGGCTGTCCCCATGGAGGTACAGGCTATCTTCAGAGTGCTCATTCCTTTCGTGGCTGCTTACAATTTGAGAGACTAATAACACTGATAGCTTGCATTAGCTTCTGATTTTTCAAAACGGGCAAAGAAGCAATATCAACCTGACTGCCGTCGAGTTCCACAGGCTAAAATCTTAAATGCTGCTACATTAAAGGACATGTTTAAAGGGCCAAGGAAGAACTTTGTTAGTCTTTTATTACCCTTTCCTTAGGACAAGGGTGGATAACTCTTGGGACTCTCCTGCTGACTACAGTTCCTCTTTTATTATTCCTACTGCCACCAGATTAAACATCTGTCCTGGAGTCACCATCCTTAAGTAAGGTACCCCATTTTCTTCAACAAGTTAAATCTGGTGTTTTTAAAGGAAGAGATTTCTCACTTCTTCAGAAGGGTGCAGCAGAGAAAGGCTTAAATAACTAATATCCCAGATTTTCCTGGTCCCCATGGAGGGGGGGGGGGGTCCCATCAAAGTATTGACCTTTCCTACCTAAACAGTTTGTTGGAGACCACAGCCTTAGGAAGGAATGCCATGCACTATAAGACCTGGTGATTGGATGGTATCCATTGAACATCAGTATGTGTACCTTCATATCCCACATATTTATTCCACACAGGAAGTACCGCTGATTTTGCTTCCAGTTTTGAGCTGTACTACTTGGCCTATCCCTCTGCGCTGTTGGATTGTGTCATACCTACATGTAACAAGAGAAATGCTTGGGTCCTAGCTTTTAATGACATCCCCCTTGGATGTAGTTATAGGGAAACAAGTTCCTGGCTGGATGTGATAAGAGCTCTATATTTAAGTGGAGTTTAAACTTTGTTGGATTTACTTTAAAAGTTTATATACATATTTTCCTAATATGAAGTCAAAATATCTGAGCCTTTCAGTATCTGTAGTAGTATGGGATGTAGTACCCAAGCTTATGGTGTCTTGTATGTGATGCACAGTCTAGAGCAGCTTTTGATATGTTGAATAAACCTCTTTATTTAGATGACGATACATATCTAGAGTAATGAAATCTTCACTTGCTATAATGTTCAGCTTTTCTTTTATCATTGAGGGGTTCTTAAACTGAGGGCAATTGTAATCAGTCCGCATTCTAGACCCGACAGATGTAAATACAGAATGAAATAGAGCAGGATAAATGATCAAGACCAAAGCCCATGCTGCATGAATTAATCTGAAATGTGGGCCTATAACATTGGATCTATCAATGTTGTCAATCCATATTAGCTTTGTTTTAGATCATTAGTAGAAAAAAAACATTACTTGTTCTTTTTACCATTCCACCAGTTGATACCATATAATTTAGTTACAACCATGAATAGTCATTCCCTGTTTGTATTACAGTAGTGCTATACATGTACCGGTATATAAGATTTGATTAAATTGGATATTTTACTGGCTTGGAACCAATTGTTTTTTTTTAATACATTTTATGGAGAATTTTGGAGAATATGAACACAGATGGTGTCATAATCATTCATACAATCATTGTGCCTTTAAAATTGCATCTTAGTGACTAAGACTGATTCATAGGGCATTCAATAATTCGGCTCTTTTTCCCTTGTATACATGTGCAACCATTTTCGAATACAGTTTCTTGCTGGATATAGGTAAACACTTGTGACCTGAGTAAAGTTTCTGACCCTTTACAATTTAAAATCATGTTCCTAATCATTCTTTGTGACTGCTTTTGTTGCTATGCATGTCTACAGTTTTTTTTATCTTTGTTATGGTAGATTAGAAATTCATTACAGTAATCCCTTAGTATAAAGCCAATCAGCATATTGCTTTCCATATTATAATGATCCAGACGAGTGGAAGGAACTGGTCAGATGTTCAGCAGCACAGTGCCTCAACAACCAAACTAGGTCAAGAGACTGACAATGATGATGACATTATAATGGAATTACATGTATATATTGCTGCCCATATTATAATAGAGTTATTGTCATGTATCTCACTGAGCCTTTTTCAGTTTTGTAATGTCATTGCTGCTTGAATTTTTTTACTAAATTTTATTCCATTGTGAATAAAAAAGCATGTATAACTTGTTTTAACATTTTTAAAGTGTCTGTTTTTGTGGTTTTAAGCATTGTTGTGAAACGTTTTATTATAAGGCTCCACTATGATATGGGTCACTTTATACTTGAATGAACAACATTACAAAGAGAGAGTAGCTGAGCCATATCATGTGGCCCTCAAAATGATTGGCATCACAAAGGTGTCATGAGAGATTACAAATGGGATGCGACATTGGGTCATTGAAAATGCCCTCATGCGGCCCTTAGGGTGGTTTGAGTTTGAGACTCCAGGTTTAGAGTTTATACATGTACATATAACCTATTATAAAAAGTTTAACTGAACAATTAAGAAACAGTTGATGGTTCTGCAGAAAACTCAGTAGTTGTTTTTAGCTTTCATTATTGGAAAACATTAGTTCAAGGCATTAAACAGATGACTTTAAAATACTGACATATAATGTCTACATGATATATACATGTACATAAAACACAAAACTACTACATATTTACATGTTCTGTGCACATGTATGCTTAAAACACAAGACTTGAAATATTAACCATTTCTGTCTGCATGTACTTTTAATGAGAATTGCCAGAAAATGTGCAAGGGTCTTAGATTAATTAGTGGATTTATTTCATGGCACAGAAAAATGACGTGTGCAGAGGTTGCTGGATAGGGGATTTATATATTTCATTGTTAAAGGAGACTAGAAATGAAAATTTTTATTTTATAAATGTAATTCTTTACAAATTCTGATTCGAATATAATGTTTAAAAAAATAATATCGTGTGCGGATATTGATTATATTGCGAAGAAGATACAATGATTCCGTAAATTGCCGAGTATTTCCGAGTTTTAATGAGACGACAGATCACGTGGTCTCGTGACGTCACACTAGCCAGTCCTCGTATACAAACAGAAACATGGCAAGCGAGAAAGACGATTGATAACGGTTTTCATCGAAAGTCATTTTTCACACACAAAAAACAACACCCCACAAATAAATCTGCGAGGAGGAAATCATACGTAATTAATTTCAACATAAAGAAGCTTCCTTTCTATGATTCAATTACAGTGTATTTTACATGCATGCTACAGTTAGCGTATGACAAATCTGTAAGTATATACATGCTTCGTTAAAATAGATTACGTACTGTACTGGTCAGTGCTGAAAGAAATGTTTTAAGCACAGGCCCCGGGCTGATGATTTAAATAAACTTACTAGCCCTGACTGAAATTCCACAAACCCGAAAAGTTCATATATGTTAACTTTCAAGCCGGGAGAAGAAAGAAAGAAAGAAAGAAAATAAATTCCAATTTTGGAGGGATTTCCTCCCTATGTAGTAATATCTCTTGATTTTTCGCAGTTAACTCCCGATTATTTCAATATGTCTCTCAATTTTCATTTCTCAGAAGAAGAAAATCCATATATAATTGTTTTATCAAGTGTGCAGTCCACAGGTGTCATAAAAAGAAATAATTAATATCACAGGACAGTTTTTGTCTTCAGTAAATAGTTTAAGATTAAACACTATTCACGTAAATTTCAGATTGTTTAACTACTACAGAAGTACTTCTTGTAAAAAAAAATTGTCACCAATTAGTTTAAAATTCATGAATTATCACAATGAAGGCTGCGTAATTTTCTCTGCAAAAAATATCTCAATTTCCGCCCAAAAAAAACTCGGCCAGTTAACACCTGACATTCCTCTACCATATATGTAAAGTTTCATTACCATGATTAAATTAAAAGAAGAATTAAAAAAAAATACGACGCAGTTTATGTGCCCCAAAAAAACTAATTCAAAATAAATATTTAATTCAGTAAACAGTGTTACATATCTTAACACTTAAACTAAAGGAAATAGGGTGGGATATAAAATGTGGGAAAACAATGGACACATACATGTACGGTAACGTTTGACTGCAGATTTGGACTCTTAAAATGAAGTCTTTGGCCTCGAAGTTACAACAAAATTCGGCATCGTTTATTTGCCAATGAATTTCTGGTGCTTACATACACTCTCTGGCACATGGTTTCTTTGAATTATGTCAGAGGGCCAGTCCATTTCACAAGATAAGTGCAATGATAAGGAATAATTGTTAATGTGTTAAACTGTCATTATGTTTGTGTACTTAATTCTAACCTCTAACTATTATGCAGACCAGAATATGAAAAAAAGTCTTGCCCTGGTGGATGATAAGGTGTATCACAGAGTAATTGCACATTGGGGCAAATGGGCGCGTCAGTAGTCGCCTCCCCCAATTTCTATTGTCAGCCAGTTAATCTGAAACTTTGATTTTATATCGGATCTCTTTTCTTTTAATAGCTGCTATTTAAACTGCCCAAGGGACATTTTTATATCAGTTCCAATCACTACAGATTTCCGTTTATACATTTTACGTGTAATAGGCATAGACTGAAAGGTTGTGTTTTTTTAAACAATTTTTAAAATATTTTTTTAAAATTACTTAAATTGTTTTTCTCGAAACATGACGGTGTCAAGAGTTGATAATCTTATTATTATTATTATTTTTAGCAGGCTTCCATTTGATTAAAGTCAGATCTCAATTACACATAGGACAGTGGTGACTTTAGATTGTAATCTTGAAGAAGAAAAAACATTTTTACTCATTTCATCAGCACGATCAGGTGTCGGGCTGTCATATTTTTTATTAGCACTTACTCGGCCTTCTGCCTATTTTCGTAACTCGTACATTTGAGAATCTTTACCAGGATTTAAAATATACAATGGTATGTCTGGAACAGTTTCAACTTATAGTCTAGGCTTAGTATTTGTGTATCCTAGAGGTTCTGTTTTTTAGGATCCCTCTGGTAACATTCCTTTGAGAAATGTAATGAGCACACAGAGTGCTATATGGTGTTTCTTTGAAATCAACTCGCTTGCAATAATGTATCCATACTTTTTTGTATGCCTTTATCATTCGAAAAGAAAAAAAATGAACTCCACAGCCTTTTCTATGTATGCTATTACACCCGTAAGCAACACAAAATGGCATCGTACTTTATATGAATGAACCTTGCAACTGTAGGTCTGGATGCTGGAGTCGCTAGTATGACGTCACTTTCCGAAAGTAACCGAATAGGCGCGGAAAATATGCATACGAGGTCACGGAAACTCAGCGCCTAGAAGATATACCAATATCTCAATATTGGCAGTACGGTCGCACACGACGCTTCAGAATCATGTTTTTCTCTGCAGTGTATTTAATATTATTGTATATTTCCGCTGGTTTCTAGTCTCCTTTAAGAATGTATACCAGCGGATCTTTTTTAATTTTTCCACGCCATTTAAAGTCATGCCATGAGATGTCAATCCAGATCTACATACAGTGTACCTCCGCTACAAAATCTTGACAATGGTCAAGTGAAACCTCATTATAAAATTAGACATGTTGGATCCTAGTCAGTTTATATTTATTTTGTCTTGTAAGAAGTATTATGTAGTTGTAATTTCATTAGGGTATAACTAAAATGAACCTTTTGATAAGATGGATCCACCTGCATTGCATTGGTATAAAGAATCATCTACAAACGAATGAAACAAAATGGAGGACTGTACATATCTCATTCTGACAGAAAGACTGAGTTCTTCCATGGTGGCTTTTAAAAGTGGAATAACTTTCTTATTTAAAAACAGGTTATTGTATTAAAAAAATTGTTTTATTGCTGTAAAAGATTTTTTCCTCATTTATTACGGTAAACTTTGATAATAGTTGATATCTGTTACTAGTCTTTTCCTGTCTATTTAAAGCTTAGCCCTCCCACCAAATATGTGTGTTTCCATTTAGTTGACTGTCACTGTTGTTGTTGTTGACCACCCTAACACACACACACACACACACACACACACTCTCCTGGGTAAAACGTGGACATTGTGTATATAATTGAACTGGTTTGGCACAGTTTTTGAAGTATATACATACATATTAGGGCTGAAACAATTCGTCTATATATTGATGTATGATAGTTTTGCCGACTTGATACAGGATACAAAATAATACCGTATGCATGTTATTTTAGTCTTGAGCAGCCAGAAATAATTATTATTTGTTAACTTGTTTATTTCTGTAAAAGTATATTCCATCTGAAACAGCATTTGCACTCATATTTATTAGTAAAAATGAAAGGAAAAACCTATTTGAGAATAGCCACTTGCTGTCTACAACTTAAAACAAAATGACAGTTTGTAATCTGGCCCCCTCCCAAATTTCTTGCCATTATCTTAACCCAGAAGTATGTTCTGCATATACTATGCATTCCAAAGGTGTTCCACGTTTATAATGAAGTACTTGACTCATCATATAATATCCACTTTCACACCAAGTTTCTACTGTGAATTGGATCTTAACTGCTTTGGTTGATTTGAGAGCTAGGCCACTGGTGTGTTGCACGATGAAATATATTACATTGAATTATCATTTGTGGTTACGGCTTGTTCCAGTATAGGTTAAACAATAAACACCAATCAATGTAGCTATTCTCTGCATGACAAACAGACAGTATTAGCAGAGCAGTAGCCTTCACAAGAAAGTCATTAGATATGTGAAGTACTTGAGCAAAGATGCTGTCAGATAGTGTGATTGCACAAATCGTGCAGATGTTTTATGAATCTGTGCACTTGAAGAAGAGTGAAACATGAGAACTCAATAAAATTCATTGTAAGTCCCATATACAAAATTGTGCTAAGTGAACTATTGAATTTTTATTTAACCATTCTTGTCGAGACATCTCTCTTTCAGGCAGCAACTGTTCCACCTCTTGATTCTTCAAGCACAACATAAATGGTCGTGAAACAAAATTTGATTAGCACAACATACCCAGGAATAAGTATTATGTAGGTTGAACCATTCATGAAGAAAGTTTTACAAATGCTTGTTTAAAGTATGGATTACCTAGAAAACCCAGTATGTCTGATTCCTGGCATGGATCATGTTGATTTGGTTTGGTACATACTTGCTGATGATAGTGATGATGACAATAATCTTTCAAGTTATTAAGTATATGTATATCAGATTATTGGAGCTGGGAAAGTGTTATAAGAGATACCATTGAGCGATTTTGCTCCTGAAATGGTGTTAAATACGAGTCAGATACATGCTGGATGGACAAAAAAAATGATGATATGACCCTTTCAGCTGTATTTTAAAATTAAATGTACAAAGGGCAGAATACTGAGCCTAATTAAAACAATTTCATTAACAACTGTGAAAATTCCCTACATTAGGAATATACTCTGCTTTTAGAAATTAGAGTCAATGCCATGTTGATTTCATAACCTGCTAGTACCCAGTCTGTTCGGCTTCCTCTGTAGCTTTTCAGTACTTGAATCCCAGGATGATACTTTCTGCTATCCGTATCAGGACACTCTCAGAATACGTTCAGAAATTAGTACGAGGCAGAATTGCGTCACAGGATCATACTGCACTTCCCTATATTTTTTCCTCAGCATATGTCTCAGGGTAACATCACATCATACGTCCCAAAATCTATTTTCTCCCTTTTAAATGAATATAAAATAGACAACCTGAATTTCCTGTTACATATGATACAGGGGGGAACCAGATATTTCTGTCAGTAGTACTAGTAAACAGATGATAAGGCTATTTCAACTATTCATGTCCTAAAATGACCTTAATTAGTCGAATGGCTAATTCGTTATGCCTTGACCTTACACAATAACGCACAAGGCTATGGTTCTGTCAGCCCTCAATTTACACAGCAAATAAATGGAATACATTATAGCCTTTCAATAAATACACACTTTTAATCATACGTGAAATCTAAATTCGGTGAATTCAGACGGATTCTCGTAATCATATTAACTAATGTAATGCATTCTTAGAACCTAATTCTTATGCAAACAAGACGACAAATTCAAAAAATTCGTCAAACTTATCTAAAGATTAATGTAAGACTTCCTATGCATAACTCAACTTAGTGTTTATGCCAACACGACAACAACTTAAACAATTCGTCAAACTTGTCTAAGAACTAATGTTCGACTTCCTATGCATAACTCAACACGACTATAATTCAAAAGCACATTATTATACAAATGTATTAGACAAAATTCATGCACAGACCTATAGATTCAGCAAAGCATTACATATATCGCATCAACAAATTACATGGAATTGTCACACTACCTTTCTGTACTCGTCAATTCAAAACAGTTTGGCGGATTGCTTGGACCACACTTTTTAATGAGGGAATTTCTTACAAATTCCTCTGAGTCCTCACTGGTTATTTTTCTCTCTGTATCCTCTGCAGGTAAAGTTTAGACTAATTACAATATTGATGAGGGTGATATATTAAACCCTATGAAATTTTGTGTGAGAACATACCCCATATTTAACGTAACCAATCTGTATCAAATTTCGTCCGCCCTACTCTTTTACGGAGGCACCAATGTCAGGTCAGCTTGACCTGGTAGTTTGCAGAACAGAATTTCAGCGATTTCTCAAATTTGACAACCTTACCATGAAAATGAAGTTTACCGTGTCCCTGATAGTCCGTCTCGCTGCTGGATAAACAAAGGTTTAATTAGAAACAACATTCTCCCTACTAAAGGACCTTACCGATCATGGTAGTGTGACAATATGATGCACGCTTGTCGTCATAAATCTTAATTAATGTTTGTTTGTTTGATTAGGATTTTTAACGTAGCTTTAACAATTTTTCAGTCATATCACTACGATGTCTGCAGTGAGGCAGTTTATAGTGATGTCTAGCACTGAGACATCATGCCGCAGACATGTAGCATGATGTCTCACCCAGTCACATTATCCTGACACCAGGCCGACCAGTCCTAACAGTAACCTCTTAATGCTGAGCGTCAAGCAAGGCAGCTGTTAGTACCATTTTTGTAAGTCTTTGGTATGACTTGGTGGGGGATCGAACCGACGACCTCCTGCTTCCGGGGCGGACGCTCTAACCACTAGGTCACCGGAGCGGTTCTTAAATTAATGATTCTCTGGTCTCAACTAATGTATTCTTGATAGATCGCCAGAAATGTTCCCCTTCGCCCAGGGTTACGATAAACTTAAATAAGGGTAAAATAGATTAACAAATATTTATTTTAATACCTGTCTGTAAAATCATTGATGGACTAAATACCCTTACACAGCATTATGAAACAGATAAGAGCTTTTGTCTGTAAACTACTACTGATTTAACAAGCAAGTTTATTTTGGAGCAGATGTATCCAAAGGATAATATCTGTGAGCTTAGGAATATTGTGCTTAACAGTCACAAAGATCAGTTTCACATATATTCAAGCTGACAAAAGTTAGCTAGGTATATGGCCCTTCAGAAAGAAGCACATAATAATATGTATACATAGAAATGGAGCAGGTATGCTCAGAATTAATTGATATATTAATGCTTATACAACTAGAGGTGAGTCCCCATGACATCTGTCAAAGAGTCTGATTTCAGTGGAGCTCTTAGAAAGTGGAGCAGGAAGAAAGATATAGATCTTGACCTATAACTGTTTCTTCCTCCCCCTCCTTTTTTATGATAAAGAGGAAGGTGTCCCTTAACACATTAACCCCTGGAAGTTTTTGCTGTTTTCGCATGAAATGTGAGTAGGAAACACATTTTGGGGACTATTTCTGAATACATCTTAATACATCGGCTTCTAAGCAATATTCCATTAGACCAATTCCTAGGTGTGCTAAAAAAAAGTATTTTCCATTGGTTAGTTTGCTCGCACATGAGCAGAAGGTGAAAAGTTTGTATGGAAAAGACTCTTTATTCAAAATGTCCACCTTATCCTACTTTTTTGCACAGGTTCATCTGTCTATGTGCGCTTCAGACTGGTCTGACATAGATCTGAGGCCATAAAGTCTAAAATCTTGAAACAAAATCAGATTCCGACCATGTGCGAATTTTGGGTGGAAAAAAAACTGGTTAAAAAAATTTGGCTTTTCCTTTTGTATTTTGTAGTGCAACTAAAATGCCCAGATTATTTGGTATCATTGTAGAGCTGAATCTGTCTACCTTTCTATAATACTACCCACTTTAGTGTATCATGCATGGCCTTGACACTACAGACCTTCTAAGTAGGCTACTACCTCCTTCCCCATAAACTCGGCGCCAAGAGTTAATGTCATAAGAAAAAATCATCATCATGTCTCCCTAAATTGTACGTGGGGAACAAATTTGGAATTTCTCTTTTATTTAACCAGTGAATGAAGGTACTGATGGAAATAATGAAATAAGTATAGAATGAGCAATGGGGCAGACTTCAAACTACTCAAGTTATCTTGTGCAAGTTAAAAGAAAAATTGTAGAATACGACTAGGTGTAGTCAGTAGTTTTCCTTCTTTACTAACCAGTACAAGTAACTATGGCTGCAGCAGACTTTTGCATCTGCATGAAGTAAAATGTGTTTTTGTTGTTATTCAACCTTATTCCCATGATGGATTTGTTCTAAATGAGAATTGATTGCATGAGAAAATTGCATTATTTCTTCCGTTTTGAAGACAACATTCTTCCAAGTATAACTGAGACACAAAATTTGTAATAACATGTTTCCAGTCATTCACATTGTAGAGAACAAATGGAGTTAAATGGAGCTACCATTAAATGGCTGAAAACATTGGATAAAACTCACTAAAACCAACAGGTAGTCTGTTTGAAAGTATTATTTTTATCTTCTCATAAAATAGAATTGCATATAAATATGTGATTAACTATATTTCTATCTGTAGTCTGCATACTGGAAATAAGACCAGAATGTCTACATAAATTAAAGGGTGCCTCCTACCTTACAAATTTGGAAAAATCATCAAGTTCATATATGTGTCGAGATGTATTATAGTGTAGGTTGTGTATCATGTATCATATCTTTTAAAATTATAGATTATCATTTCACCCCAAATATATATATTTTAAGTTCCCAAATATTGATTTGTTCCTCTATTGACCTGGTTTAGCCCTGTGCTTGAAGTGCTTTCCTAATACATTATATATATATATATATATATATATATATATATATATATATATACACACACACACACACACTCGTCATTCATATATATACACTCACTTTGAGTAGGTGGTGAAGTGATCTTCACAACACATGGTTTTTGGTTATATGTTATCTACTGGATAATTGACCACAATGCTATTGCCTGAATCAAGTAATTCATAAAATAAAGTATGAAATTAAAGATTGAACAACAGATCTGAGCATAGATATAGAATAACATTAGGTTAATATGTAAAATATAACAATTTAATCAGTTACATAATTAAAAATGAAATAGACACAACATTTGAATAAATAAATTTTTCTCAGAAGTCTAGTTTGAAAATTTATTTTAAATTCAATTAACCATTCTATTATACTGATTGAACTAACGTCTTCATATGTTGGAGTCACTGATCGAACTGAGATTGTCAGCATGACTTGCTGCTTTCTGTCTTTTCCAAATCACTGCATGTGACTGATCGAACTCAGATTGTCAGCATTGCCTTTTTCCTTTCTTTCCTAATCCTGCCTGCTCACTATGACTTTATTAGCCTCTTTGGGTCATCAACCTCTTGGTTGCAGACTGTGCTGTTTTCCCACTGTGAAATACACATGGAGCTGTATCATGTATTTCCTTGCCTTCTGGAGCCATTGTTCCCTTATCATCAGAGAATTCCCTCTGGCTGTTCTCTGGTTTTTGGTCTCATGAATTTCCAAATGCACTAATGTCCCATGGATAACTTGTTTAATGAAAGAAATTACTTTTTAATTCACACAGACTAATTTCTCCCTTTGCAGAACAACTGTGACTGACTAATAACATGAGAGAGAGAGAGATTATTTTAAAACCCTGAATTCCATCATGGAACACCCTTCCTCTTTTGTTTATCTTAGCCAATCAGGATTACTACTTTAACTGCACATTTTTTTGTCACTCCTATTTAAGTTAGAGTAACCCCCTCAAGACTGCCATTTATTAATAACTATTCTGGAAAATAAAATTTTGTGACAACTGGTTCAAATGTCCCCTGACTTCATCAAAGTTTCCCTGGTTCGCCTCAACTCTTCATTTTACTGTTGTTGACATTTAGCATTGCACTCTTATATGGCCTTACCATTTAACTACATCAGTCCTAATTAAAATTCAATTCATGACCCGAGTAGAACATATTCCATCACTCACAGTCAACAGCTTATGGCGACTCATACATCAACCTAATGTTTGCATATCATGCTGACTTCAGCTGAATGCACTGTAAAAGTTTCTCTTAAAAAAAATTTACACCTTGATATATAACTTTTTCTTTAAATTCCTGAAATTTATTTGTGGATGTATGTATGTGTGTGTGTGTGTATATATAATTCTTACCCTGCCTGGTCAGTAGGCCAGGAATGGTTGGGCAGGTTCACTGTTAATGATACACCAAGTCTTGACTAGTTATTGTTTGTTTAAGCACCAAAAGGAGGGTCTTGGTTTTGAATGAAGCAGACCTTAGAAGGTCTTTACTTTATGGTAGGGCATGAATTTTTATTACTCATATACAGTGTCACTGGATATGCAGAAATTTCATTGATTATGCTTTTGGGATAGAAAGCATATGTCAAGATGTCAATTGGTCACTGCTTCCAGCATGTGTTATAACTTGGCTGGATTCAGGGAGGAAATTCTAAATGATTTAGTTGGGACAATGTCAATATGTGAAGCTGTGGCGACAAAGAAATTTCATAGCTTCAATTGTTTTGATGGGAAGGCATATCCAGGGTCCCATTGAAAATATCCATTTGTCTCTTTCTATTTATGAACCATCATCCATGTGGGGAAGTTTAGCAGACCACATTGTGAATGTTCCCCCGAACTGGTAGATTTAGTAGAATGATGGGGTCCTGATGAAGAAGGAAATGTACCAGCCAAGTGACAGTTTTGGTCTGTGCAAAAACCCATGAGAAATTTCCTTGATGAAGGTGGAATGAGTAAAAAAACAAAGGGTCGGGTTGAGGTTGCACCAGAGATATTTTCCAAAATGGAAGGATCTTCTTGGACAGTGTACCACATAACTTTTGCACAAGTCCTGGGGTGAGAGGTGGTAGATTTTATTTACTGCCTTGTTGAAGGACCAAACCCATCTCAACACCATCCAAACTGAGATGAAGACTGAGAAATTGTCACTGGCACTGCTTCCATCTGGAACTCACTCAGAAGTCAACAAAGATGGAGAGGACATCATCATCCACTAACATACTCTGAATTGGAGATTGGTTCAGCAGAGGAGAGGTTTTCAGCAAACACCTTGTATAATTTTTTGTGTCATAATTCAGAAAGAAAATTTGCCAATATTCACAGAGATTTTAATAGAGGCCATGTTAATTAGAGGTGGTGGACCCATACAAGGTCCATTTTTCTGTCAGTTGACCATATTTCATTCTCAGCCATATAGTGCTAAAAATATATACAGGTATCAATACCAAAAATTGCAATAGAGGAAGGAGACCTGTCATTACTAGTTCCCCAAACAAGCTCACACATTGTAATCTTTAGAGGTAAGTTCTTTGGGAAAAGTAAACAATGTATTGCCGAATGGAGTAATTTTACTCATGATCCGTGGATTATGTAAGCAGTTTCAGGCTACAAAATAGAATTTGATTACATGCTTTTCGATTCCTTTTTTCCAAAAGAAATTCCCTTTTCAATTGAGCAGAGAACCATTATATCCAATGAAATCACTGAACTTCTACACAAATGAGATATGGTTCCATCCACATGTAATCAATTTCTTTCCAACATTTTTCTTGTTCCCAAACCTAATGGAAACTTTTGGCCAGTTATTAACCTGAAAGTTGAATAAATTTGTTCATAATAATAATAATGACTTTATTTAAAGAGGGTAACACAATTAGCTAAGAACTAATCTACCTTGAGGCCCTCATACAAGGAATTTATTTATTTCAGCAGCATCGCAGAAGCCACTGGATATATTGGGTTTGGAAGATGGAAATAGATTGGGCATTTCTAATCTCAACTGGAATACTATTCCAAAGCAAAGTTCCAGAATTTCCAAACTTTTTAAAAATAATTCCTTATTTTGGTTTGGGAATTTTATACTGTTTTGTAGACGTTGATCAAAGGTGGGGTGTATTTCCAGGTAGCCTACTTAAATAGAGATTGTAAATATTCAGGAGCACTATTATTTATTATAAGCATTTTAAGCGAGAAACATTTCAGATTGTTTTAGATCTCATCCAGAAAAATAATTTCTTTACTGCTACATGTATATGTTAGAATACGAGAGTTGTCATCATTTATTAGTATGCTTATTGATATCTTTTATGCAATCATGGAAGCCCCAATGCACTACAGGTATTTGGAACATGATAAAATAAAAGGTCATAGTAAAAACAAAAATACGATTGTACAGTTCATGTTTTATACCTTAAACATTCAGTTAACCAACCCACCCATAAACTAGGTCACATTTTAGACTGGTTTTCTTCATAGACCTGATAATTTTCTGCAATCCACCTGTTACGTGCTTAGGCTCGAATAAGCAGCAACACAGAAAGAGTGAAAACTAACAAGCTTGTAAAACTTTAACAATGAATTTATTAAGTACAATTATTTTCATAAAATAAATAAACTTTCAGTTTTAGAGAATCAAATCCAACATTAATCCAATATAGAATTCACAAAAATAATCCACTAATGGAATTGTAAGAGTCCTGATAAATAAATGTTCTAATAGTTCCAGGTTCGAATCTTGACGATGTAATCCAAAATGGCTGACAATGTTACGTGATGCAGTTCTTGTTTAATTTATCATCCAAATGAATTATGAGCACATGTTTTCTCCTCCAAATAGCTAATAAATCCTCTTTCTTCAATGAATTGACACAAAGTCCAGAACTAGATAATAAAAATTATAACTCAAACATGAATACACAACTGTTCATTTTAAAGCCCAAATTCTACTGAATTGTTGTATCCCAAACAACAGTTCTTATACTTGTTTTTCTTAAGTAAACAAGTGATCACGTGATTTTCTAGAAATTGATAGAGGTCCATGGAGGGTCACAGAAAGAGACTGCCTTCAAAAAGTCACGTCTTAAAAGAAGGATCCAGAAGAAAAACCATCCCCAATAACTAAAAATATAAAGATGCCCTTGAAATTAACCAATAGTGTTAAGGACCTGTTTATAAATCTGAAGCAAGGTCAGATAATGAAGTAAACAAGCCAAGGTCAGCCTGTTTACAACTAGAATCTAGGTCAGCCTGAATTTTCTAGAAAGAATCTCCCAATTAATGAATATTAAATCCTAAATGACGAATTTGGATTTAACAATAAAAAATAATTAAATTAAATCCAATAACCGTAACACACCCTTGTATCCCACGAACTTGCATCAGATCACCTCTGCTTTTTATGCCATCTCGACATATCAGTCCCTAACCCTCCATCTTTTTTTGCTGCCAAGAGAAACCTCTGTATAAATAGAACCAAATTAATGCATGACATTCAAGAAAACCTAAGAAATTACATCCTACAGCAGAACAACTTCATAACTGCCTGTTGTTATTTATATTTGATTTAAATCATTTTATTTTGTTTGTCAGATTCAAATTTGACATTTTGTGTTTAAAATTAATTAGTTGGGAGAGATTTTCTAGAAATGGATGACCTATATACTTTACGAATAAACACCAGGTGTTTACCTCATTTCTGACCTTTTATCAGAGTTGTAAACAAGGTTTTAAAATGATTGGTTGATTCCAAGGATAAAATGGAATAAAGTATAAACATCTTTATAATTTAGTTGGGTCATACGATGTTTGCGTGATTTCTTGAACGTAAGATTGTTCTGAGAGATTCTGGAAGGTTGTGACCCCTTTCCTGTTTACGTAAAAACAGGTATTGAAATTATTGTTTGGGAGAGAACAGTTCAGTAGTTAGTCTGGGCTTTGGAATACAAAGATATGTGTTTTATTGTTTGAGTGTAAATCATTTCAATTCGTTTGGGATCAAGAGGAATTTATTGTGTTATTTATCAAGAAATTACTTGTGCTCATTTGGATTATTATAAAACTAAAACTGACTTCATCATGTGACATCATTGGCCATATTTGATTACATCGTCAAGATTTCGAACCGGGAACTATTAAGACATTTATTTATCAGGACTCTTGCAATTCCACTAGTGGATTATATTGTGAATTGTTTTTGGATTAATTTTTGGATTTGATACTCTAAAACCGTAAGTTTAAATATTTTCTTTTATGAAAATATTTGTACTCAAATGTACAAACTTGTTATTTTCGCTTCTTTCTATGTTGCTGCTTATTCAAGCCTAAGCACGTAACACTGTGCTCATTGCTTGAAAAACATGACCCAGCCACCAAATGCAGATTATCAATATAAAAAAAGGGTTCTCCATGGTATAGCAGTGCTAGGGACCAGCTTCGCACTGCTAAAAGATATAGCCGAAAAGCAGAGACACTTTGGCTTTCCACCAGACTCACTATTGATAAACAAATTTATGAAGCCGCTAAGAAGAACGTCACAAACATAGTCCATTTAGCAAAATTATATCACTACAATACTAAGATCATGGAGAGTTCCAGCTACAAAGAGCTCTTTCGAGATAACTAACAAACTAATGTCAAGGAACAAATAAATGTACACCACTGTGAAGTGCCAAATTTTTGGACGAATCTATTAAATAACTATTAGCTCCAGCCCAGCCAGCCATTTGTTAAATTTATGAGACACATTCTGCAAGGAGAGGTACCAGTATAGTAGAATGTGGCCGTCGTGCTAATTAGCCTTATTTATACAGGAGCAAAACTGACTGCCATGACCTGGGGAAAGTTTCATTTTATCACAAAAATGTCGGACTTGATAGAAAACAGACAGAGTTGTTAAGCGACTTTTAAAGGAAACCGTGAGAAAATATATTTGTTCTAATTGGTCACTGTTGAATAAGGGGGGTGTTTTACACGAGAAACCTTTAGAATATAATATCTTACGAGCTGAAATTTACTTCGGTCTTCTGAATTCGCTATTGTAAGAATAGTCCATGTAGAATTATTTTGGAAAAGAGGCTCCAGATGTGATTTGAGTGCAATCCATTCATCAAGGAAGCGTGATTGAGAAACCACCAAAAACCAACGGTTGAGAGACGCACCAAAAACACTAGGTATTTGTCTAAAAAAATCCACATTTATTGTGATGTAATTGGTATAATGGTTCTTCGTTGCAGATCTGTATGATTTGTTGATACATTGTATGATTAGTTTCATTTGTTACATTAATTTAGTAATGTGCTTTTGAATTATGAATTAGAATTCTTACCTTAATTCGTAGTTAAGAATGGCGTAGTGTTAATTGATGTCGTAAAAACACTATGTGGAGTTATGATAGGAAAGTGTTATGTTAATTCTTGAATTTATCATATTGTTTGAATATTGATTGTGTTCTAAGATTTAATGTCTTACTTTAATTAATGATTTACAAGAATACATGTGAATTCACCGAATTTGGATGTCGTAGATAATTTAGCAACAGTGTATAATGTATTAGGTCAAGGCAAACCGAATTAACAGATGATTTAGCTGTATTGATTTGAAGACGTGTAGTTAATTACTAGCCGTAAAATTGTTATCACTGATTTTTCGAATCAGGATAACGGATAGTCTTAGCTATTACCAGCGTAACAAGAGACTTAGGTTGTTTAATTTTCTTTTGGAAGGAAGAAAAATAGCTTTTTGTTGGAAAGAAGTGCAGTACTGAAATAGAGGACATACAAGTACGGGAAAAAATGGGATTGTGAAGGAGAAATTGTGAGGTGTATACATTGATACAGAGGACAAGCCTGAGTTCAAACGGAACATCCACAAGGGAAAGTATCTCGGGGGACAGTAACTTCCAGAACAAACTTGGATTGAGCAGAGAATGCAGATCGATGATAACAGGTTATGAAAATCGAACAAAGCGGATGAATTTGATTGAACTCACGATTCTGTGATGAAGTTAACTATCAGTAATAGAATGGCTAAATCTGTTTAATTCTATTTTCAGTCTATTTGTAATTCGGTGAAAGTTTAATTCTATAAAACCACGTGTATTCCGAATGAAAGAAAATTGCACTGTGTATGTATTTGATTAAATTGTTTATTTATCTTTTCGGGGGCTCGTAGTTCTTTGTTCAATATATATTAGCTCAGTTTACCATGTACATTCTATACTCAAACCGGGCAATTATACCGTGGGCGGTCATTTCCTAGATAGCGAGTGGGTTAGAGTGTTGTTATTATATTTTGTGCAATACCCTTTAACAAAGTGGGACGTAACGCTTACCCTTTGACAAGTGGGGCTTATACAATATTATATGAGTAACGCTCATGACCCGTGAGAATCTGACAACCACTTCAACTACCTTCTCTACAGTAGACCTTCCGGACCTATTTGCAAATTTTTTCACTGACAAAGTACAAACCATTCAAGATTTGAATCAGTCTCTTTTGATTTAGTATGGACAATTGTGATGAAGAGTGCACCAAAGTTTTGTGAACTTGATACAATTCCAACATCACTGCTGCTTGAGTGCTTAGACCCAATATTGCCTTCACTAACTGATGTGATTAATATCTCTCTCTCTCATCTGGGGAATTCCAACTCTTGTCATATGGACGTTCTTTTGCATGCCAGGGCCTGGTGATGTGGAGCGAATTGCCGATTGAAATTATACACAAAGACAGAGTTGTCCCTTTTAAGAGTGCTGTTAAAATTCACCTTTTTTTACTACAGGAACTTGCTTAGAGACCTAATAATGTTTTTGTATCTTATATGTTTTCAGCATGTTTTTATGTTTTCCAATTTCATGTGTTACGTATAATTGATTTAAGTCATTTATTTTTAAATTTGTTTGTTTTGTTAGATTCAAATTTGGCATTTTAAGTTTAAGATTCGTTCATTGGGCGGGGGGTGACCTGTACTTTACAAAATAAACACCAGGTGTTGACCTCATTTCTGACCTGGCTTCAGAGTTGTAAAAAAGCTTTAAAAATGATTGGTTGGTTACAAGGACATTATGGAGCTTTGTATAAACATCTTTCTATTTTAGTTGGGTCATAAGGTGTGTACGTGATTCTTTGAACGTAAATTTGTTCTAAATGATTCTAGAAGATCACGTGACCCCTTTCTTGTTTATGTAAAAACAGGTATATAAATTATGTTTTGAGAGTGAACTATTGAGTAGAGCTTGGGCTTTTAGAATATTAAGTTGTGTCTTTTTGAATTATTTTAAATTACCTTGTATTGCAAATTATTTCAATTAGTTTGGATTCAAGAGGAATTATTTTGTTATTTATCTGGAAAAGAATTGTGCTCATAAAATTTTATTACCAAGAACTGACTTCATCACATGACATCATCTTCCATCTTGGATAAAAATTCACATTATTATTATTATTATTATTATTTATTATTATAGTTCAGTTATCTCCAACTTCAATGGTAGTATCTAAATGTTGGAGAAAGGAATGGGAAATCTGTTTTAAAATGGAGACATTAAAAACAGCATGACCATGGTTTATTTGCTTCTATTGACCTGACACATCTGCTAAGCATCTACAATATTTTTTATTTTTATAGAGAGATCATCTCCAAACAGGAGGTCAATTACCCTTTTTTGAGGTGCACGGAGAGATTGATTGAGAGATTGATAACTGCCCTCGTACATTAGCGCGGTACCAGCCATTTTCATCCATTTAAAAAAAATTACACATACTCGACTATCAAATTGCGCATTCTTCGACGAGTCTAAAGAGTTTCCGAAACGACTGCCGACCGCTCATAGTACCATAGTAGCACTTTCTTCAGAGCGTCATAATCGTCTACTTCGTTTGGCGTGATATGATTTTAAACATCTTTCACGACTGTCTGTAAGAAGGCTCAAACATTGATAGTCCACTGGTCTTTGGGTAGCTGATGAACCAGTGTCAACTTTTCGAACTGTGTCAAAAAATTGTCAACATTTTTGTCCTTGTCATTGAGCATTGGCATTGTTATCAGCATTGGTCGTCAGTCTTCAGATTGTCTACTTGTTGGACCTGAATGTTCATTCGGATCTTTACCCATTCTGGACTCTGCTTTGATCCTCAGTCTCTCTATGGCTAACATGTTCACGTTCTCCAGATTTCTCTTCGGCCTGCAATCTGGCTAGTGCGAGCTCTCGTTCAACTACTTGCATTTTATGTTCTCTAACACTATGCTCAACAAATTCAGCTAATTGAGCCCCTTCATACCCTATTTTGTCTCTACCGATTGAATTAAACTCTAGAACCAACTGTCTGTCCGTCTTTGTAATGGTGACACAAGAATTAAGTCGTACCTACCTAAGTTTTACTGCACTTTGTTGAAATAAGCTCTACACATATTTATCATACAGTATGACCCTACTCAGTTAGACCAGACTATCTTTGTATCAATCAGTCAATAAATAACTGGCAGTACATCATTGAAATGTCTCAGCAAATTAGTGTAATACTGGCCCACTAACAAAGCATAATTTCTTACTGTGGGTTGGCCTTACTATCTCTCAAGGGAATACAAAGTTCACTTTACCATACAAATTTAGAATACGACCCATTGTCAAGGTATGTGCCTAAATTTCTTACAATATTTTCATCACAATATTGAAAGAAATGGCAAGAAATTTTAATGCACAATAATATTTATATAAAAAATAAGCAGACAATGATTTGATTTACTCATATCGCTATTCTTGACAAGTACTCTTGAAATTATCTTTTTTTAAATACTTAATCTATTCTATATTTGCTCAGACCTTTACTAGATTAACAATGTTCTGATCCCGGGACGAGGTCCCACTTTGTTATGGGGTGGTCTGTATTTCCCACCTCATCTCACCTCTGTGTGGGTTCGAGTCTAAGATTCGGCTAATGTAGTTATGTGAGAAAGCTTTCCAGTAGCTTCTCGTGAGCTTGTGGTTCATTCCGGGTTTTTTCCTGAGTTCTTCCTCCACCAATAATACTGGCCGCCATGTATAGCCTATCGTGTGCTGAAAAATGGCGTTAAACCCTAAAACAGCAACAACTACAAGTGAAATAGGTAGGAATCTGAGCAGCTAGAACAGAATGACTCAAGCCCCCGTATACAAGAATAAAAATTTAATCAGTTACAAATAATGGAAAACCAATACAATTCATTAGAAAGATACACTTCTTTGAGAATAAATCTGTCTTCGAACCCTTTAAGTCACAGTTAGATTTATATAAAAATAAATGTTTTGAAAAATATAGCCAATCTGTTTACAGATAGGATTTTTTCCTCATCATACGATCGAGTGAACAGTCAAAATTGTTGCCATGTGCGAGTGTATAACCTGCTAGTGATGGTTCTCTTCAATTCATCCTTTCACTCCTTCTTTCCTTCCGTTTTCCTTTCTCTCCGACTTTATCATGGTTTTGTCTTCTTTCTTTGGGCGTGCAGGTCAATATGTAGAGTTCTCAATGCATCTGAAGATATCCCAGATATATCTCTGCAGACTTCTCACTGCATGTGAAGAGCTATTTTCCCCTTGTAAAGAGAAACAGAGCTAGCTTAAGTTTTCTTGTCGGCTATTCCACGGGGAGTGAATCATTTCTCGCTCTCTCGTTATCAGATTTCAATATCGGCATTAAAACAGATGTCAAAGGCTATTTAACTGGGCCAAGCATGGCCAACCCAAAACAATCCTAGTTTTCCTAATTATGCTCTTTTAGTGATTACACAATTCTAGTCTATCATACATGAAATCATTTAAGATGGGTGAATTCATACGGATTCTCGTAACTCATTTAACTGAAGTAATACATGAAATATTAGAATACCCCATTGCTATACAACAAGATGACAAATTGAACAAGTCGTCACACTTCTATAAAAGAAATATAAAAATCAGCAGTTATACTCGTATCAGGTAAAATTGATCTACGAATTTATGCATCTAAATTCATGCACTCATTATCAGACAATTCAAGCAAAGCATTATATTGGCATAAACAAATTTCATGACATTGAAGCAAAATACCATAAGTTTTGTAGTTTATACCCCATATCTTCCCCAGCATCTGGTCCCTTGGTCAACTGTTATCACAAGGAGAGTTCCTTGCAAATTCTGTCCTCAGAGTCAAAGACTGAAGTCCAAAGATTAGTATCCTCCCTTGCAGAGCAGCTTAGAGTGATTTGAATTTTCGATGTAGGATATTAAACTAGGAATTTCAGTGTGGGAACCACGCTCCTTCATTTAGCGTGGCCAATCTTAATTACATACATTTTCTGCCTTTTAAAAGCGCCAAATCTTGGGTCAGTCTGACCTCCTATGTTCACTACTGGTCACGTGAAATTCTCAATTCATGACAGTTTCACCATGAAATTAAAGTTTACCGTTTTCCTAATTGTGTGTTTGACTCCTGCATAAACAAATGCTAACACGTTTAATTTCAGAACAGAGCTCTACCCTTGAAAAGAAATTCAGAATATGGCAGTGTGACGATTGATTTGCGTCTATTCTCTAGAAATCTAATTGATGGTTCTCTGGTCTCGGCTAATGGGTTCAAGATAGATCGCCAGAAATTTGCCCAGTTGCAGGCTAAGCAAAAATCTCTTGGAAGAAGCTATATTTGGATCTGTTCAGAAGTAATGCCCAAAATGAGATAAATCTCGAGGGGTTAATAATGAGTTAAAGAAGAGTGTATTACCTTGAATTCCAGAAAATATATTTTGGACAGTAGAGCATCATTTCATTGGAAGGATGTCATTTTGCTGCTCCCCATCATGTGAGGCACCTAAACCTAATCATTACCACTGAAAATACCAGATAAAAATGATTGTTGGATACATGGATTGAATTGATAAATAAATATTTCTAAATCCTTCATCTTTATGAAATTATAAAAATGTGACTATCAGATGAATGTGTTGGATTGGTTTGGTGTTTGGGGACTATGTGATAGAAGATATTGAGCAAGGCATTTGGAATAAAGTGCCTTGTCCAAGAACAAAAAGTGTACCCAAGATATGATTCAAACCTGTACAATTTCGGTTGTCAGTCATGCTAACCATTGAGTCATTGTGACTCTTTGAGTAAATGGAGGCCAGAGAAATGAAAATTAACTGTTTCATTTGCAGAAAAAAATTCAGTGCTACCTCTTTTAACATGCCATCTGTAATACGTGATAGTCCCGTTTTTATTCTTTTGAGATTTTTCTTTTTTCTTTTGAGGCGCATGTAGCAGGGTAATACAGTGTTACCTATTTATGAGGTCCCCTCAGGAATTCTCAGGACATTTTATCTTCTATATATCCAACAGCAAGTTTATTGAGAGAGGTTGTGCTGCATTTTTTCTTCAGTATGTTGACATTTCTATAAACCCATATTGACATGATGCAAATGTGTTCTATCAAAACTAAAGCAGATAAGTAGTCAAAGAAAAAGAGAGGAAGGTGAATTTGCTTATACATGTACATGTTCTACATCCTGCCAGCATTCACAGATGGGTCTGAAGCCAAGATTTTACTTGTTTGGTTAGTTCAGTCTGTTTGATGGGATGCAGATTCACCTTAACCTGATCATGTGTTGGTTATAGTTCTATTTTTGCCATAGCAGGTGGTTGGTAAATTTTATTAATTACTGACACCTTTAAGTGATGGCAAAAGTAGGATTGAAATACTTTCTAAAGATAGCAGAAGCAGGATTGAATGGAATGTGAAGCAGTTTGTTTTAGGATTTTAAAAAAAAAGGTCAAATGAAGAAGGGTTTAAAAGGGTTTAAACATCAATGGCACTCCAATTATAAAATGTTATCTCAAAAGGTGTGATTGCTGTAATACAGTGAACAGAGATGCATCTCTCTCTTTCATTGAAGCAAGTTTGGCATGAGGATATACCACTACTGCTCCTGTTTATAATAGCAGTTAATGACTTTGAGACACACTTTTATATAAAGTATATAGGTGAATCATACTATAATGCACTTATTTATAACATTAATTGAAGTATAACATAGTTTAGTCATGGCTTCTGATTTTTGTATAATGTTTTGTTCAAAATTGTTTTTACTAAATGTCACCATATTTTCTCATTGGACATGTACTTAATATGAATCTGTTAACATAATTTAGGAATTAATTCTTGCTCACTTTTTCCCATGACATTGAAGGTGTCCCAGTCATTGAAAATTTGTATTCAGTTGTGGTTCATGCTTTTTCATTTCCTGAATGCCTTTATGGATTTTATTCATACATGGAATGAAACATTATGAAGCAAAGACAAATTATTTGGTGATATTGACCCTTGCTCCACAGTCATAACCATAGAAAATTTGCACTAGGGTTTTAGATAAACGTTTTATTTGCTTATATTTCCTAAACCCTTTGGATTTTGTTTGGATGATCCTTTCGAAATAGGTAATCCCCACAAGTTATGGCAGTAATAAGACAAGATCTTGGTTACAGATCACATCATAAAGATTTCCCATACCTTGTGCTAAATAGGGATTGTACACCCTCTCATAACCCCTCCATGATTGCAGACTATTGCCCCAATTTTATTTGTAGCTTAAGCTTTTGTCCTTGTTGAAAAACTACACCTTTCTTGATTTTTTGAAACAAATTCCAAATTCGAAAAACATGTAGGTCATTTCTGGCTTAAAATCCTTTTGATCTTATTCCTAGCCATAACTAATTCATACATAAAGAATTGTATAATCAAAACTGATAAAAAGTACTGGCATAGATACTATACCTGTAAGTTTCTAGATCAGCTGAACTAAAATTATCATAAGTTTCACTTAATACCATAACACCCCCAGTCCAACCTTATGTACCTTGTCCATGTTCATCCTCATTCATTCTTTTTCTGGTTGCAGACATTACTGCTGCTCTTGGGACAAATAATATATATGTTTCAAGAGTGTTTGCACATTCTAATACTGTATATGAACGGCTACCAAAACATCATTTTAACTGGTGATGTGGTGGTGGCCATAGTAGTACAGGCACTGGAATGTGCAGGCATGTGATAGTTGTCTTATCTTGCGTGAAGAAGTCATTGGTTCGATACCAAGCAGAAACCCAGTAAGGAGTGAATTATTGACATTGCTTGTTTAGAACTAGAGTGTCAATATTTGTAGTAATCAAGGTCCGTAGATTCATCAACCATAATATCTTTCTTGTGCATTAATTCTCCTTTTGTCAGTTAGAGTGTTCATTCTTTTTGCTGCACAAATTCTCAGATGATTTAGTATTTGTATGTCGTATACTCCTTAAGGCCCAATACATGCACACATTTTCAAACATAACATTTTGATGGGGGGGGGGGGGCTTAAAGAACAAGGTAACCCATTCATTATATGCTTGCATTGTTATTGAATTGATTTATGTCACCTTAAAAAGGTGTTCGCTTGTTAGCATGCCTTAGTACAGATTAATTAGCATTATGTATTGAGGCTTTGAACAGCTGACTGACTTTTTGAACAATAACAACAAAATAAGTCATTGTCACATGAGATTATTGTTGAAATGATATTAGGTTAATTCTGAGCCATTAGTTGAAGTTAAAGAATTTGAATACACCACTGTCACCAGTAACAGTAAAAATGTTTTTCTCATTGCCCCTTTTTTGTTTTAATTTTTCAGTAAGTAATAAATCATTTATGAAATTTCATATCTTCACAAAGACAGCATTGTATGTCAAACAAGTACCGTAGAACATTGTACATGTACAATTATTTTGATTTTAATTATTTATTTAATTTGCTTAAATACCTGTAGCTTTCTTTCATTTAATTATCTATAAAGAAATATTACTTTTATTGGCAACTGCTTTGGTGCCATAAAAAAACTTCTAAAAATGTCTGTGCCCCAGTGCTAGACATGACTATCAACTGCCACACTTCCGACATCGGAGGGGTTATTATTTTTCTCCCACTTGCCATATACTTGTGTGGAAACAACTAATGCAACCCTTTACTGGGATTTCTCGGTGTAAACCCCAACATAGTCTGGTTTCACTGTATGCATTCTCATTCCCTTTTTTAGCAGCATACCTCACCAGTCTGTTGATTCCTCCATGGGCAGTGCACAAAAGTTATGCCATGTGAAAAATTTGAGAGGGTATTGCCTGATATTCTGATTTTTAGTGTTGGTGGCAGTATCAGCTGAGGATAATGTTTGGGTTAGTGGAGTGCATTTAGTCTGTGCTGCTTGTGCAGCATGCTAGGGTTTAATATTAGCAATAACATGTGGCATATTAGCTTCCAGTTTTATTTACCATTTGTTATTCTTTGACCAAAGATGCAGGCAGATGTGAAATTGACAGATTATTTACTCAGAGCATTCAGGTGCTGAGATGTTGGAGACCTGTAGCAATTTCTATCTGTCAGTCAGTTCACACTTGAAATTAGCATAGTTCTGCAACCATTGCACCCAATTGGGTGCCATTTGGTAAGTGTAATGCCTATTGTATGTAGGTGTAACATTTTGTCTTTTAAATAGGAGTAATGATTTATATGTTGCTATTATTCAGCTTGATGTTTTTTCTGTGTCAAAAATAAACTGTTCGTGTGAATACATCCTCCCCAAGAATGTCAGTTTATTGGAATTTCTGTGTTACACTATCCATATTCTTGATTTAAATTCAGTGCCAGTAACCTTTTCTCCGTTTAAGAATTCAGTAGTTTAAGGAACATAAGAGTTGCCTCATGTGTCCCACCCTTCAGGGTTTCAGGTACACTATCCAACTCTTCAATATACAGCTAAGGTATGGGTAAGTTCTTGTGTTAAAAAGGAATGATGGCACAACCTGCATAACATAAAAGAGCAGGGAGTGGCTAGTGTAATCCACACTCAGTCTAAAAATAGACAAAACAATTGGTTTGTTTTCATCAATATGTTTTATAATAAAAAAAAATAATAATAATAATATCACTTGTTTCTCTGCTTTTATTGCATGTGTGTCTGATTAATATCCTCAATAAAAGGTTACAACTGTGAGAAAATTTTTTTTCTTTAGTTAAGGAAATAGACATGTAAAATAGGGTTTTTATTTGTTTATGTTGTGCATACACAGGGTTGTACTTAGTATGCACTGCTTACAACCAGGTTATTTATTGCTAACTGTGAAATATATTGTCATGATTATGTTTCTCAGAATAATGTCAGGACAGTGTGGTTCAGTAGATTCAGAAGTGCCCTTAAAATGTTCTCCCACACTGCATTTATTGCCCCAAGTGCATCATTATATACTTGGGAAATTATGGCCATCCAAAACCTTGAATTTAGCTGATTGAAGCTGTACCTATTAGTGGCAGAGGATATTTACCTCACACACATCTTCACAATTTTGGGGATTTTCTCTGAATCCATTGCACTGCAAGAGGCTTAGGCTTAGCTTTGCACCTTAGAGGAGCACTTCAGGGTTCCTTGAGTTTATTGAACCAATATCTTCAGTGACATGTGCAGTTCCTCTAGAAGGAATGACTGAATGTTTGAGGAGCTGATCACCTCCACCCACCCCACCCACAAAATGGAAAGTCTGGCATTTCTCTTGAGTGGGAGGTACACTGCTCACCTTGTGCTTCATGTAGCATGGTCCACTTTTCTTTTAGGGAGAAGGTGCACAGTACACCACACTTTTCTTATCAATGATGGTGTGTTACTCCCTTCTACTTGGGAGGTGGTGCATTGCACATTTCATATTTATACACTCTCCCAATAGGGAGGTGATTCACTTCACATATCATATCCAGTGAAGTGGGTCTGTCGAGTCACATTGAAGGTGGTGTACTAATTCCAGTATTTTTTGGGAAGTGTGTTGTATCGACATCGCCTCCCCCTTTAGGTAGGATCATCAATGCACCATTTTTAGTGATGATTCAGATGAGAATTAAGTCTTTTTCAGTTGTTGCTTAGTGGCATCACTGCATAGGAGACATACTAATCCTACCAATGTAACTTCTGTTGCTGATTTCATGTTATTCCTGCTTGAGAAGAAAGTATGCTTAGTATCCACTATCAAGAGTATTAGAACACTTTTATTAAATCTGGGTATGGCAATTGGATTGGATTCACACCTTGCTTAGCTCGTTAAGTATTTGAAGCAACAGAGATCTGTCTCCCACTCTCTTATGCTCAGATGGAATCTTTCTTGACTTAGTCTTGAATCAAATAATCCAATGAATCATTTAGTTGAAGCCTCCTTTCAGGACCCCATGCTCAAGACTTTTTACTGATTCTAGTGTCAGTGAGAAGATTGAAGATTTATGCCTTTTTTGTTGACACTAGCTCTCTCCTATATAATGGAAACTAGGATTTTATTTCTCTCATTCTAACTTCTGTGAGAAGACTGCGTGAGATTCGTGTGTTGTCTATTTACACAGACTGTCTCTTGTTTAGTGAAAATTGTTTCCACATCTGTCCTTTGTCAGCCAGAGTATTTAGCATAATACGTTCTCTTTTTACCTCCTCTCTTTAGTAAAACATTGTGCAGGCATATTGTTTCGCTTGGACTTGTCATTTTGGCACAACATGTGACTCTAGAGATGCCAATATTATATAACATAGATCTCTCCCTCAATGGTGATTACATGCCGTTTTGTCTCTTTGTAGTCAGTTATAAGGCCTACTCAGATGACAAATTCACCAGCACAGTAGCAATGCTATCAAAATGTCTTTTTTGGTAGGTAGAAATAATTTTAGTTATGCAATATTTGCCTGTCACTACTTTTCAATTCCCACCTCCCTTCACACTTTGATGTCCAGTTGGAATTGCCATCTTTCTATGCTGTCTCATGTCAGATGCTTGAGTGGATTGAATCATAATGACTAGTGTTGTTATGATTATTGATTATAATCGATCATCAGTTGGTTGAGCAAACCAGTAAGATAATCAATTGTAAACTCTATACATAATCATTGTGTGTAAAGGGAGACTACTTTTTAGGTGTATGCAAAGCACAAAGGTTAGTAAAACTCCCAGCCACTAAAGCTGACTTGAAATGTGTTAATCCCTTCACAACTACAAATAAAAAACCTTACAATTCATAACTAGGAACATATAGTCATTATTACATGGTCAAGTTGTTAAATTGTCGAGTTAATAAATTTAAACACATTTTGTTTCAGTTAAATTGCAACATCTTTTGTAGTATTTATAAACAATGACAAACAAGAAAATCATGTCCTTCTATACTTAAAATTATAGACACATCACATATGAATGAAAGAATTTTGGGAGATTGTAGCAATATTTCAGTTACATATGACTGATCAGCCAGAAAAAGTTACATTCATTTAACAAAATTGTAGAAAAAAAGTAACAAACAGTGTAATATTATTGTCAGGTTAAAGTATACATACAAAAGAGATTACTCCTGTACATTTATAAACATATTGAACTCTTGATCAAAGATATAACTGTGTAACAAATATTAAACTTTGCCCTTAGTAACTGTTTATAATCGATGATCAGTTGGTTAAGGGGAACCGATTATCGATTATGAATTTCTGACTGATTCCCATCACTGATAATGACAATTCTTTACTGATGATGTAGCGACATAAAACGGACTGTTGATTTTCAGTGTGCAAAAGTTGAAAGCAGCACTCAAGCAACAGAAAATTCCGTTAGTTTTAAATCTATCCCCCCCCCCCCACTACATTTCTACGTTATAGACTTGGATCATAATCTGTAGGTAGTTGCACACTGTTCCAGTCGCCTGGTGGTTAGAGTGACCGTCTTGGATGCAAGAGGTCGTGGGTTTGATCCTCTGCCAAATCATACCTATAAACTTAAAAAAAATGGTACTAACAGCTGCCTCACTTGGTGTTCAGCATTAAGAGGTTAGTGTTAGGACTGGTCAGCCTGGTGTCTGGATAATGTAACATGGTTGGACATCATGCTGTATGTCTGTGTCATGCTGCCCCAGTGTTAGACATCACTATGAACTGCCACACTGCAGACATCGTAGTGATATGACTGAAAAATTGTCAAAGCTATGTTGAAAATTCAAATCATACGCACACAAATTTCACAATTGCGCATGAAGTAAGACAGAAGTCTTTAAATCGGGAGACAAAAAGTTAAGGGCACTTTGACTGAAAGAAGACAAATAGTTTGCACATTAAATTAGCTCAACATAGATCATGACCATACTGTACAGATCGCTTGCACTTGGGATAAGAAAGAAGCCTGTTGATCGTGTATCATAAAGCTCGAAAGAGATGGATACAGTGACTATAATATGAAAAATGACTATTTTATTTCTGGATTGCATACTGTTATGGCTATTGGATTTAATTTTATTTATTTTTAATTATTAAATCCAAAATTGTCATTTAGGATTTATTATTCATTAAATGGGAAATTTTTCTAGAAAATTCAGTTGACCTGTACTTTACTGATAATTAGGCTGACCTTGGCTTACAGTGGTCTAGTTCCTGACCTTGCTTTAGACATTGTCAACAGGTCTTCAATTTCATTGGTTAATTTCAAGGACAACATTTTATCAGTGGCTGATTTATTCTTCTAGTTCATTCTTTAAGCATGTGACTTGGTGAAGGTAGCTCTTTCCATGACCTTCCAGACTCACATGATTCCTCTTGTTTACGAGGGAATTACAATATATATATATTATAGCTGTGTTTTAGAAGCTAACAGTAGTAGAAAATAAATTGGGCTTATTTTAAAGAAGTTGTGTATTTTCTGTTTGAGTTTAATATCTTGTTCTGGACTGTGTCAATTCGTTGGAAAAGAGGAATTATTCTATTTATCTGGAAAAGGACATATGTTTCATAATTTCATCTGGATGATTTAAAAACAAGAACTGCATCACGTGACATTGTCAGCCATTTTGGATTATTACATCGTCAAGATTCGAACCTGGAACTATTAGAACATTTATTTATCAGGACTTGAAATTCCATTAGTGGATTATTTTGTGAATTCTATATTTGTTGGATTTGATTCTCTAAAACTGTTAAGTTTAATTATTTTATGAAAATAATTGTACTTAATAAAATCATTGTTAAAGTTATACAAGCTTGTTGGTTTTCACTCTTTCTGTGTTGCTGCTTATTCGAGCCTAAGCACGTAACAATACCTTAACCAAGGTTCGTGAAAGGTCTGTAATTAAGATTAAAATGAGGCATATTGATTTGGGGGTTAAAAAAATATCAAAGGTCAGGCTCATTGTCACTCAGAGAAAAATGGGTTTTACACAATACCTTTTTTTTGAACAAATATTGAATGACCAAACCTTCTGGATGGCTTGCATTTATGGTAATTAAAAAACAGTAGATTTTGAGATAAAACTAGTGATGGGAATCGGTTAGAAGTTCATAATCGATCATCGGTTGCACACAACTTACTGATAATCGATTATAATCGGTTGCTAACTTTCTACAAGTAAGTTTTAATTTTTGTTGTTACAGAGTTATATCTTTGTTCAAAAGTTTAAAATGTAAAAAAAATGTATAGAAGTTAATCTCTCTCTCTCTCTCTCTCTCTCTCTCTCTCTCTCTCTCTCTCTCTCTCTATATATATATATATATATATATATACTTTAACCTCAAAAGCAACTTTCTTTGGCTTATCAGTTTTATGCAGCTGAAAGACTTAACAATCCCCCAGAACACTTTTATTCATATGTGATTTTTCAATTGTTTAAAGTATAGAAAGAAATGTTTTTCTTGCTTGTCATTAGTTACTAATACTACAATCAAAGCAGTTTAAACAAAACAAAAGAACACCAATTACAAAAACTTTCAAACTAACTGAACTATTTATCAGCAAAATCATGTAATGTTTGAGCAATGCTGAACACAAAAATTATTTTTCAGAATACTGTTTCTCCTTGTGCTTGTTACACTGACACTACCAAATTACCAATAGTTAATGTTTTTGTTTAAGAATATTATCAGGTCCACATTGTCACAACTTAAACGAGCCCGTTTCTTGCTGGCAAGATGTCCAGCCAGACTAAATACCCTCTCACTGGATACTGATGATGCCGGAATACTTAGGTACTTCTGAGCTAGTAAGCTAAGATGGGGGTAGAACTGGCAGTTTTGTTTCCACCACTGTAACATTGTGAGATTGGTATCATATGGAGCAGCAACTAGATATCTAGAAACCTCCTGGTGGATGACATCTGTTATTGGCTGTTGACTTTCACCAAGGCAAACAACATCTTGCAACCAATCATCCATGTCAACATTGACCTTTGCTTTCTTGTTTGGCGGACTAAGTGTAACCACAGTTTTAGTGTTGTCATCTCTGACATTTAGTAGTGATGGTGCAATTGGTAGAGGTGGCAATGAGTCTGAAGGTTGTTCATCACTAGTCCCTGGCTCCACTTGGACATTCACTTTAACATCAGCCATATCAAGAGCAACCTTCAAAAGCAGAGCATGTCCATCTGCTCGCTCACTGTCAGATAGAAACTCCAGATCCTTCATAGTATGATTCAATAAACAGCCCAACAGAGCTAGATCTTTGTCCTGTGTACTATTGTCAAGTTCTTGTCTCATTACATCTTTAAGTTTAGCGATTGAAGGTAGATCATCAGCATTTGTTTCTATACATTTGGTAAGTTTAAGAAGTATTGGGATAACTTTATGAAGGGTTGGTGATTTGTCTCTGCAAACACTGTCTGTTGCATTCAGGAACGGTGAGAGAACTTCCACAAGTTTTTCAACCAATGCTTGTTCGTCAAATGTATAGACATAATTTTTCAATGTTGCGGCTGCTGACTTGCTTATGTTTGGGTCACTGATAACAGCCATAATAGCAGGTGTTTGCTCAAGCAGTCGTTCAAGCATGTCATGAGTGCTATTCCATCTAGTTGGAACATCCATCTTGAGCTTGTGTCCTCTAGCACCTATGTCAAGTAGTAACTGCTGCTTTCTCATTAACAAATCATTTATGCTCGTGCTTTGATGGAAAAAAGTCACCAGTTTGCGCCCCTTTGCAATGATTCGTGACAGTTCTGGTATAGCTAAAGCTTTTTTTCACAATAAGGTTGAATCTGTGACCATAACAACCAAATCGAGTCCATTGAAGTAAATCAAAAGCCGTGATCTCATTGGCTGCATTATCAGTTACTCCAGTTGGTGTTGGAAGATTCCATCGCCTCTGAGTGGCCAACAGGCTTTCTTTTATATTTTCCCCAGTGTGACTGCCTTCAACTTTTCGTGTTTCTAAGACAACACTTTTCAATTCCCAATCTTTGGAAATAAAATGTGCAGTCACTGTACTATAACTTTCTGTATTTAATGAAGTCCATGCATCGTGAGTAACAGCTATATCAAGAACATCATGTAGTTCCTCTTTTACTTTTTTCTCAGCCTGGTCTTTCTTCTCAGCTAGTTTGGAGGACACTAATTTACGACCTGGAATTTCATACCTGAAAATGTAAAGTTTGAAACATTTAGTCATGGTAGTCAAACAAGACATGTATTTGGAATATTTACTGTGTCTAAATATAGTGAAAACAATGAATTTATTTAATGTTTATTTAGACAGGACAGCATTATATTTAATTAAATACTGCTTAATTTAGGTATGAAAATTCAAAATTCAACAGTGTTGACATCTATAATTAAATGGATTCACACTTTTTTTCTTTTCTCACTGTCAGTTTAAATAAATATTGCTAATTTTTAATGTTATCATTTAAAACTTACCTTGGATTAAGAAGCATCACAAAGTTTCTAAAATATGTATGATCAACAAGGCTTAGCGGAAGAACTTTGCCAACAATAAGTTTCAAGAGTGCATCATCAATTTCTTTCTGCTTTGTAGCTGACATCCTTTCTGTTGGCTTCTTAAATTGTTCATCAATCTTAGTCTGTTTGGGTGGCTGGAGGGAAACATCAGCACCTCTTGCTGTCGCTGATCCCATTTCCTTATGGTCATGATCAAGATGAAAGGCCAAATTTGTAGTATTGCCTGGAATGTATTTGAAATAAATGTTTTTATATTGAGAAGAAAATAGAGCAAACAACAAATTCTTTATGCACAAGTATCTTAAATGAATGGAATGAAATTATTTAAAGAAAATCAGGATTAAAATTAATATTAAATTTGTATATATATTTTAAAATTAATCTGCAACATTTTAAAAAGTTATTTTATGTTTTTAAATAGTCACATGTCTCAGGGAATATCTGTAACAAACCTCAGAGATCACTTTTCCGTCATTATCATATATGCCTAAATAGCAGGATAATCTTGTGATTATTTATGTATTTCAATCATAATCATGACATGGAGCTTTATTATGAAAAGAAATTTGAAGTATTTTAACAACAACACATGCTATATTAGAGGAAAGCACAAAGTACACAAATGATTTAATGAAAATAAAATTCTTGATTTAAAATATTTGATACTGGAATGCCATGAAACGTTTTTCCGTGTGCGTGCGTGCAACTCATTTATTTTATACGAGGTTGTTCTGTCTCCTAATAATTGCATTCGTCGTTGACGACATTATTTGTTTCCAAATTATCCAAAAAAATCTAACTATGGTGTATGTTTATATATTTGGAAGTTATGAAGGGAATAAATAATTTAGCTTTACTGTTGTGGATCGGAAGGCTAATATGGTTCCACAGTCCTAAAATGTAACGCGTATCACATGATAATTTCGTTTTCGTGTAGCACTACAAAAAAATTAGAATATTGTTCATTTGTTTGCACTATGTATTGGAGAATGTGTTTGCCAAAAATAAATGTATCCCCGCGTTGATTTCAATGAGAATAGCTGGACCTACCTTTGTTTGCATATTCCTTTCTGCAGAGTTTGCATATGACCTTCGTTGTATCTAAATTCTCCTTTGTCGGTGGACCCTCCTGTATTTTGTAAAATCCAAAATATGTCCATACACGAGAACGAGCTTTTCCTCCAGGATATGGATATATTATTTTGCGATCGTTTTCATCCATGGCACGTGTATGATATTTAGCGGGGTTTTAACATTTTGTTCGGAATCCTCGGTTTTCTTCCCAACAAACAAAGGGATTGAACTAGTCTGTGCCAAGCGCTTCACAGTTGTCTCCCTTACCATGCAATCGATTATGGCGTTTCACAATCGATTGGCGAATTGGTTCACTCAACCAACTGATTATCGATTATAATCGATAATCGGAACAACACTAGATAAAACAATCAAAGGTCATTGTCATGGTAAATTCACTTGAAACTAATACATACTAGACAGTATTCTGAAGTAATTAAAAAAAAATTCTGATACATTGGACTTGATAGTTAGAAATAATTGCTTAGCATGTAAAATTTAAACTAGGTTTTTTCAGATTACTTGATAATGATGAAGCATCACAAGTCATTCTTAATGATGAAGCCTTTCTATAATTTGAACTTGCTCTTATGGTAGGATCTGTTTATAAATGGTTATCAGGTTACAGTTCTGAGGGCTCTTCAGTATGGACTAGGGTGAGTTTTCATCTTGTTAAAGGTATAACGGTACCAATTGCGCAAGTCCATGTGGGTGGAGCGTAAGGTGTAGGGTCCATACCAATCAGAGAAAAACAACAACACAAGCTTTGATTGGTGGATTATGTAAAAGTTGTACTTTCTGTTAGGCTTAAAAAATAGTTTAGCCTCTTGGCAACATGTGAATTTATGTTAATTCCTATACAGATCATATTTTGTATTTTTTATGATTTTTTGAAAATGTCATAGACATGACTGAAAATAGGTATGTTGTGACTAGACAACTCATACCCCTGTCTAGTTCCAGCAGAGTTATCTCTCTTAAATGCAATGGAGTACCTGGTTTTGTCATCATCAAATTGACAATCTAACATTGTCCTCTATAACAGTGTGTGAGATGCATGCTAAATTAGGATAGAAAATATATTTATCTCTCCAAATATTAGCATTGGAAAAACAATTGGTATCATGATACCTAAAATCATTCCTCTTTATCTTGGTTTAAGCCTGGAATTCATTTAACTTAAATCTGTTGAAATCACAATTCCACCCTAGTTGTGGCTGCATAGTTCAGACTTGACTTTAAATGTGACTATTGTGCTTTATATTTCATACTGTTGTAGGTATTAGAATCCCAGAATAATTTAGAGTTTTGAGCAAATTATTTCATATCCGTTCAGTCTTGCATGGCTGATCTGGTGTTATATACAATTTTTAGTCGATTTTCCATACACTTAACTTTTGTTTAAATTCTATTCACACTGAATATCAGAAAATATTTATTTGGACAGCATAAATAAAACCAAAACTGTTCATATTTTATCCCAAGTGTGGGAAGAAGTCATCAGATATAGTATTTGAAGTCATCATGTATTGGTTGCCAAGATGCATCTCTACACCATTTCAGATTAGTTTTTCTGTGAACTAATCAAACTAAATGCAATATAGTTTGCAGATTATTAGATCATTAGACCAAACGAACTTGGTTATATCACAGTAGACTACTGAAAAACCAATTATTTGCATATATAATCTGCTCAAAAGCATAGTTTAACATTTTATCACATTTACATGTTTCTCAGATAAAAAATATACAGCTATGAATAGTTTGTTGTTCATTGTCTTTGATTCAGTGGGGGGGTGGGGTAAAAGTATGATAGAAGCTGTCAACATTCCTCCAGAAGGAAAGCAACATTTATTGCAGTGGATTCAACTGAAAGGTTGAAATTTTGGCAGCCTTCATGGTGGCTACTTTTGTGTTTATTATAATAACTGTAGGTAAGAGTGAGTGAACACTAAAGATAAATGAGAGCTAGATCTGGAACAGTGAATTGCAGCTCTTCAGGTTAATAAGACATTCAAACATGATGTTTTCATGAGTTACTTTGGTAGAATAAATTATTTATTTATTGTAATATCACAAGTGACCATGGAAAATCTGATAGTACAGTGCATATGATTAAGCTGGCAAATCTGTTGAAGCAAATAAGATTTTCTCATAAAGTGTTGTGATGTGGATTTTGGAGGATTGGAGGCACTGTCTCCTGTCCTTGGGATCCTGGGTGCAAGTTTGTTACTCCTTTGCAGATCTCAAGGCTTGTAGAATATGCCAAAGAACATATCAGAGATGAGAGACTATGGTCATATGGTTAGGTTAATTTCCATTAGACTTTTTGTTTTTGTTTTATTCTCCTTCTTTCAGTATAATCATTGTAATCTGTTTTGTTAATGGATGTATTTTTCTGTCTTACTCATGTACCAACCATCCTGCAGGCTCAGTTACAAACAGTGTAGAGTATAGAACCAGCACTATCCTACATGTTTTAAGAGGTGGCTTAGTGGTTATCAAGCCAGACTTGTGGTAGAAAAAGTCTGAATCCTACCATTGAAAAAGTTTAGGTCAACTGCTGCTGTGTGACCTTGGACAAGACATTTGACTATAGTTTGACTGTTGGATCGGGTACCATTCCATGGTCATCTTACAATCAACCATTACTGGTTATCAGATAATCTAGGGATATTAAATACAGAAGAAAAAAAGTACATGCATATGGTACACAATCTTGGTGACTATCAAATTAGATGCAAGCTATGTATTCATTATTGAGATCCATTTTTGAAGACATTGTTCTTCTTTTTTTAAAATTTATGTTAGCAGTGTTTTTTTCAATATTCTTATGCATTGCAGCTGTTTACTTGTAAACATAAATAGAAGGATTTTTCATATTGAATCTGCAAGTATAAATGTAATATTTTGGTTACATAAGCAAGAAATTACATAAACTGTCCAGTACTTCACTTCCTAAAAATGTTTCTTTTTGGGACAAATGTACAATATTAAATTTTGGCAAAAGGTGCAAAAAAAGTTTGATAAAATGGTGCCAAAACTGAGATACCATAATAGTGCAATCACTGAAGAGATGCTCGATACTTTCATTTTAACTCTTACAGAAAGGACATTTGTTGTCATCTAATATGTTAACTCTTGTCTTGTCAGAAAATCATTAGTAGTGATTATTCTATGGAGTAATTTAAAGTTAAAAGAGATCAATTTGGTATCTTTGGTACAACATTTTGCCCGGATATAAATCTCAAACATTGAGACCACTCCTCACTACTTATATTTTTATTAAGTACTTGCATCCATGTTTCTTGCATAGCAGTGTGTTGCCTTTTAGCTTTTTTTGAAAAGATCTTTGTATACAAACTTGAGTGAATTTTGTGTTTGTAAGTACATAATTTATCCTCCTGCTTACCAAAATTATTATGTATTAAATGTTTTTTATGGCATTTTTCCATGCTTTTGGAATTGTGGATATTTGGGAGAAGTATTTCAAGTAATCTTTTCTAATTTGTTGTTTTATTTTTTCAAAGGTATTACTGTAATCATCAAACTAGATCATTAAAAATTTCAAAACAAGCTTCTGTCCAGGAATTGTATTGATAGAATATTTTAAGACGGACAAGATTTATAATACTCATGAATATATACTAGTTTGTAATTTGCTCTTCTCTTTCCAATTTGATACTACCAAAATTACATATCTCCAAAAACTATTTTTAATTAGCTTACTAAATTCTTCTAAAATCCTTCTCCCTAAATTCCAAACATCTATTTCATTTCTGAGTATAGTTATATTGACTAAGTTCTGCCACATTCCATTTTCCGTTTCCAGCAATCTTTTTACCCATATTATCTTAATATACCTAATAAAATGAAGATATGTGTATCATCTTCAGACCTTCCTCAGTTTTTGGGGATAATAGTGTTTCATGTTTTATTCTCTCTACTTTCTCATTGCATTCAGATTTAAGTAATGTGCATTTTAGTTCTGCTTCAACTTTTGCTGATGGATTTGGAATTGCTGAAAAGATGTATGAATTTGGGCAGAACATTAGTCTTTACAACAATGACCTTACCAACTGTTGACAGATGTCTTTGACTCAAGCTTGCCAATATTCATTTTGCCTTTGTTAGTTTCTTTATCAATTTCCACCGTTTGTTGTAAATCTGGAGAAAAATCCATGCCAAGAAGTGTAAGGTTAGAAGAGGATCAAATTAGACCCATTTAGGGACATATTCTTTCATTAGAAAAATTTCTGTTTTCAGTCCAGATAGATTTTGTTTTGTTATGTTTCATTTGAGTCGAGATAATAGGAAAAAAGCTTGCAAGATATTCATAGTTGCTTTAAGAGAAGTTGAGATCCATCAAGAATAATAAAAATATCATCTACATACTGACACAATTTATATTCACTTATGTCAAAGATCAGTCCCCGTATATCCACATTTTACTTTATAAATTATAGCTAAAATCTCAACCCCAATGATAAACAAATAAGCTGCAAGGGGGTCTCCTCGACAACATCCTGTTTCAAATTTAAAAAAGATGTTGTTTGCCCATTATTTATAAAACAAGTTTTAGAGTCATTACAGAACAGTTTAAATCATTTACAGACATAATCATTAAAGTTAAAAGATCGTAAAGCTTCTTCCACAAAGGTCAAGTTAATTGAGTCCAAGGCTTTTTCAAAGTCTTTTAATTAGCACATTAACCCCTAGCGCCACGCTTATGGGGCAGGAGGTAGTAGCCTACTTCAAAGCTTTTAAGCGTAAAAGGTCATGTATGATACACTAAAGTGAATGGTATTATAGAAAGATAGACAAATTTAGCTGTACAATGATACCAAAAAATCTGGACATTTTAGTTGCACTACAAAATAAAGATGGAAAACCTAAATTTTATGCACCCATTTTTTTTTCTTCACCAAAAATTTGCCTGTGGACTGAATCTGATTTTGTGTCCAGATTTGAGACATTTTGGCCTCAGATCTAATGCAGACTGGTGTGAACGGCACACAGACAGTTGAACCTATGCATAAAGTAGGATATGGTGGGCATTCAGAAAAAAGAGTGGTTTTGATATGAAAATGATTGATCCATTTGGCAACAAAAATTAAAGATGAAATGAAATTCAACTTTTCCAATTCTGCTCAAACACGAGCAAAATAACCAATGGAAAACAATGTTTCTAACACAACTAGGCATGAGGCTAATGGAAGATCGCTTGGAAGTCTATGTATAAGGATGGATTCAAAAATAGCCCTCAAAATGTGTTTCCTACTCGCATTTCATGCAAAAACAACAAATACCTCCAGGTTTTAATGTGTTAACAACAGTAAACCATATCTATCTTCATTGTCCATGATATCGCTTAAAAGCCTGGTATTTTTTCCAATGAATATATTCTTTTTGAGTATCACTGATTATTGATGGAAGAACATTTTTAATCTTAGATGCAATGGCTCCTTAAGAAATCTTAGGTAGTCAGTATATAAAAGTGATATTGTGTTCCAGTTTTTGAAATACTTTTGTCTTTTTCTTCCTTTGGTAGACATGTGATGAATCCTCTAGTCCGAAAATCAGAAAGTTTTCATACAGTAAAATTCTTTAAGAGACTTCCAAAAAGGAATTTTTTTTTTTTTTTTTTTTCCTTTGGTTTAACGCCATTTTTCAGCACAATATAGGCTATACATGGCGGCCAGTATTAATGGTGGAGGAAGAAACCGGACAAACCCCGGAAAGAGCCACCGACCCACGAGAAGCTACTGGCAAGCTTTCTCACATAACTACATTTGCCGAATCTTAGACTCGAACACACGCAGACAGAGGTGAGATGGCAGTGGTCCGTAACGGACAGCGCTTTAGACCACTCGGCCACTCGGGGCCCCCCCAAAAAGGAATTTACAGAACTCTGCAGTGAATCCATCTGAGCCAGGTCATTTTCAATCTTCCATCCGTTTTCAAGACATACCTAATTCATTAATTGTAAGCAGACCCTGGCATGATTCTCTTTTCTCTTGACAGTTTTATATTGTGACTAATAAATCTATTTAGAGATTCTTGAGTGGCCTCATCATCAAGCTGAGCAATTCTACTTTTGTACAATTCCATATAAAACTGTTTTTGAGCTTCTAAAATATCTATTTGATTAGATATATTTGTCCCATCATCCCAAAAAATAATTTTCTTTATTGTCTTATTTCTTTTTTCAAGATCTAAATAGTACTTTGTGCTTCCTCCCCCCCCAAAAAAAATAAAAAAATAAATTCATACTATGTAACTTTTTGTCTTAATAATTAACACCTATGTATTTTTTCATAGATTTCTCTAATTCTGCTTTTTTTCTCTCTAAATTTTCCCAACTTTCCCCATCTATGTTATTTGACAGTCCCCCCTGAATTTCTATTATTTCCTGCTCAATTTTCCTTACTTTTTTTCTGTTTCTCTATTGCTTTCTTAATAGAGTAACATAATGTGTCAATATCTTATTTTGATTTCAAAATTTCAGAGAACATTTGATTATAACAGGAAAGAGAAACATGGAGAGAGTTATCTTTATTTACCTCTATATAATATTCATTTACAGTGTCAGTTATACATTTTGACCAAATCAGTATACATACTCAAAGGTTTTTCAACAGTTGGGTATTAAATTTCCAATATCTTTTTCCCTTTTGACACATTGAGAAAGCCACACTCAGAACAATAGCTGATGATAAGTCTTATACCCTGGTAAGATACACACATCAGCTGTATTCATATATTGTATTGTATTGGAATGTCATCCAATACAAGAAAGTAATCAAATCTACTTTTTTTCAAGGGAGAGTTTTGCCTTTGAGTATACATCTTTAAGTCTTGATTGGAATTTTGCCAATCATCAATTAATTCCAATTCATTTTTCAGGTCTTGAATCGCTGCGCTAGACTGTTGTTGTTTGTCATGTAAAATATTAGAAGTATCCAAATCAAAATCCTGAACAGTATTCCAGTCTCATCACATTATAATTGAAGTGTTCACAAAAAATAAAATATCCTCTTTTAATTTTCTGATAAAGTTAGGATTATCATCATTACAACCATACAAATTCACAAGGGTTATTTTGTTGCCATTAATTGTAATATCTAAATTAATAAATTTACCTTGACTGTCACGTCTTTCTCTATAAATTACAAATTCAACCACTGCACTACATGTATTACTAGAGCAGTAGTTAAATAAACATTTATATTCCCATTCAGCTGCCCAAAATAGTTCATCGTTCTTTGTACTTTGAGTTTCTTGTAAGCATACTATAGATTTATTTTTTTGTTTTATCTAGTGGAAAATGTCCCATCGTTTAAAGACAGATCCTTGCAGACCTCTGACATTTAATGATATAATTTTTATGTTATTATACATGAAAACAGCAGAAATTTTATATATACTTGTTCTTGTACAGGAATGTATGAAGTAATTATCACCTTGGGTTTATCATATGCATGGCTTTCACACTCACACTAGCACAGAATAGCACTAAATAGCCTACTTGTGTTGCCTTGTAGTAAAAACACGTAACTAAAACATTCCCATTCATTATTCAATTCATCCAATTTATCCTAAATGTTTAGATGATAAAAACTTTATATACTATTTGTCCATTTGACAGCATCTCATACGATGGCAGTTCTGGGTCAGTGCAGTGACTTGGGTTTGGTTTGACTAGAGATACAGTGGTAGCAGTCTGTCTGATTGATAATAAGATTCAATACTTCAGTTGAGTTACCATATCTGCTTTGCTGTTTATAGTTGTTCACATGACATACATGAATAAAGATATGTAATAAAACATTCCTCATATGAATTTAGTAAAAAAAGCTGATGTCCCTCTAGTCCAGAAACTGAAATTTAACTTTGGTCTCAGATGTCAGATTTAAACTAAAATTGTCCAAATAAAATAAAATCTTAATAGGAGAGTTGAAGGGCTGTAAATAGTCTTATTAATAGTGATAAACCATGGAATAAAACATTATGAAAATATATACCAATACAGTCAAAGCCAGATTATCACATATTACATATATACATTTAAAAAATTGACTGGTATTTGATGTATTGTCAAAACATTGAACCATCTACTTGTATGTCAGAACTTAAATAGTAAACAAAAAAAATCCATGAAGAAAAATGGAGTTTAGATGACTGATTGAAAGGTTTGCTTTGTATTTTCTGAATAGAAACAAAATTAATACTAATTAATCGTTGACATGGGAAGATCCATGCTATTGTATCAAACAGTATAAATCAGGGTTTGAAAATATGGACATAAACGTATTGCACAATATGCTAATTTTTTTTAAAAACCATCAGCCAATATTAATTAATGGTTGTGTACTCATAATTTCTAAAACTGGTACAAATATGCACCAAATTGAAGATTATTTTATAAATTTTTGTCAAGTTCTATATAGTTATCATTAATATTGATTCCCTTGAGGTTGATAAATTGGTGTTTGATTCCAAGAGGGATTTTTTAATGCATTGGATTGACAAGAGATTCAGATTGAAGGCAGTCCTGCCAAAAGAAACACAAATTTAACTTGATTCTCTTACTCTTCTGACTTGTAATGGTATTGTAAGATGTCATAGATTATATAGTTTGATAACCTAGATATTTCCTTTAAAGATTATTAATGTTACCTTTATTGACATGCAAGCTGTGGTTGAATTGTGGCAATTAAATCAATGTATTTCCTGGAAGTGATACTTGATATAAGGGAAATAACCTTGTATTTGAAACTGGCTTTGAAGCAGGAGTTGTGTCTCTTATTCAAGTCTCTCTCTCTCTCTCTCTCTCTCTCTCTCTCTCTCTCTCTCTCTCTCTCTCTCTCTCTCTCTCTCTCTCTCTCTATCACACACACACACACACACACACATGCAGGTGACTAAATGCATCATACATGTACTTATGTACTTTAAAATGAAAATTTGCTATATTGATTTGTACATTCAATTGAGTTTTGCCCAGTTTTACTTGAAAGTGCTTATTACATTATGATTATATATATACACTATTCATTATAATATATCATGATCACTGGTGACTCTGTGTCAAGACCCCATGTGAATAGCACCCATGGAATCACCTGTCTCAGGATTTTTGGCATTGTCTGCTGTGACCATGCAGGCCTATGTGTGAGTGACTATTGCAGTTGGTGCAGACATACTAGGAAGTCTTAGTTGCTGGCGTTGCTGTCACGTTCTTCTCACTCCCACATTTCTCTACTGCCAGCTAGCCTTTTCTCGCATCATTGATTGCTATGCCCTTACTTGCTTACCATCAGTCTTGAGGTGCCTTGATCCTTGATCTGTACTTCCCAGCCATCAGGTGAAATGTTGCATGCCTTTATGTCCCTCTTGTGCATGTCCTTGAAAGGGAGTAAGGGGCAACCGACTCTTGGTGCCAGTGGCCAGCTGTCCTTTGGCAGCCTCCCATCCTCCATACTTCGGATGTGTCCCAAACATGGAAGATGGTGTTTGCCCAGCAGGGAGTACATGCTGGGGATACTTGCACACTGAAGGATCTCACTGTGTGGGAAATGGTCATGCCAGCTGATGTTCAGGATGCATTTTAGGCAATATATATGGAAGGAGTTTAGCCAGTGCTCTTGCCTCATATAGGTGCTCCAGGTCTCTCTTCCATATAGAAGGGTGCTGAGAATGCAGGTCTGGTAGACTTGAATCTTGGAATGCTCTTTCAGCACATTGTTTTTCCTTACCTTCATCGTTAGTCATGCCATGATGGTGTTTGCCTTTCCAAGACTTCTTTCCATCATAACATCAAGGGAGAGAGTGTTGATGACAGTTGAACCCATGTAAATAAAGTTGTTGATTGCATCCAGGGTGACACCATCGATTTTGATGGAACCATGTTGTGGCCCACAATGCCTCATGCCACACTCTTTCAAAAGCCTTTTTGAAATATTATCTATGAACACATGATAAATGTCTTATTGATGTTGTGAGTACTTTTCACACAGAACACTAAGATTGAATATTTGTTCTGTTGTGCTTCTTTAACTCCAGAACCCTGCCTGTTCTTCAGCGATTTATTCTGCTTGTGGGTTCAGTCTGTTCAAGATGATCTTCAGCATCACCTTTCTAGCATGGCTGATGAAACTGATAGTTATGTAATTTTTGCACAGATGGAGATTGCCTTGTTTGGGGAGTGTTCTACAGGGTCGTAGCGGGCCTTGAAAACCTTGAAAAATGAATTTTCCCTCAAGGCCTTGGAAACATCTTGAAAATTCAAAATTTTGTCTGGGTACCTTGAAAAGCCTTGATTTTCTTGAATTGATAAATATTTTTCGTTTTACAGATTTCAGTATAAAAAAAGAAAACTATATATAAAATTTTAATTAAAAAATAATAAACCCGATCTCTCGCAACGTTTGTTCCAGATCGGAAATTTCCACAACACGCCACTGCGCAGACGTACGTTTTGAACTTCCGGTTATTCGAAGCCCAGATGTAGTCATAGTTTAAATTTGGATCATTGTACGCGTTGAAATGGGGTGGGGTGGGGTGTTCTACCAATTCCGACTTAGGTGGCTGGACGAATTTTTTTTATATATAAATTCTGGATAATGCGATCTTTCTCAGACAGCTATGCAAAATGCAAATTATGTCGGAAAGATGTTGATTTGCTTGCTATGGGAGAGAGTGCTTTACGATCCCATGCAGCTGGAAAAAAAACCCCACCAATCTGACGTCACAGGAGTCTGACATTTATTTATCAATAAAGTACGGCGAAATCTCTGACAACATGAATTCCCCTTATCAATAATATAAATAATTTATATTACCGATATTTAATAATAATATTTATATTACCTTTAAGGGGATTCATGTTGTCAGAGATTTCACCGTACTTATTATTGTTAAAACGTCAGGTTCCTGTGGCTCGCGTAACGGCTTGAAAACCAGGTTGATAACAAGCTAACAAGATCAAACAAATTTACTATAAAATATTGTGGACTTTGTAAATAGTGTAGTGTAGACTGTAAAATAAACATTATTCAGTGACTGTACAGATGTGGGATGTGTAGTATAATTAGTGACTGGATCCACTGTGTTGGCCATTTGCCTGTCTGCCAGATCTTGTTGCAGATTTTTTTTTAGTAGCTCTATCACTCATTTCCTACCATTCTTGATAAGTTTAGCTGGGATGTTGTCTACTTCAGCAGCCTTTCCATTCTTCAGTGCTCTTTTTGCTGACTCCACCTCTTTGAGAATGGGGAAATCATCATCATTTGTGGAGTTTGAAACTTTAAGCACCTCTGAATCTCCTGTGGATGGATGGTTGTAGATGTTTTGTTTTGTTTTTGTTTTATGGTTTAACACCATTTTTTCAACACAAGATAGGCTTTACATGGCGGCCAGTATTAATGGTGGAGGAAGAACCCAAAAAACGTTGTAGAGTTCTTTACAATACTCAGTCCATCTTTCTGCAATGTCACTTTCTTCTGTGAGGCATTTTCCATTTTCATCTTGAATGGTACTGACTCTTGGTTGCTTCTCTCTGGTGAGGTCGTTCACAATTTGGAATGCCTTTTTGCTGTTATTCTTATCAGACTGCTCTATTTCTGTGCACTTTTATCCAATCCAATCTTCTTTTGCTTTCTTCAAGTTTTGTCTGATGTTCTTGTTTATTTCTCTGTATTCCAATGACCCTGTTGTGTGTCTGGTGTTTTTGAGGTGTCTTCATGTATCACACAGATTCATAATCTTTTCTGTAACTTAGTGTTTTGTCTTAATGCAATGTTGGCCAAAGATGTCCTTGGCAGCTGTTGTCACTACTGTATTGAAAGTGTCTTGCATCACTTTAGCATCAACATCCATCATAAGGAGTTTAGCAAATTTTCCTCCAATTGTGGCTTGGAATGACTTGCAGATGTTCGGGTCCTTCAGTTGTTCAAGGTTGAATTTCAGCCTGATTTTCTTTGGCTTGTTAATTTTCTTCAACGTCACTCGAAGTTCATAATGACGAGGTCATGATCACTCCCAACATCAGCACCTGGGAATGTTCTTGTTTTTGCTCTATTGATGCCAGATCAGTAATGGTTATGCACCAGTATGTAGTTGATCTGGTTATGATGGTTTCCATTTGGTGCATGCCATGTAAAGCATCGTGAATCAGGGTGTTGGCTAGTACCAATTTCTTGTAGCTTGCGAACTCGAGCAGGCACCTCCCTCTTTCATTGGTAAGTTCATTGCAAGAAGGTCAACAATGATCATCCAAGTCTTCTAGAGCATCTTTGCCAACTTTGGCATTCCAATCTCCTTTTTTACTTACCATGTTTATTATACCTCCATTTCTTTATCATCATGATCAGTAGTTGGAGCATAGACTTGGATAATTGTGATGTTAAAGGGAGATTCTTTCAGACGAATGGAGATGATTCTGCTAGATATTGGGGCGACGTTCAAGCATAGATCCCTTGATGGCTTTGTTTACAAGGAAGCCTACTCCATTTATTGATTTGTCCAACTCTCCACTATAGTGTAATATATGCCCATCTTCAGTTTGGTGTTCTCCTAGGGCTTTCCATCTTACTTCACAGAGTCCTAGAATGTGCCATTTGTAGAGTTCCATCTCGTATGTCAATTCTTCTTGTCTTGCAGTTTGTGCCAGAGTTCTAATGTTCCATGTGGCGATGGCAGTGGTGTCTCTCACTCTGATTTTATGATAGTACCAGTAGCACACTTAAATTATTGTTATATATAAGACTTAGCACATCACATGACAGGCCATTTGTACATTACCACATTTGAGACTACAGGCAGATTAACACGTTCAGTATTAAAGTATTTGGTATACCAGTTGAATTCAGATGGAACCCTTTACATTTGGACTTGCGATAAAACTTTTATGACTATTTGGAACTTAATTTGCAATACTATACGTTCTTTTGATATTTTCACTGTGTTCTTGTGACATAAATTATTTGTTGAATTTTACAAATATTCTTGGTTTTCGTTCTTTGTTTAAGACAATAGAGTCATAATAATACTTAAAAAGATAGTTCCTTGTTGGTTTTACGCAGCAATTGGAATTTTCTTTTGGATCCCTCGAGTCACAGAGATCCTAAAGATCTCAGTTGTGTCATGAATGACCAAGAAAAAGATAGCATAATTTTGATCATCCTGGCTGGGTGCACTTTTCTGCTTAATTTTGCTTTCACCAAATCCTTCACAGGGTTCATGCGGTCTTTGAAGGTCTTTGAGAGTTTGGGAAAAATGAAGTAGCATTTTCAAGGCCTTGAAAGTTTGGGAAAATCGAGCACATTACCCTGAAGTCTTTAAAAAGTCTTTGAAAATTGAAAAACAAAACAAAATTTTTAATTTCTTTCCAGAATCACAAATAAAATTATCCGAGGTTGTTCGATTCGGATGTAATCTAGTTATCCTGATTTCTTTCTTTTGATGACCCATTCAGTTTCATTGCTGCCGCAAAGAAACGAGGCTTTGTTTGACCATCCAAAGTTGGCCTCGGTGGCAACTTCAATAACACGTGCACTCTTCATCAAAGCAAGACGGCTACAAACTTCATCAAAGGAAGTCTCAAATAAATTGCCTAAGGTCATTAGCTTCGGATGTAGCTGGTTTTCCTGGCTTTCTTTTGACGAATCGTTCAATTTGATTGGACAAGTCCATCAGCTTTGGCCAATCAAAATGTTCCATACACTCATTTACTCAACGTAGACAGTAACATGCTCGAGGATTCAAAATTTGTTCAGTCGAGTTACATCTTCAATGTTTAAAAATGCCAAGTCTTTGCTCTTTCAACGATATCTGGCTTGAACAAGAGAAATACAAGGAATGGCTGCAAAAGGATAAATTATGTAAACGAAAGGCGTTTTGTACATTGTGTAAAATTAAGACGATCAACGTGGCTTCAGTGGGAGAAGGAGCCCTGACAAGTCATGCCAAAGATAAGTTGCAAATTAGTAACTACATACTGTTCATTTAGTGGAACAAAGATGCAGAAGTATAAGCTATTGGTAGTTTTGGGCAAAATAATGGTAACTCGTTACTAGGGCATAACCGACTTTTGATCTGGAAATCGGATTCCACCGGATAGTATGAACTTCCGATTAATCTGAGTCGGACAAGGCAGGAACGACCGATTCGGATAATAAAAATAATAAAGTTGAATTTCTATAGAACTGTGTCTAACACTGCGTGTCATTCGATAGTGCCTTAATAAAGTTAAATAAGAAGTCAGAAAAGTCCAATATGGTCAATACAACCACGCTGTGAGAAATCTATTTGAACTGGCAGGTGAAAACCGGAAATGAAGCCGGATATGGTAAAGTACTAAGTAACTTGCTAGACACGGCAAAACCAGAAACCCGGAAACTGAAGATGAAATTTTTTAGAAAAAAAAATATGGATTTAGCATTTCCGATTAATTGAATCGTATCCGGAATGGGAAAAATTTCATGCCCAAAATCCGGAATTGGAAATCAGTAGAAAAATGCTAATCGGGTATGCCCTACTCGTTACTCTTAGGGTATAAAATCAGATATTGTTTTGTTTGATGATTTGGGAGATATGTCAAAAGAGGGCCCGTTTTAATTTACTTATACTGTTGGTTAGTGTTGTTCCGATTATCGATTATAATCGATCATCAGTTGGTTGAACAAACCAATAAGATAATTGATTTTAAACTCCATAATTGACTTTGTGTAAAGGGAGATTACTTTGTAGGTGTATGCAAAGCACAAAGTTTAGTAAAACTCCCAGCCACTCAAGTTGACCTGAAATTTATCAATTCCCTCCACAACTACAAATATCAAACTTTATGATTCATAATTAGAAGCATATAATCATTATTACTTGGTCAAGTTGTTAAATTATTAAGTTAATAAATTTAAACAGATTTTGTTGATTTGTTTCAGTTAAATTGCAACATCTTTTGTAGTACATTTATTTATAAACAATGACAAACAAGAAAAACATGTCCTTCTGTACTTTAAATTATATAAACATCACATGTGAATGAAAGAATTTTGGGGGATTGTAGCAGTATTTCAATTACATATGACTGATCAGCCATCAAAAGTTGCATTCATTTAACAAAGTTGTAGAATAAAAATAACACACAATGTAATATTATTGTGAGGTTAAAGTATAAATGTCATTAAAAGAGATTACTCCTTTACATTTATAAACATTTTGAACTCTTGATCAAAGATATAACTGTTTAACAAAATTTAAAATTTGCTCTTAGTAACCGATTATAATCGATGATCAGTTGGTTAAGGGGAATCGATTATCGATTATTAGTGTCTGACCGATTCACATCACTACTGTTGGTTTATTTAACATGTTTGAGGGACAAATATCATTTTCAAAAATTTTGTTCTTTGTAATAATGTTCCTTGGTTTAATATAGAAACATCCATTGTAATAAATTCAATTCACAGATAAACAGTTTCAAAGTGCGCATGCATACACTATAGTAGAGTTAAGCAAGAGTTTTTGTTATTAAATTGCGAGTTAAAAAAAAAAGTTTTAAAAAAATGGCATTAACTTTTGCTGTGAAGCTTTAACTGTAGGAAGTCAAATCATTTGATTAGGCCAAAAAAAAAAAAGGAATTAAAAAATGTGTTTCCAGTTGACGGAATGTCCCTGTTTCTCATTGCTGACCCTCGACTTTTTCCCCAATGCTTTAAAAAAAAAAATCTTTTACAAATCACATTGCCGAAATTGATTTGTGTATCTCTAGTCTGACTATACATCCCCATTTGTTTGTACCCCTAAGTTATCCAATCGGACAATCATCCCTTGACATGCTTCAATAGAATAGATGACAGCCTTGATGAAGTGTTTTATTCTGTCCTTTCCCAAAGAAAGGAATATGTTAAACTTTGGAATGTTCTATAGAAAATGTTGTCACATGGGCAGGCAACAATGGAGAGAGGATTTTCTGTCAACAAACAGGTATCTGTTGAGAAACTTAGCAGAGAATGCCTAAGAGCTCAAAGGCTAATCATGGACACAATGAGAAAAGCAGCTGGACCTTTGGAAATCATCATTAGCAATGAAATATGCAAGACATAAGTACCATGCCTATCTGGATAAGAAGAAAGCAGAGAAGAAGGATGAGAAGAAAAACCAAAAAGGAATGAAATGAGAGTTTGCCTTGGATGAAGTGGAAGAACTTAAAGCCAAAAAGCTGCATCTTGAAGCTGACATTGCCAGCCAACATGCTTCCTCTGTACAGAAAGCAGAAGAGGCAGATTTTAAAAGGACTCATTGTGCTTGTCACAGAGTCAAATGCTCTTAGGAGAAGAGCAGAGGAAAATATGACAGTGGTGGCGTCTCTTTCCAGAATGATTGAAGAGAAAAAAAAGCAAATATAATAATGCATTTAAAGCAATGCTGATGTATGTTAAGAGAACAATTTATTTTGTATTAAATCTGACACGTATGTTACATATTTCTATAAAAAAAACAACGAATGTTAACCAGTCTTCCAGATCATTATAATGCAGTTTTAGGAAATTAATTTTAGTTTGACTATAATCAGTAAACAATGTTGTAGTATTTCATTTGGCATTCGTTGTTTTCTCATATAACCTGTATACACAATGTTAGCAAAAATAGGTCTTGGAAATCTCTGTTTGTGGTCTTTGAAAGTTTAGGAAAAGTCTTTGAATTTATCATTCATAGTTCAGTATGAACCCTGCTTCATATTCTTCATATTTGCTTTGCTGCACTACTTAATTAAAAGAAAATGATATTGAAAATATTCTTATATGTCCATTCCACAGGAGTCCATGGTTTTTGCTTGAGGTTTTTACTTGTTGCAGAACCATTTGCATGCTCTTCATTTTTGGGAAAAAGGAGGCTCACCTGCTGAAATCTTGTGCATATATTAACCAATCTGTAACATCTCCCTTGTTTTCTTGTATCACATGTCTACCACTTTGGCATTTGCTCTCAGCTTGATATATCAGACTGGCCAGGTTGCTGATTTTTACAAAAGTATTTCATTAATAATTGAAGTTCTGTACAACATTACGAAGGAATTTCTTGTTGATATCATGCAACTAATGGACTTCCGATGTCATTTGAAATTTGTGAGGTTATGTGACTAGTAATGCAAATGGAGAGTACAAGGTCATGTTTCATCAATGCCATAGTTTCATCTAGTCAATCAGTGGATTTAAAGAAATATTGTTTATAATACAGTGCTTGCCATTTCTGTGAAAATAAATCATTTTACTATCAATTTCATGCAGGTGTGAGTTTAAGCAAAAGTTTAAATTTGCTAGTCTCTCCGGTAAGCGACTACCAGATGCACAATGGCGGCAAATTCCAAATTTTCCTTATGCAATTGCAAAGACCCCACACCCCAATCTAAATACCCAAACATGAAAAATGAGGTGCTAATATTCAGAGGAAACTCAGATTAAGAAACGGACTGCTATTCGTTTTAAGCCAAATATGTCCAAATTGTCGACACTCGGAGCTAAAATGAGAAATTGTCGTCCCTTGTATTAAATATTAAAAACACGATGTGAGTCCCTGTATACCGGTAAGTACAGGTTTGGGGATTGGATTCACAGATTATAAGAAGAAACTTCAGTCCTTGGTTAAACATTAGTATATAATATTGAAGGTCTTTTGTCAAAATTTAAATCAACCCAATTTGAAAAGGTTTCAAATGATGAATTTTTAACCAGATCATGTTAAGAAGATTAGGATGTTTGAAAACTCTTCTTTGGGATTTTATTGGCACAGATAAATTTAGGGTTAAACTATTTTCATTACAAGAACACATTTTAATATATATATATATATATATATAAAATTTATGTTCATTATGTTGTTTACAATTCTCAGCATAATTTCTGCTCAGAAAGTTAATGATCAAATTTTTATTATGTACATGGAAATAACATTCCATGCCAATTTTAGGAATATAATCAAACTTGTTTTTTGTATTACATTTTGTGTTTTTTTTTGTATGATCATCTTTTTTTACTTAGATATTTTGGGTAGTCTTCAAAGAGAAACCTCTTTAGATTTAGAAAATGCATGTATTACAACCTAAAATGTTCTTTAATTCTTTCAGTAATGATCATATGTGAACCTTGAAAAAGTTAATTTCATTCTGGAAATGACCTGGAAATTTATCTTTTGAAAAGCGTAGGAACCATGTATCTAGGGAATGACCTTCATTGATATTATGACCCGATGTTAGTGAAAAGATAGAATATCAACAGAGAACTGGGCAAGACTTTTGGGAAGAAATAATGCAATACAAGCCCCCTTAGATAACAAAATAATAAATTTAAACAAATTAATTGTGTTAATTTCAATTCAACTTTAATGATATCAACAGGATTTAATAGCAGTGTCTAATTAGGATTTCTTTCATCATTATAGCGAGTGGTGAAAAGAGTGCAATATGATCCACGACTGATTGCATCACCTTGACTCTCGACCATGTTCCAACGTTTCCTATTTCCTCATGTCTTCCTATTCTGACTGCCTCGTCTTCTTGGACTTCCTAGATTTTACTCTATTCTCATCACTTCTCCCTTTTTCCAAGATTCACTCATTAGTTTTCTTTTTTGTTTTGATTCCGCCTTTGGACTGTCAAGTTTTCCTCTCCCTCAGAAAACTGTTACCTTAAAGGACATACTTATCCCTAAATTGCTGTATGTACCACTTTCTTGATGTATATAAAATTATTTTACGTTTTTCAGAAACCCATAAAGCCTACTGTCAGTAATACCTTGCCATAAATTGCGTGAGCTCAATAAAAAATTTACTGTATGCACTACATGTTCTATTAATGTTGCATAAATTTCCCAGATCCTTAACCTACAAGATTACTTAAACAATTTGTCATTAACTCGATAACAGACAAAGGAAATTATTTTATATTTATTTCATATAACCCATGAAATCATACACATATGGAAATTTGGATCGCATGCATTAAATTCTGCTAATGAATTAATAACTGTACAGTTAAAAGATAAATTGCAAAACAACTCCAGCATGAAACATTTTTGTGAAATTGAATAAGGTAAATTGCATAACAACTTGAGCATTAACACATTTCCATGAAATTGAGTAAATGATACATAATATGGAACCAAGTCATATCAAACAAGTTTGCATACAACAATCCAAAATAGAATATGTGAAATTAAAATTGCGTACCTTAATGCTGTTAACTTGAGAACATGTGCATCCAGCACTAAACCCAGTCTTTCTCAAAAGACAGATGCCTGGTCCCTTTCTTGTTTAACGTGGAAAGCACTATTCTTTCATAGGCTTCCATGGAGCCAAACTTCTTTCAGAAAATTTGGACTAAAGAATTTTGATCAAGGTTGTCACTTACATTTCACCTTCTAAAGTGTATGTCTTAATTTCACTTGGCCAACCATAATCAGTTATTTCTAAAACAAATTTCCTAAGACAATCATTCGTTTCATCATTCAGAATTTCTGAACTATGTTATACGTACAACTTTTCCCTTTGAATAGTTGACATTTTGACCAGGATCAGAAGTTCAGTTAATTGTCTCTTTCTCGAAACTGTGTTAAGATATGAGGTCAATTTCATTGAATTGGAACACTGGCTCCTTTGAAGTTTAAAATCTGAGATGAAAGAAATTAAGAACAAAGGTTGAAATGACCCTTCACAAAGACTGTCTAAATGTTTTGAAATCTTGAATGCAGGTGTAATAAATTTTAATGACATAAATACTTTCTGTTTCACCAGATAAAAATATTACATATCTTTCAATTATGTTGGGGACCTTGAGTGGCCGAGTGGTCTAAAGCGCTATCTGTTACAGATCACTGCCATCTCACCTCAGTCTGCATAGGTTCAAGTCTCAGATTTGGCTAATGTGGTTATGTGAGAAAGCTAATCCAGTAGACTCTCGTGGATCTGTGGTTCTTTCCGGGGATTTTCGCCTGGGTTTTTCCTCTACCATTAATACTGGCCACCATGTATAGCCTATTGTGTGCTGAAAAATGACGTTAAACCCTTCAACAACGTCAATTGTGTTGTATTACTGTTGTTGTACAACTTTGTTAACTTTTTATGGCTGATCAGTCGTGTGTAACTGAATTACTATTGCAATAAAAAATCTCCCCAAAACTTTCATTCATAAGTGATGTGTCTGTAATTTAAGGACATAGTTAGAAGGACATGGTTTTCTTGTTTGTCATTATTTACAAATACAAAGGATTTTACATTTAAAATTAAACAAATCATTAAAATTTGATTAAATTAATTCACTGAACAATTTAACAGTTTTCATCATGTAATCATGATTATATGTTCCTAATTATGAAGTTGCATGCAACTAAAATGAAGTAGTCTCCCTTTACACACAGTTGATTAAGGATTGATTATCTTGTTTCTCTCAACTAACTGATGATTAATTATAATAAATAATTGGAACAACACTACTACCATGTTTTTTTGTCAATATTGTTTGCACATATTAGTGTTTCTTTGAATTTTCTGTTTTGACGTGTTTCATTTATGTTGGCTTAACAAATTTGATTTTTGTCTGTTTTGTTTAAAATACTGTTTATTTCATTTGGTGTTATTGTTTCTGTTGACATTTGTTTATTAGTTTTGCATATGGTTATTTAATTTATTTATTCTTATGTATTCCTTTAATTTGACGTTTGTTAGCTTTGCCTTAGTGTCCCTTGGTTCATTGTATGGTATTTTGTTTCATCTTACTGTTTCAGTTGTCATCAGCTTGTTTATGCTTATCATTGGTTTGCTTTCTTATGCTGTTTACTGTTTGTTTGGTTTGTGCCTTATTTATTTATTTAATTATTGATCTTACTGTCTGGGCTGTAATCTTTTCATTTCACAAATATGCTTCTATTATTTTCACTAAGACCCCCTCCCCCCCACCCCAGTCATTTGAAATTTATTCATTTTGTTTTATTTTCATATTTTTGGGTGGTGGTGGCAATGTTCCCTCTAAGCTGCGCGCAGCTGCTCAGGCATCCCCGCGCAGCTGAATTGTCAATTATTGCTCAATCCAACCTTAAATTTTTGCTCGTCTCTGTAATGCTTGCACAGTGCAGTGAGCACTGCGCGCACATCTACCATTCGCTTAGAGGGAACATTGGGTGGTGGCCCTCCATACACGTTTTGATTTGCAGAAACCTCCACATGTGATCATGTGTTTGCCACTGCTTTTGGGGGTATTGTTATCAGAATGGACTCGAAGACTAATGTGCCAATGGTGTATCAAGAGTATTGCTTGTACCAAGATGCACAATATACTGTCTGCAACTAGAATTTCATGTACTTCTAGTCTAGTACATATTAAAATACCAGGTGTTTTGTGTGTGAGTTAATGTTAAATACATGTATTGTATAGCTTGTTTCTCACTGACTGACAACTTCCAGATCTAAAACTCCTTCATCAGGAGGTTTATTCATGCCCAACCCCAGTTAATCCTGATTGCATAAACTGTGGTGAGAATGAATATTAAAAATTAATCTTGGGTGTTGGTGAACATCTTGAACAAAGCCTGGTTGTGCATCAGTTGCTCCTAACAGTATTAAGAAAACCTTAAGCTGGTGTGCTTTTAGTGTCTACTGTATGCCTTGTTTATGCATTTAAATAATGTGAGCAGAGAAAGACAATATATGTACAGAACTTCACAGGTTCATTCAGAGTGTTTTGCTTACCTGTACATAATTAAGGCTAATTCAGAGAAGTTGTATCAAGTATGAATTGTTGTCATAATTTATTTGGATATAAATTGCTGCCAGTTGGTAAAGTGATTAAATTGTTTTTAATCAGCTGTTATCAGCCTCTCAGATGCTGTTGTTTTAGAGTTTAATGCCATTTTCAACATACAATAGGCTATACATGGCAGCCATTATTAATGGTGGTGGACAAACCCGGGAAAAACTCCCGGAAAGAACCACAGACCCACAAGAAGCTACTGCAAGCTTTATCACATACCCACATTGGCCAAATCTGAGACTCGAATCCATGCCGCTTATGTATACATTCACACACACAAATACATGCATACACATATCCATACGTCTACATGTATGTATGTATCTCTCTCTTGTAGCTACATTTGGAACATAATTTTTCCATGGCACTGAATTTTTGCTTTCATTTTTTTTTAAAGAAGTTGCATCATCTTGATTAGTGTTGTCTAAAACTCTTTGATGAAGTGTATTTTGGTCCACTTGAGCTTGAAGAAAGTGGGATGTTCGAGGCATTTTATATTTAGGGACTCTGTGGCTTGTGCCTAACTGTACAGTTGAAAGTGTAAAGAAGTAGGGTTTAGCTGGACTGGCACTACATGGATTTCTTGGCTGGTACAAATCAAATCTGGCCCACAAGCCTTATTTTTGTCCACCCTTAGTGTAATATACCCTATAAACAATGTAGACTTAGCTCTGCCATCACATAGTTGTTTTTGCTTTTGATAATGAGTTGGTTGAAAGTGCTTTTGTACCATGCAATGGTCTATCAGGGTAACTTTAGATCATGATTAGAAGGAACATTATTTACACTATAAGACATCATATTAGGGTATTCACATCAAGTTACACACAGAAAGAACATGCTGTTTTAATATATGATGACATATCAAGGTCACTAGCATCCATTTAATATAACTAGTTGAAGGAATATGCTGTCACATTATGCTATGGCATATCAGGTCTGTTGTACTTGAGATCAGTATCCCAAGGAACTATATACTATATGATATATCAGATAACTAGCAGAAGGAAAATGCCATTGTACTAGCCCAGAGGTCTCAAACACGCAGCCCATGGGCAGCCAGCAACCTGTGGCCCACAGAGTGATTGACATCCCAAGGTGTTATGAGAGATAAGGGTTGTGTGGCTCTTGGGCCATCAAAAAATGCCTTCATGCAGCCCTTAGTGGGTTTGAGTTTGAGACCCCAGTACTATGGGATGGCAGATCATGGTGTATACTATTTGCAGTTGGATATGTATTTTACAGATACATACAGCCTCTATAAACCTTTGTGATCAAAACTGACAAAAGCCAATCATTGATATATATTTGTTCAATAATGGTACCTCTCTGAACAATGCATTTATTGATTTGTCCTGATTGGTCTTTATGTCTTTAGGAAATTGCATTTTGCAAGATGTTTTTAAAAAAAAATTCCTGTTGTGTTTTGGGTTAAAGTGAGAATAAAATGCTTGCATGCATGTCTTGGTGGATGTAAAATCACCATTTTTTTAAAATTACCAAATATAGATTGGCATCATGCACATTTTAACAAATTTATTTTGTTTATTTGTTTTAATTTGTTTATTTTGGTGTTAGCACCATTTATGATCAACATTGATTTGAGTAAAATCTGGTGAAGTAGATTTTGAAATACTAAAGGAGATACTTGAAGAAAGGAAGAAAATATCCAATTTAAAACTTCATGGGTAATTGCTGTTTTGATTTTTTTGTTAATGTTTATTGATAAATATGTCTTTCTGGCCATTTTTCTTACAAGATAAATGATTTAGGAATATGTTGTTGTTTTTTGTTTAATGCAATGTCTCGACGTATGTTAGAATACAGCTTCACTAGCCAGGTTCCAATGTAATAACCCTATCTTCACCTTGGCATATTGAGCAGATATTTATATGCTTTGGATCTCTTTATTTCATTAACCGCTCCGGTGGCCTAGTGGTTAAAGCGTCCGCCCCGGAAGCAGGAGGTCGTCGGTTCGATCCCCGGCCGAGTCATACCAAAGACTTACAAAAATGGTACTAACAGCTGCCTCGCTTGACGCTCAGCATTAAGAGGTTAGTGTTAGGACTGGTCGGCCTGGTGTCAGGATAATGTGACTGGGTGAGACATCATGCTACATGTCTGCGGCATGATGTCTCAGTGCTAGACATCACTATAAACTGCCTCACTGCAGACATCGTAGCGATATGACTGAAAAATTGTTAAAGCTACGTTAAAAATCCTAATCAAACAAAATCTTTATTTCATTAGATGTGGCAGCAAGCCACCACATCCGATCAAAATTAAGTTGTTCAAATTTGAACACTATTCTTATGAACACTATCTATGATTAAGACAAAGGGAGCACACAACTTTAATGTTACTGATAAATAAGCAATTTTCCATTACCAGTTCATATTTGTGCATATACCTTTTACTTAAAAAGACATGTAATAGTTCCCACTGGTTCATAGTCTTACTTTAAATATTTAACGTACATAGTATCTTTTTAGGTCAATTGCCTTGACCAGTTTCAGCCAATCTACAATTCACCACGCTATTGGTTAGTTGGCATTACATCCTAGGGGAGGCAATGTATGAAATCCAATATCTGATACTGCCAAAAAGCACCAATATATCTGTTCAATTCATCAAGGTGTAGATATAATTGGTTGCAGAAGAACTACTGACACATGGGAAGATATTGGCAGCTTTCTCACATAACTATATTGGCCGAACCTAAGAACCCACACAGAGGTGACACGACAATGTTCGTTAAAAGCAAGCACTTTATATCACTTGCCCACCAGAGACTCCACTTTTGGAAATGTACCTAATGTGATTTTATTGGGAAAAGTCTTCAAAATCAGCCCGTTTTTAGCTCTCCTGGTTATAGACCAGAAGAGGATATGTGATGTTTTGTTGTCCATTATTCATCATCTATTATCTGTCAGCCAAAATCTGTCTTCTGATGTCCGCTCGCACAAATTTGTTATCACTTATTTAAAGTACATGGAGGGTTGCATTGAAAGCTGCCACACATGCATGATTCATCCCACTGTCTAGTTGGTTCAAAATGATAATGGTACTGCTTAAACATCTGGATCTGGTATGGCCATCAAAGCAGATATTGCGATTTTTAAAAAAATCAGCCAACAGTCTATCCACAACAGTACTGCATGGCAGCGTCCAGGGTGGCAAGAGGAGAGGTAGACACAAAAAAAGTGGACTGACAATATCACAGAATGGACCAGGAAAAGTTTTGCAGAAACAAAGGCATTGGCACAAGATCGAGACAACTGGAGGGAACTGGTCAGATGTTTAGCAGCACAGTGTCTCAATGACCACACTAGGTCAAGAGACTGATAATGATGATGATTATGTTTGGATGGTTTTATGAACATGAAAAGGCTTGACATAAATTTGAAGCATCAGCACAGATCTGTTTCAGATGGAAAGGAAAACAGTGTTCCGACAGGAAGTGATACATTTAGTTCAATTTATTATTTGGATTTTATGGGATTTAAAGTGAATTTTGAATAGCTGATGCTTGATTAATTAAGAACATAAGCCTTAATTATGGCCTCTTTCTGTCCAGTTGGCTTAATTGAAACATTGTGTTGCTTCATATTGGATACAAGCTTGCTTGTGGAGACTTGTTGAAATTCATGAAAACTCTGGATAAGATATACCATGATAAATAATTTGAATGAGACTTTAGCAGCAAATTTCATTGGGACGCATTTTCTTGGTGGCTAAATATTTATTACTTAATATTCTAAATGACATAAATAAATTACCACATTAGAAGAATCTCTTGAAACTGTGCAAACTTCATGCAAGCTCTTTCGAAATAATACCCATGTTAGTATTTATTTCATCTCTTGGCATGAAATGGGTGTGGTTTCTTTTATATAAAAAGTTTTTTTCATAAATTAAAAAAAGTTTTCTTTGTAACTGAAGCAAATGGGTAGTAGATAAGATGGTGCCCTTTAATTTGGTGTTAGTTATAAACACTAACATAAAAGGGAAAATTAAGTTTTGAATAACTGCAATTGTGTACAAGCAGATTGTGCTTGTCCATGCTGTGTTTCTAGGGTTTGACATTCAAAACATCATGCTCAAAATAATGGGCATCAAAGAGTTCTTATCCAAAGAAAAGCTAATGATCACACATGGAAGTATACATGTCACTTTTTGGCTATGTAATGAAAACATGATGCACTTTTGATAACTATATTTTAGGTACATGTAGTATGCATTATAGTTACAGTATTAGAGTTGACAATTAAAATTAATAGAAATATAAATTAAATTAATATTTTAATACCTTCATTGGTCAAGGTATAATCTTTCACATAGTTTTTTAGGCTACCTTTGCAAATGCTATTATTACTATGGTAGCCATAATCAAATAACGTGCTCAATGAATTTTATTTGCTCATCGCTGGTTCTTTCCGGGGTATACCTTGCATTTCATTGCCATTAAGGTGATTTCATCATTTATATCAGAAGAAAATTAGCCTAAATTTAGGAGCATTTCAAACATACTTGACCAATGAATATACCTATGGAGCAGAGCAGCAATATACAAATGAGCAAGAGTGATACAAACTCAAATCCTAGAGATTCCAGTCAGTTTTCAGGCATGTTTAGGAGCCTGAGTTTGGTAAGTCACAGTTTTATCAAGTTACTTGAATGTGACTGGTTAATTTCATGTAAAAAAACACAAATTGAATTTTTTTTTGGGTCATGGCTTTGTACGAAAAATGTATACCTTCAATCTAATAAATTATTAATGATGAGTGGTAACTAAGAAGCCTCAGTGCCAGCATATTTTTGCATTATTGAGTACAGCCCCCTGAGTGGCCAAGTGGTCTAAAGCTCTCGCCATTATGCATCACTGCGATCTCACCTCTGTCTTCATGGGTTTGGGTCTCTGGCTTGGCTACTGTGGGTATGTGAGGAAGCTTGCCAGTAGCTTCTCATGGGTTGGTTGCTCATTCCAGGGTATTCCTGGGTTCTTCCTCCACCATTTATACTGACTGCCATGTATAGACCATCATGTGCTGAAAAATGACATTAAAGCCTACGCCAACATCCACAGTAACTTGTAGGTAAATTTCCAACAACTTGTAGCTATTTGTTTTGAATCTGAATTTTATGGACGTTTGCCAAATTTTCATTGGTATTTTTGGTGTGTATCTTGTTTTATAAACCTAGATGTATTTTTTTTGAAGATCCATTTTGTCTCATCTCCAAAAAGTTATGGCACTTGATATTTAACAGTTTTTTTTAAATGAGCTCTGATAGGTGACCTCTCTGGTGGCCTTGGTGGTTAAAACAGAATCATGCCAAAGACAAAAAAAAACAAAACAGTACCAGCAGCTGCCTTACCTTGTGCTTAGCCTTAATAGTGTTTGTACTGGCTAGGCTGTTGACAAAGATATTGTTACCCGGTGGGACATATGCCATAGTGCTATACTGCGACACTGCAGACATGGTAACAATATTGTTAAAAGCTATATTAAAAATTAAAATCAAACACACACACACACACACACATACACACAATCTTCAGTCACATTGAATGTACAATACAAGGTCTTTGGTAGAAAATATCTGAGACCACCACCACACCTGCCAACTTTTCACAAGCCAAGTATGAAGATTGAATAATAAAAAATAGGGAGCTTACATCAGGAGTTTTTTGGCAGCAGTTTTTAAGCATCAGATATAGACGGATGCTTTGGGTCCAGTATGTGTGAAATTCTCAAAGGACGCATATATACATATATATGGTAGCTATCAAAGCACAGGACCTTGTATATATATATTGTCCATTAAAATTCTTTAAACCACTAGAGTTCACCCATTGGCAAATGAGATTTTAATTCTGTACAGCGTAAATGACTTTTGGGAAGAAATGATTTTATATAAGACTTTTCATGTCTTATTAGGTTGGACTGTTGATGGTACATCGTTTTTTTAAAAAAAGTAAAATAATTGGAATAATTGCAATGATGCAAAATTGTCAGAAACCAATGTTCATTGTCAATTGATACATTGCATTGATTGTTGTTGTTAAATTGCCAGATTTACCTAATAGAATGGTCTAGGTTCATTTATCATGGCTCTTTGATGTCGGTCAAACACAATAGATAATTTCCACCCATTGGTTTTATAACATGTTGTTTAGTAGTGCTTTAACATAATAGGTTATATATCAGATATTATCTGTGCATTACATTAGTTGGCTGCTTGCCTTCTCTAGATATTACAATGGTGTCACAGTTCAAGAAATCTCGTCAACAAGGTCATGTATATATTGGTCATGGATATATTAGGCTATAGTTGCATTTGGAAAGAGAAGAAGGAAAGTCACAGGTGAAGTCTCAGCTTCATTTTGTTTGTTGATATCCGATATTATAATGACTTAGATTTATTCATTTTTTGATGGCAGTTGAAGGTAGATTATTGTTTTGTGTTTGTAGCTAGTACATGATTTTCTTAATTTGTTTATTCTAAGGTTGACATTCACAAAGTGTCATGCTAACACATTTTTTTTTTAAAAGTGGAAAGATCTATGAGCAGAATGCTCAGATCACAGGAGACCATTGGTACTTGTAATTAAATGGTTCATAACTTCATTGTGTTGCTTACAAAGTTACATAAGGTAGATGTTCTGTTTATCTGCTGCAGGTAGATGTTTATATTATTATGCACAAAAGTTTTATCTGTAATTTTCTTACACTATTTACTATTTTTTATTTATTTTTGTGATGTACAGAAAATAATAATAATAGTGCACAGTTAATTATCATTTTAAGTTGCCTGTCTCGAATATTTGGGACAAAATTTAAGCTCTGAACATACATGAAATCTAGAGTGTATTTTCAAATTCAGCCCACATAGTCATTATAGTCATAAGATCAGTCTTGTACATTGTAATTGCTACTCATTATGAATGGATGTTAATAACATGAGATTTTCACTTAAAGACTTCATATAATGTCTTGTTGGTCGTAAATGAAAATGGTTCTGATGGGATGTTTAATACAGCTGCTATTTGGAAAATATGAACAGAAAGTATCATTGATATGATGGGTCATGAGGTTTCACCAGAAGACTTAATTTTTTATATCCTGTTGGACATAAATGAAAATTGACTGACACACTGTGGCCAAATTGAAAACTGTTATCTCAACTTCTGCTGAACAAATGGTCATATCAACATGGAGTTTTCACTGAAAGAATTCTTATAGTATCTAAGTTGGTTCCAAAGAAAAAGGTACTGATCTATGTCCAATATGGTCACCATGGCATTTATCAGTATCTTGAAGAAAATATTTTTAAAGCTTCTCCTTCAGAATAGAAAGTCATTATAATGGAAATGAGGTTTTCACAAGGAGACTTAATATATGCCTAATTGGTTCAAAATGAAAATGTTGCTGCCTAAACATCTAATATATCCACCAGAGTGACCATTTTTGAAATCTTGTTACTGCAATTCCATCTAAATGGGTTGTCCCCCCCCCCAGTGTAACTGCCCTTGAATCAGTATTTTTCTGTGACGTCAGCACTGGCATTTAACCAATCAAACACTGCTTTTAGACTCATTCTGCTAGGTCATTAAACTTTCATCCTTGTATATCTTTGATTTGGATAGCTAACAAAAACCCTATAGCTTAATAGTTTTCCTTCAAAAATTGATATTCATCGCTAATAACATGTTGCAGTATATTCAAGATTTTCCAATATTCATTTTTAGACATTCTGTGACGACGGAATTAGAAACTTATAAAGCAACATGTAGAATAAGACCCATGTAAGCCAAATATTTTCACCTTCCGGAGACTGGTGTCAGACCTGTTGTAGCCCATATATATAAAAAACTATCAATATTGTTGTCCAATAAGACTCTCTTATTTCAAAATTGCCTGTCCCATACTATTGTCATATCATTAATCAGTATGGTGTTTTCTCTGGAAGACTATTTAAATGTTAATCCTAAGTTAAAATGGTTCCGCTCTTTTAATATGTCCACAATGGTGTCCATCTTGAAAATTTGTCATTCTATTTTTCAAAAGGAAAGTGACACTAGCCTTGAGTTGTCACCAGAAGACTTTTATTTTGTCTGGTTGGTCATGAATGAAATTTACACCAATCAAGTATCCATTTTGAAAATCTTTTTTTGCTACTCAACCTGCATTAGAGATTGCTTTGGTGGCCTAAATGGTCAGAGCATCTGCCTTTGGTACAGGAGGTCAAAGGTTTGATCTCCAACTGAGTCGTACAAAAGACTTATAAAAATGTTACTAGCTCAGAACCAATGATTTGCTTTTAGAATTAAAAGTTGTTTACTTTTTTACTAGTCCCATCTAGATCTTGACAACAACCAATAATTTTAAAATTAAAATAAAACCTGTTTGTGGTTGCCACTAATCTTGAATCAAGGTCAGGATCTAGGTCAACATAACTTGTTTACCAAAGAAAATTCAGTTCATGATATTTTCTAAATCAACATCGTATCAAGTGAATAAATTACATTACAATAGCATATATGTAATGACAAATTAAACAGGATTTAAAACTGACAAGCAAACAACTAAATTAAAACAAATATATCAAATCAGGTATACATAACAGTGGAAAAACTGAAATATCAGTAGTGATTTACAATTTGATACAGTTTGAAGGATACTGTTTAAAGAATGAATCATCTTTATGTCAGTTATACATTTGGACCAACTAACTTTAAAAATTAAAAATGATAATGTATATTCCACTGCATGTGGATTTAGATATGGTTGATTGGCTTTTATTGCAATACTAATACTTGCAGTTGTTTCCATTGTAACAAATTTATGTGATTCCCAATTAAGTTAACAATGTAGCCCAAGAATTTTGCATTAATTCATGTCAAGTAGATTAAAGAAATCTGAACAAACTTGCACATGGACTTAAAGAAAGGCAGACCTTTTGGCTACTCTTGAACAACAAATTAATCCCACAAAAGAAATATTATCATCTGAGATAATGGACAGTTAAATTCCATTGACAAGATCATTACACTGAAATGCAAACTACATGCTTAGTCCATAAGCATGTTCCCTCTAAGTGAATGGTAGATTTGCGCGCTGCATTGTGCAAGCATTATGGTGACTTGAGCAAAATTTAATGTTGGATTGACAATTCAGCTGCCCGGGGATGCCTGAGCAGACAGCATGCATGTGCAGCTTAGAGGGAATGTTGGTTAAGCAGTAACTAGTTGCTGTTGTAGGGTTTAAAGCCATTTTTAGTACACGATAGGCTATACATGGCGGCCAGTATTAATGGTGGAAGAAGAACCCTGGCAAATCACAGAAAGAACCTCTGACCATTTGAACAGAGGCAATTGTCACCAGAAAATTCTGTTCAGATAATATTAATTTTGCACACATGGATACCACACCAATGTTTTCATGACCCACAATATGTTGGTCTGTTCTTTCCAAAGCATTGCAAAGATGAAATGCTTATCCATCGGGCTGTAGAAAAGAAATATATTTCTTTGGACTGTTTCTTTCAATTCAGTTGGGTAATTAGTTCGGGTTTATAGCTAGTTTTACAAAATTCAGTGTAACAATGCTAATAAAAGGCAAGAGATAAAGCAAACTAAAAACCAATCTTCTAAAAAAATGGTAATAATGTTCTACATTTTATTTTTTATAAAGAGCTGTTATGTGGAAGAGAACAACATCTTGTTTATGGGGCAAAATTACTAAAGAATTTAGTAAAAAATACTATATGCTGAGGATCAATATCATTGATTAAGATGCAGAATCTTTTAAGGAATACATTTCCATCCTTTATATTATATATTTATTTGTATGGTTCTAAAAGATATAGTAAATAAGATTTTCCGGGTTACAAGTTCAAGAAAATCATGTAGTGAATCTTCATGTTGACATTTAGAAATCATATTTTGGTATGCATTACAAGTTGAAATATGGGATATTTGTGTACACTTTATCAATTTCACTTTTTTTAATTAAAGTACAATTCTTTCTTTTTTTATGTAAAATGGATTTTGTAGTTGTAGCAGAGATTTTCAGATTTATTCTCAACAGTGTAGGAACACCTCACATCATCATAAATTTTAGTTTGCTTATGGCATTTTCTTGTTTGGGCATAAACTATATAACTTTCAAGATTACTAGATTTTAATTCCAAATATCACTTAGGTCACATCAGTCTGTCCAGTTTATTTAGTTTACTTAAAGGAAAGGTGCACAGGTATACAAGCTGCTACTGTAGATCATTGTCGGTGTAAATGTCTTAATTTGTTAAAGTTTCTTATGCAGAGAAATATGTAAAGTACCTTGTGCAAGAACACACCATAGTATTTGAACCTATGCCATGGCACCAGAAATTATCAACAATTTTGGGATGGGAGGATGATGCTTATCAAATTTGTCATTTTTTATATTTTGTATCTTGGGGTGAACAATGCATGTATCATAAAATGATAGTATGGATTTACATGTCTTCAGGAGCCCTGACCTCATCACTTCTCTTTCTCTATCTTTTGCAAAAGAATTAGATGATTTGATACATTGTGTTTTTCAATTCATATTTAGCTAATAATGTTCATGTAGTATAAAATTTTATTAGGAAGAAGAAACAAAAAACCGGCATCTGTCAATTTATAAGGATTGGTTTCAAAATGCATTGATGTACCATGCCTCCTTCCCTTCCCCCTTTATCTCGCTCTGGGTTCGAGTCTCAGGTTTGGTTAACATTAGTTCTTGAGAAAGCTTGCCAGTAGCTTCTCCTGTGTCGGTGGGTCTTCCCAGGGTATTCTAGGTTCTTCCTCCACCAGTTATACTGGCTGCCATCTATAGCCTATTTTTTGCTGAAAAATGTTAAACCCTACAACAGCAACAACTGTATCAGGCCATGTAGGGAGATGGTGAATGAAATTTTTCTTAATCTTCTACACACCCTCTTTACTCCCACCATGATGTGTGAAGGAAAGAAATATTGCTTGAGCTGTACTGTAAATGAATAGTTTTATCAACACTGTATTATCCCCAGACTCTTCATGATGTTAATGAAAATGGTGTCAATCTGACATCCAGTGTGATCACCACTGATGATGGCTGCCATTTGAAAATATTTTAATATTGCTACTGCTACTAAATATTAGGACATTTCAAAATATGGATTTCATCAGAAAACTAATTATGATATTTAGTTGGACCTGATGGTATTAATAATAATAATAATAATAATAATAATAATAATGAAGACTTTATTTAATGAGGGTGGCACAATTAGCTAAGAGCTAGCCTACCTTGAGGCCTGGGGCCTCGAGTGGCTGAGTGGTCTAAATCGCTCTCTGTTACGGATGGATTACCGCCACCTCACACGGTCTGTGTGGGTTCGAGTCTCCAATTCAGCCAATGTGGGTATGTAAGAAAGCTTGTCAGTAGCTTCTTGTGGGTTGGTGGTTCTTTCCGGGGGTTTTCCTGTTTTCTTCTTCCACCATTAATGCTGGCTGCCATGTATAGCCTATCTTGTGCTGAAAAATCACGTTAAGCCCTACAACAACAACAACAACAACAACCTTGAGGCCTACATTCAAATTTTTTTTTTTATCTTTAGCTGCATCTCTGAAACCACTGGATATATTGGGTTTGGAAGAAGGAAATAGTGGGCATTTCTAATATCAACTGGAATACTATTCCAGAGTAGAGTTCCAAAGTATTGGAAACATATTTTGAATCATTCCTTATTTGGTTTGGGAATTTTATACTGTTTGGTAGACATTGGGAATTTTATACTGTCTGGTAGACATGGATCATCGGTGTGGTGTATTACCAGGTAACATATACTAGAATAGTGATAGTAAATATTCAGGAGCACTGTTATTGGAAATCCTGTTAATTAATTTGGCTTTTATCAAACAGATTTGCTAATGAATAGGTAATATTTTTAACTTGCCAACTACATTTACCTTGCTTTCTTTCTGGATTGATATTAGCCCAAATTTTTATTTTGGAATACCACTAAAGGCTTTTCAGAATTGTAATTATTAGGATTGTGTTAGAAATTCTAGGATTATTTTGGATTTAATTTGCAATACCACAAGTTCTTTTTACATTTTTCACTTTGTATTCTAGGGAAATAAATTATTTATTGAATTTTGCAAAACTTGTTGGTTTTCACTTTTTTTCTATTACTAACTTTAAGGTGACAGCATAAAAAAGAATACCCAGTTACCCAGATTTGTCCTTGCCTTCCTGAATCCCACAAACTCCATGATATGGATATGTTTTCTAAATTCTCCCTTCCCACTTGCTGCTTGCTAATTTGAACCCTCGTACTGGTAACTTTTGTTCTGTTATTTCCTGCTCACTCAGCCTTATAACATTTTCCCCACACACTACAACTCCTTTGGTTTTAGAACTCTTAAAAGAGAATATTCTAAATAAGATACTTAAATTGATGATTTTGTCTGTTTCGTTGTTTCAGAGTTCCTCCCCTGGCTTTGAATCTGCAGTGATAAGTGAAGCTCATGGCATAATCAGCGATATGTTGGCAGACAACAGCCAGAGCCTGCCCCGGAATGTCATCAGTGGTCTTAAAGCTGTCAGCAGTCTTCTAGCCCCACCTGAAAATCACTCCTCAATACACAAAACACGAGTCAGCCCATTGGTTTCTGTAATAGAGTCTACCATATATGGGTCAGACTCGGAGGAAAACCCATACCTTGGGGAACGCCCCTCGTCATTACCAAAGGTAATTCAAAAGCTTTTGTTATCATTTGCACTCCAGCATTGTGTATCACTTGCATATTTGTGATGGTCACTTCCCCCATAAATGCCTCGTGCTCCCATTAGATGATATTGATCATAGTGATCAGAACCACGGTTACATTGATGTGATCAGTTTGCAAGCAAAAATTTAAAGAAGTAAACACCGAATAACATTGTGACCAGTTTCGAAGCAGAATGTGTTTTGGAGCAGCCATTTTATTTTGTTGATATAATGTGATATGTAACCGATGATACAATTTTCAGAAGGTTTCTTGACAGTTATGCCTTTTATGGTATGCTTTGCTGCAAGTAAAGAAAATACTTTGAGCTTATCTGAAAAAATTCAAATTTATCTAAGCCTCTTTAATACCCATTCAGAATACCTTTATATTTCGATAACATCAATGAATTTAAATATTTTTGTATATGCTACCAGTTAATACTCCCACATAGCAACTATTCTACCAAGCATTATTAAAATTTTAAAAAACAAAAGAATTTTTCAAAAATAAGTTTCCAGTAATATGGAACTTTGCTCTGGACTATTTTTCTAGTTCAGATTAGAAATGCCCACTCTATTTCTATCATCCAAACCTAATATATCTAGTGGCTTCAGAGATGTAGTTAAAATGAGAATGAAAATAACTGGATTTGTATTCATGAATGCCTCTGGGCATCATTAAATATACTACTTATCTGTTTTTCACTAATCCATATGCATGTATATTGACTACATGGGTTTACTGTATATGTTTGAGTATCGTACTGGTGAGAGAAAGGAAACAAGAAGTAAATATATTGTTGTTTATACATATCCATGCAACTGTATATGTATGCATGCATGTATGAGTGCACATGTGTGTTAACACACACACCACCACCACCATCATCATCATAGCGAGTGAACCAACTTATAATGCACGATCAGTCATGGATTAAATAATTATACTAGCAAGTAAACAAAATTAAACCTCAATTTGTTAAACATGATGAAAATTTTGGTCAAATTTGGTTACTGAAAACTTTATATAATGCTTATTTTATCGTCAGTAATGGTTGATATGACCAGGAAATTTAAATCAACATGAAATTATCAACTTTTAAGAACAAGTTATGTACATGTATTTTGTTAAAATTTCTTTCCAGATAACATTTTTGGTACACCGTATATAACAGTATGCAACAAAGTTTCGATCAAGGAAATGGTCACATTAAATAATGCCTACCGTATTTTCCGGCGTATAAGTCAAGACTTTTTTACTTGAAAGTTCGGTCTTCGTCTTATACTCCGAATCGACTTATATATGGATTTTGTCATTGAAATTGCATCGACTTATATATGGATTACACTATCCGGTATGCTATTGATATGGCTCTATAATCGGCATAATCGAAAACAGGTCACATAGAAGTACAAATTCATGTTAAATTACTGTGTCAATAAATTGTCATAAAATAATATGACTGCATTTATATTTGTAAGTTTTGTCATTATTTATTTTGCATTCTGCGTGTTTTTTCTTATTTCTCAAACATAAAATGAAAGAAAACAATTACCGGTAAAAACTTCACAGGGGCCGCATAGCACACTTACGGTCTATACTCTATAGTGTACTGTACTAATTCAAAGCATATTGTTTGTTCCTAAAAAAAAGATATGAAATAACTGGTCCATTAATATTTGATTTTCCAGTATAATGTTGGACACATGTGAGCAATTACTGGCATAGCTTTTTTTATTGATCCAATTGATCCTACAAAGGGATGTAATCCATATAAACTTGAGCGTTCTATGATTATTTATAAAATAATGTTGATCATGCATTCTACTGAATCCCCCAAATCATATGTTTCTAATTGTATTTGACAAAGTTTCTCAAATAAATTACCGTAGGTTTAAACTACACTAAAATCATATATATAGATGGACTACCAGTACTCATAGATCATCAGTGATCCATGATTTTTAGTTTCGCAATTCAGTTTAAAGCAAATTGTAATGTCAACACTTCACCTACATTCATTCTTAACCAGCTGACGTTTCGGTGTCTCTCTTTGATTATACCGGTTGTTGATAAATTGGTATTTGGTTTCCAACAACAATCAAAGCCAGTTGCCGCAATTGTTTCAACCTTGATATTGGCTTTAGCTACCGATACTAGTTACCATATTGCCGGTACCCCATTGTTCTTTATCATTAACACATTAACCCCTAGCACCTCGATTACTCGTCACACTTTACCTCCCTTATCTCCCGAGCGCCTCGATAACGGGGCTGAGTTTGCAATGCTTGTCTCCTGAGCGCCGAGTTTGGGTGGCTGTATTTAACAAGGCCCGTATCCCGCACGACAACTTGCGTCGTCGCAAACCATTGGTTAGTTTGAAGCTGTTTTCGAAATATGCTGGCAGCTTAACCAATGAAATTTCAGCTTACAAATATAGAGCGAACATTCGTGAACAAATGAAACTTTTGTTTACTTCGATTGCAGCAGAAATAGTGAAGATATATAGATCTGAAAATCATGGAAATTGAAGAGAATCAGGCGCTTGGAGTTTTGTTTGACAGATTCTGACGGTGAATTTTCGGGATTTTCATCAGACAAGATTGATAGTGACATCGAAATCGCTATTGATGATAACAGCGGCAGTGATGAGGATGAGAATGTTGAAGAGGCTGGAGAAGAAGAAGAAAATGGAAGAATAGCTGACCGATGGATCGTAAATGATAGAACACACTTTGACAAGAGGCCATACTACACAGGACCAACACCAGGACCAACAACAGATTTAGACCCGAATGCAAATGAATTTAATTTTTTTGAGCTTTTTTTCCCAGCATTTTTGTTTCAGCTGATCGTAGATGAGACAAATCTCTATGCAAGACGGAAGCAGGAGGAGAAAGAAGACCCAAACTGGAGAGATGTTACGGAGAGAGAAATTAGAGCATGGATGGGAATGAGAGTTTTATGAGTATTCTTCAGCTCCCGGAGACAGCTATGTACTGGTCAACAGATGCCCTATTTGGAAACCTGAGAGTGAGAAGAATCATGAAGAGAGATAGATTTGATAAAATATCACAATATTTTCATATAAATGATGGTCGTCATAATCTTCCCAGGCTTCGACCAGGTCATGACAAGCTGCATCACGTGAGGCCAGTCCATGATGCTATTCTAAAGTGCTGCTTAGAAAACTACAATCCTCATCAAAATGTAAGTGTAGATGAAGCCATGATAAAATTTTGAGGTAGGCTATCTTTTCGCCAGTATCTACCAGCCAAGCCGACAAAGTATGGAATCGAGGTCTGGATGAGGGCTGACCCAACAAATGGCTACACCAATGAATTTCAAGTTTATACAGGTAAGGACGCAGGTACTAGAGAAGTTGGATTAGCAACACGTGTCGTTATGGACCTGACAGAAAAGATTTGGGAAGGAAACCACAAAGTAAATGTAGATAATTATTTCACCAGTTCAGATTTATTCGAGAAGCTTCTACAGAAAGGTACGTATGCACGCGGAACCATAAGATCCAACAGAAGAGGATATCCTATACAGCATCTTAATAAAAGAGATATTAGGGTTCAAGAGGAATTCAAAACAGTACAGCGCGGGGAAGTAACAGCCTGTATCTGGATGGACAAGAAGCACATATACACTCTATCAACAGCAGAAGATCCAGCAGCTATAGAGAAAACAGTACAGCGTAAAACAAAAATGGGCAAGTCAGGGAAATCAGAGCACCATCTATCGTGCCAGAATACAACAACAACATGAAGGGAGTGGACACTGCAGACCAGTTGAGGACACAGTACAGTACATATAGAGCAGCGAAAAAATGGTGGTTGTACCTGTTTTTGTTTTTGTTTTTTGTTTGATGTCGCCATCACCAATGGATTCATACTAATGAGAGAATCAGAACATCATGTCAAGCAGAGCAAGAACAGACGGATAAAAGCACACAGATTAGTTGATTTCAATATGAATCTGGCGAAATTGCTTATTGGAGATTACCGGGAAAATGATCTAGCAGCACTAGCTATAAGCACAGGAGGCCACTATCCTTAGAATGGTGAAAAGAGGGGAAGATGTCGACAGTGCAGTAAAGAAAAGCGACGCCGTGAAGTTATGAATATGTGCAATCATTGCAATGTTCATTTATGTGTAGATTGTTTTAAACCATATCATGTAGATTTTTTGAAGAATCATTAAATAAATATTTGTGAAATATTTTTTTTACCATGAGTGTTCATAATTCAATGTTTGATAATGTTTTATTAGTTTTTAAATTTTCAGTTAGAATTCTAAGGAAGAAAGGTAAGTAAAGATCAAGAAAAATATGCCAATATAAGTACAGTATTCTAAGGATGTCAAGTCTACAAAAGAGATGACAAATGTTATTTCAGTGTACATAAATATAATTATATAATGGGTTGATGGTGTTCATAATTCTGTGTGAATTCATAATGGATTGTATGGGATAGTCATGGCAAGAGAAGCAAATTGGTAAGTACATCATTTGTTGTCACCTTTATGCATGAGTTATATTTCTGCATGTAGCATGAAATTTATACCATTATGTATGTAATTTTATTGAGAACTGCTGTGTCAAATTTCAGCTTAATTAGATGAAAAGAAATAAAGTAATAACAAATTTATTGCAAGTAGGCCCCTCTATAAAAATCTGCAAGCCAAGTGCTGTCAGAAAGTCTCAGGGATACAAGCACTGGTAATGCTAACACTGCTCTAGGTGATCTCTGCAATTATGCTGCAGGGGGCTGCCTAGCTATTTGGCTCGGGTTAATGTGTTAATCCGCATCAATTACGCTACTGGTGTTTAATATCAATGGGATTCAGTACAACAGGAAATGATGCCCACTCCCTTCTCTAGATGTAAATAATGAATTTAGCCATGGGCATTGTTTTCATTGCTTTAGTACGGGCACATTTTAATGAGTTCGGTATATTTTGATCAATCTTTTCAGTCATAATCATTCATATAAATATCCCCATACAAATCATACAACTTATCTCACAATGCCTCCCGTAAAATCACGCAACTCTTACACGGCGGCTATTAAGCTGGAAGTTGTAAAGTTCCCTGAAGAGAAAGGTGGGAATATGGCTGCTCACAGGAAATATGGTTAAGTGAAAAATGTGTCTGGGATTGGCGTAAAGCTAAGGTTGCATTATGCGCTACAAAAAAAACAAAGAAAGCAAATCGTGGTTGCAAAGCAAGATGGATTAATATTGAGGATAAGTTAGAAGACTTATGTTTTGACACAACGTGCCACGTGTCGTGGAATGAACTCTGTTGATCTCCGACTCAAGGCAAAGGAAATGGCAACAGAATTCAGAATTGAAAGTTTTAGTGGAAGTGCATCATGGTGTTTTCAGTTCATGCAAAGAAGGGGACTTAGTATAAGACAACGCACTACTATGGCACAGAAACTACCAGTAGACTTTCTGGAAAAATTGAACAATTTCCGTGAGCATGTCCAAGACAAGATTAAGACTGACAATTTTGAAATGTCTAGCGTGATAAACATGGACGAAGTACCGTTAACATTTGACATTCCGATGAACAGAACAGTTGATCTTACAGGATCTAAGACTGTTACTATTAGAACAACAGGTCGTGAGAAGTCAAACTTCACTGTAGTTCTCTCATGTACTGCTGATGGCAGAAAGTTGCCCCCAATTCTGATTTTTAAAAGAAAAACTATGCCAAAGGAGAAATTCCCCAGTGGAATAATGATTGAAGTAAATCCAAAAGTATGGATGGACAATACCATGATGGGGAAGTGGTTAGATAAATGTTTCGCACATTGAGTTGGTGGATTTTTCCAAACCAAGAAGTCTTTCCTTATTATGGATTCTATGCGTGCACACATCAGTGCCGAGACAAAGTTGAAAATTAAAACCAAGAACACATCATTAGGCATCATCCCAGGTGGTATGACAAAGTTACTACAGCCACTAGACATTTCCGTTATTCGATGTTTCAAGGCTGAGCTTCGAAAGTTGTGGGAACATCGGATGACGGCAGGTGACCACAGCTTTACAAACACGGGACGTATGCAGCGCGCTACATATTCCCAGGTTGCGCATTGGGTTAAGGATGCATGGGACAAGGTTCCTGAATTGGCTATTGTGAATGGTTTTGCTAAAGCAGAAACTGTGAGCAGGATAGAGAAGCCAGATGAGGATGATGAGCCAGATGAGGATGATGAGATGGAGACAGACAATGAGAACATTTCTAATGATCTGAGCCCCGACATAGCCGCCATTTTTCATTCCAATATGGAAGACGAAGACTTCGAGGGATTTTCAGATATTGGAGATGATTAATTTTATTTTCTTAATAATATGTATTATAAAATTGTACATTTGTGTAAATTTGATACTGCATTTCACTGATATGTTAAAGTATAATTAAAAGTATTTTTATTTATGTTTTGTTTGCAACTTTTGTTTTCTGTCTCCTCATTTTCTTCACATTTCTGATTTCCCTATGAATTGCCTTATTTCCCTATTGTTAGTCTCACTGAGTTTATCTCATCTGTTGAATCTTGCACTCAAGACTGGTTTCAACTGGAAGGAATGATCATAGCTCTTGTTGCAATGGATATTGCCGGTAATATGGAATATCATACGACGATACCATCAATATTCATGCAACCGGAAGTTACTACCGGTAGTATAAAATACAAAGCCAAGTTATTGACCTGGCCTCGTCTTATACTCCGAATCGATTTATATATGGACGAAGGATGGAAAATTTACAAAATTGGTCAATTCGACTTATACTCCGCATCGACCTATAGGCTGGGAAATACGGTACTTGAGGCAGCACTTTAACAAATAAGCACCAATTAAATAAGTTTTTATATCAATTGTTTCAAGGGTGAGTCCTATCTACTTACCTGCCCTCCTTTCCATCCACCTACCTACCTACCTAATATTCCCAGTGAATATATCTGGATTAATGAGGTTTTTCAGATAATTTAATCATTTTTATTTTACAATTACAGGCAAATCTCATTTTATGCTGGTGGGTAGTTCTACTCATCTAGAATGGATTCAACATAATACATGTAATGTAAAAGTACAACAAATACAAACTGATATTTTGATGTTTAATGCATTGCAGTAAACTAATCCAGCACAGTTATTATTATAAGTCATGTTTTGCAACTGTTACAGCTGCTAATGAGCCAATAATTGATGTTGCTTGTTACTCTGAAATGATGCCTTATACTGTCCAAAGCTTAAATTAATCAACTTTATTTGTACAACCGTAAACTTTTTCCAGAAAATGGTAAAACAAGAAAGAGACCCATTGTAATGATACTCATACATGTAATATATTATGTCAAAAGTGTTTATATACTTATTAACACCCCCAATCGACAAGAGTACTTTTAAGTTTTTCCACACATGTATTTAAATGGTCGATTTATAACTTTAACGTTCCACTAGAATTTGCCAAATGATAGATTGATAAATTGATATCCCTCCAAATTTGCCTAGGTGACTTTGTTTTCTTTTCTCATTTTTGCCAAATTTTGGACAGATTATTGAGCTTATAGTATAAATTTTAGTTCCCAATTTAAATTTCCAGACCTTGAATGCAGATTTCTGGATTAATGGAGCAAATTAAAGTGTCAGAATTCTGTTCCCAAATATGTCCACACACACACACACACACACACACACACACATCTGACCAGTTCCCTCCACTTGTCTTGATCATGTGCCAGTGCCTGTGTCTCCACAAAACTTTTCCTGATCCATTTTGTGATATTGTCAGTCCCTTTTTTTCTCTGTCTACCTCTCCTTCTGCCACGTTGGAGATTGCACTGCAGTACTGTTGTAGATAGACTGTTGGCTCTAGGTGAACCTGTGCAAAAAGTAGGATAAGGTTGACATTTTGAATAAATAGTCTCCATACAAAAATTATGTGGCCATTAAGCAAAAACACAACCAAAAACCTTCCCAACTTTTCACCTTCTGCACATCTCATGCATCAGCAAACTAACTAATGGAAAACATAATTTTAGCACAACTATGCATCAATCGAATGGAAAATTGCTTGGAAGTTGATGTATTAGGATGTATTCAGACATAGTCCACAAAATGTGTTTCCTACTTGCATTTCATGCGAAAACAGAAAAAACCTCCAGTGGTTAATGTGCTAACATAGCAGTATTGCGTGCACATAAGTGACACTGGGGGTTTCAAGTACCGTATTTTCGCGCATATAATGCACCTACATGTATAGGCCTGTTCAATAAGGGTTATTATCTCCCCTGAGTTATTACCTCCTTTTGCATGTTCTTCACAAATAAAAATAAAATTGACCTGTTCCCAAAATTTTGAGGAGCAAAATTGGCACACACAAGGTTATAAATATGTATGTATGTATGTTTTTTTTTTTATGGTTTAACGCCATTTTTTCAGCACAATATAGGCTATACATGGCGGCCAGTATTAATGGTGGAGGAAGAAACCGGACAAACCCCGGAAAGAACCACCGACCCACGAGAAGCTACTGGCAAGCTTTCTCACATAACTACATTTGCCGAATCTTAGACTCGAACACACGCAGACAGAGGTGAGATGGCAGTGGTCCGTAACGGACAGCGCTTTAGACCACTCGGCCACTCGGGGCCCCTATGTATGTATGTATGTATGTATGTATGTATGTATGTATGTATGTATCTACTATGACAACACATGGGAAAATAAGAAGATTTATATATATGGCATAATCATGAACTTTTTGTGGAATTCAATAGTGTACTAAAATTTAAATTCTTTTCCAGCAGATAAAACTTATTTGTTTTTCAGTCAGATTAGAAGCTCAGTATCAACAGGGCCGGATATGTTCAAGTGTTGGGGGCTGTTGTGTTTCCAAAATTCCAAAAGAACCCTGACTTTCCTCAAAAGGACACCAATTCAAATTATATGTTCCTAGTTACTAAAAGTGTGCATATTACCCAATAAATTTGCTCAAAAATAAAACGATGAATAAGTCAATTTTCTTCTTATAATTGTTTGGCAATGATGTAATTACTTTGGCCTTCACACAGCAATGCGAGCACTCCTGCGAAATTGTGTGATATGCAAATGAGTGTACATATTTGTCTTCATAAAAATCTTTAGTTTTCAACTGCTTTTTCACAAGCGTCATTTTACAGTCAAAAGTTATTGAACTGTTCATTACAAAATAATTGTACAATCTTCTGTTTAGAACAATGGCAAATGAGTCAAATGACTATCCCATAAGCCGTTTAAAGTCCATTTATTCGAATATTTTCTCCCAGACACGTGCACCTCTATCTCTTAAATAAACCTTCAATTCACGAACTGATAGCTTGTCAAAAGAGCATGGGTCAGCAATTCCTTTATTATACATCATTTAATCGGATTGTTTGCTCACCAGAAGTAGATTTAACAAATAACGATAACTCGCACAAGGGAGGTAACAACCCTTATTAAACGGGCCTATAACGTGCACACGCAGATAACTCATGGAAATTACGTCCTTGTGTAAAAAAAATATCTTGGATTTCGCACCCATGCATATACCGCGCGGTAACCAACACATGCCTGCCGGAACACAGGACTGATAGAGTTGCCTCATCAGATATGTGTTACGAGGCTGTTTATCATCTCTCAATCACCATCCAGCGATTTAACGCCGGCACCTTTATCCGTTTCTGCTCGTAATAAATAATGGTACAGTTGTAAATGCCACATCGTAATATTTTTTGCGTAAACAGAGGCAAAATAGCAACTGCTATAAAACTGTGTGTATTTACTGGCGGGAATGCACACATGCCGGTATGCCGGTATAGGGATGTTAATATTGTTTTTTTTTTCAAAACCGATTATAGTTTGTAGAAATCCAATTGAAACCAATTATTGGTTTTTGTCCTACATAGAAATTACAAGAAATATATTCTTATAATGCAAGTTAGTGTATGCCTCTTGCGAATAAAAGATATTCATTACATACCATAACGTACAAACGCGCAAGTGGCGCAACACAGTGTCAACTTCAGATTGTTTATTTTCTACTTAAAGATTTGAATCAACCTCATTTATACTGTATGTGTATGAAAGAAATCTTATTAATTGTCACAGGTTTATCGATGCGCTTTTGGCTATTAAAAAAAAAACTGGGATAACACTTATGCATATACCGTGCTGGTGGTTGCGCTGATTGTAAACACGCATATAACGCACACATTATATGCGCAAAAATACGGTACTGCAGAACAGTGGGGTTCAGGAGCTATTTATAGGAGACACTTTGATGCGATAGTCGTAGCTAAAGGGTTAAGGTATAGTTGAGGGGAGAGAACTAATTTTGATTATGCAAAACTTACATGTCGCCATTGCTTAGTACCCTCAAATCAACTCTTTGCTGCTTTGATGTCTGTGTAATTGTCATAAGATGACACAAGTATATATACCTTCGGCCCGGCTGTTCATAATCCAAGGTTTTCTAGGAAACCTCAGACAAATGTTTCTTGGATAAACCTCGGAGGATTGGTTGCTTAGTTTCTGAGGTAATAGTCCAAACCCAATTTTTTTTGTCAAATGTCTGAGGTTGATCTCAGACTTCCAAGCACTTTTGTAACCAATACTCCCAAGATTTCTTAGGAATCCTCAGACATGTTCATGGTTTCAAACATTTGGAGAATTCCTCAGGCATATTGTCCAAGGATTCCTTGGGCATATCTGAAATGTCCTGGCACAAATCGTCCGAGGAATCCTCGGACACCTCCCTGGCATAAAACTTCAGACCATCAATAATGAAGTAGATATTACAGAATATAAGAATACTTTTTATTTTTTATTAGTTCATAATGGACAAATAATTTTTTAAAGGTAACAATATCAAGAATGCCCATATGATTCCTTTAGTGACAAATTGTTCATTTAAGTTTGAAAATCCATCCAGCTGGTATCAGGATGGATTTAGTGCTTAACTGATTTTCTTGTTTATCATTGCCTCTTTGATATTCTGCATTTTTTGGGGGATAAGTTCTGTAAATAAAAATATGGTTGGTTGAAATTATATCATGTGATGAATTAATAAAACAAACAGTACACATGTAACATAACTGTTATTGGCAGCCTTAAAGGTCTACTAGCATCAAAAACACATTATACATCATAATGTTCGTTTTTCGCTGAATAACTCAGAAATGTACATTTTAGATCTAGGTTTTAACTCATTGAGGAGAAAATTATGATTTTTTGAGCATAAATGGATGTTTTACGGAAAATGATTCGGAAATATTTGTACACATCTGGTGAAAAATCAGATTTCCGGAAGTGACGCGCATTGGGGAAGTCCCTCAAGTTTAGCGTATGTGGTGATTATGGCTGATAGGGACGATACTAGATACTAGCGAATTTATGTCAAATTTGACATGATCAGCTTCGTCGTTTGAGGAAGGTGAACCCCTTGAAGATGGCCAACTCCTTGAATCTGAAGAAGATTCTGCTCATTATGAAGTGAGGCCATTACAATTTCAGCTTGATCGAGACGAGAATCAAGGCCCCAAAGCGAACATTCCATGATCAAGATGATCAAGCTGAGCAGTGCTTGGGCTCAACATTCTGGTAATTACTATTATTATTATTATTATTGCAATTATTACTAATATAGTATTCTTTCTTTAAAGTTTTTTTCCATGTCGGTTTTGGAAAGTGGCAAATAATGCATAAATATTTGTGGGGAAACTAACAATGAGATAAATATAATACATTTATGACGAGATGTGCATTTCAATATTGTGGTACAAAAGTACCCAAAATGTCTTGCACATAAATAAATAAATAAATACACACAGAAACATATATATATATATATATATATATATATATATATATATATATATATATATATATATATATATATATATTGTATTGTATTGTGCAACACACACACACACACACATATATGCGTGTGTGTGTTATTGGGTTAGACACACATGTATTTATACATGTACACACACACACATATGTGTGTGTGTGTGTGTGTGTGTGTGTGTACATGTATAAATACATGTGTGTGTGTCTAACCCAATAATTATGATAGAGCATATTTATCATGTATATTAATTTATTCAGGTGTGCGTGTGGAAATTGCAGCAGTAAAGAAACAGTTGAAGAGTGTGGATGTTGTAAAGAAATCAGTGTGACTTTTGATAAGACCAAGGAACTCCATGTGGATTGCATCATCAGTCATCCTAGATTTGTGACAGTTTGCTTGGATGAATATGTCCTGGAAGCAGCATACTATGCCTACGCACAACAGTATGGAAATCATGAGGAAATTATGTCAGTACGTAAACAATTTTCGGCAAAATGTTCACACACTAGTTATGGCGCCAATATCGGGTCCCTTTTGGGAAAGGTTATTGCTGTATAACCATAAATATAAAACAAAGTCATTCATAAAAGCATGAAATCCCTCCTTCATTGAGAAAATTTGACATTTTTCTTATGTGGAGTTTTCACCCCAAATTTTCTAGAATAACCCTAGCTAGCATCATTTGTCTGTTATACTGGAAATTATCACAAAAAGCTAACTTCAATCGAAAAACACTTCCATTTCTTGAACAGACTCTGCACTATGATATTTAAAACATATTGTTGTATGTTCCTATTCCTATTCACTTGAGATTCATTTAGCTTCCTACCATTGGTTGTATTAAAATCTAACTTTATGCTAAAGGCCTTGACTCAGATAACTTGAAATAAATAAGTTCAGACAAGAATAGGTGACACAATATAACTTTATTCAAGTCTAAAATATGTTGCATATTATATTTTCAGTCGTAAGAGATACACCGCATACAGGCAGCTGGTAAAATGGTGCTGGGGATATCTTGGCTGTGAAATTAGAGTTGCTTTGTCATCCTGTGCAGTAGATGCAATCAGGCAGAAGTTCTCAAGTGAAGGTGGTTACTACACAGGTTTCAAGCACTTGTAGTTATCATGCAGACAGCCATCGACTTGTCCGGCCTCAGGGATTGGCTGCATAAAGATGGTGATATAACTGACTGGTTTCCTGACCACTTTCTCCAGTGATGCCATCAACCTTTCAACATATTCTGAAATTTGTAAATAATGTAGTAATAAAAGTTAAAATGGTATTCATTTTAACAAACATAATTAATATTTGATTGTATAATTTTGTCACATTATATGACTTTGAATATGTGCTAGAAAAATAAATCTGCACCTACTTTATTTTGATTACAATCCAGGACATTGTTTTGATTAATATAAAATAAATCAAGCTGCTTTGCCATCATTTTTAGTGAATGCGATCAGGTGGAACTTCCCAAGTGAAAGTGTTAGCTACACTCATTACAAGGACTTGTACTTTGCTGCAAATGGGATGTGTAAGACTGGAAACATACTTAACTCTAGAGGCCATGAAAAATAGCAATATAAGAATTTGATTACACCATCAAATCAGTAATAGGTTCATACATGCTGAAGTTATGCAATTTACATTACCCTTTTCCAGAGTTGAAGCTTGAATCCATACGGTCACTCTCATCTGGTTTGTAGCTTGAATCATCGGACTCCCTTATCATGGAACACTCATCTTCAATATTATGAGCATCAGTATCAGAGTCTGTGTCCGTTGATCAAAACAGTCTTTTTTGTTCTCCATTTCACTATCTGTGTGGATGTTTAAAGAACACTGAATGCCTTTGCTCCTTTTCTGCACATGGACATTTACCTGAAAACCTGTGAAATATCATACATGTGCATTCTGATTATCATGGTTTTCACACAGTTGAGTAACTCATGAATATTATATGCTTATAAATACCAGTGTAATATTGCTCAGTAACAACTAGTGGACAAGTGTATGGTATACAGAGACAATTGCTTACACTATCATACTGAACTTAGTTAATATATTGTTACATGTGTCATTTGCTTGTTGACTTTTAATGGTGACATTATAACAATGAGTTATACGTGTATTATTATTACAAAATCAATTTGTTTTCCTCTCACTACTGCTTGAATTCTCTTGGATCTCTTAACTGGTCATAATGTTTGACATATAACCAACACATTGCATAGCTTTCCCACAATAAATAATAACATATCTTGATTGATTTACTAGTAGGCTATCACATATGAGGTCATATGAAATCATATTAAGCTATACCAACCATTTGAACACAGGAAATGCATGGAAGGTTCTCTGTGACATCAGTATGCAAACCAGGATATGTCGCACCATCTACTGTTGACTGTGTGATTGGTGTAGTTTGGGTTTTCTCTTGTACATTGTCTTCTGTATGCTGGTTTTGAAAAATCTCTTTCAACATCTAACAAAAAGATACAAGTTAATTAAGCAGCATTAGAAGTTTACATCATAAACAATATTAAAGCATAATTCTTCTTATATTACCTTGTATGATTCTGTACACAATCTGAATAATAATAATAATAATAATAATAATAATAATAATAATAATAATAATAATATACTTGTCACATCGAACAAACATTGATATTACATCTGCAATCAATAGGTGGGTGTGAATCAGACCTAAACCGAGATCCACTGACATAATAATTTATACTAAGCAAGGAAGGCAATTTACTCTCAGATCCTCAGAACTAATTAGTCCTTACAATTAAAAACAATCAATACACCAAATATTCACACCATTTAAGTATGAGATGAACACTTGTGATAGAACACTATTATTATTGTTGAAAACAGCAACAAACAGGAAAGAGGCTACAGCATCCGCAATAATTTTTTCTAGGCTAAGGTCCGAACAATGCTGGGGAGGGATATATATATATATATATATATATATATATATATATATATATATATATATATATATATATATATATATATATATATATATATATATATATATTGTTATGGCTATTGGATTTAATTAATTTATTTTTTATTGTTAAATCCAAATTTGTCATTTGGGTTTGATATTCCTTAGTTGGTTTTTTTTTTTCTGGAAAATTCAGGCTGACCTGGGTTCTAGTAAACAAGTTTTTGACCTTGGCTTGGTTACCTCTTTATCTGACCTTGCTTCAGATTGATAAACAGGTCTTTAATACTATTGGTTAATTTCAAGGATAACTTTTATTTTTAGTTCTTGAGGTGTAGGACATATCTAGAATACGTGACTTGCTGAAGGTAGTGACCTTCCATGAATTTCTAGAAAGATCACGTGATCACTTGTTTACTTAAGAAAAACAAGTTATATAGACTTGTTTGGGATAGAACAATTCAGTAGAATTTTTGGCTTTAAGATATTAGTTGTGTATTTTCTGTTTGAGTTTAATTTTAATTATTTTGTTCTGGACTTTGTGTCAATTCATTGAAGAAAGAGGATTTATTATCTATTTGGAGGAGAAAACGTGCTCATAATTCATTTGGATGATAATTAAACAAGAACTGCATCACGTGACATTGTCAGCCATTTTGGATTACATCGTCAAGATTCGAACCTGGAACTATTAGAACATTTATTTATCAGGACTCTTGCAATTCCATTAGTGGATTATTTTTTGTGAATTCTATATTGGATTAATGTTGGATTTGATTCTCTAAAACTGTAAGTTTTTTTATTTTTATGAAAATAATTGTACTTAATAAAATTCATTGTTCATTTATACAAGCTTGTTAGTTTTCACTCTTTCTGTGTTGCTGCTTATTCGAGCCTAAGCACGTAACAATATATATATATATATATATATATATATATATATATATATATATATATATATATATATATATATATATATATATATATATATGTAACAGGGTGGTCGGTATCAAGCGTTATTGGTACAATATTGCACAAGCCACTGGTCAGAGGTATTGCGCAACTTGGAAAAACAACACTCGAAACTGCCTCCCACTAATACTCGTTATCTAAGGAATGACCTCTACTGTGTGATTTGCCCGGTTATAAACTGGATATGACAATCTGAGTCGATATCTTGAACAAAGACAACACACGAGCCCCCGTAAAGATAAATAAAGAATTTAATCAAAAGAATCAAGAGAAGAAAGACACAGTAAATTACAATTTTCTTTCCTTTTGAATACTCTTAGTTTAGAAGCACTCTAAACCCGAAGTTTAAAATAATAGATACATTAATTAAATTTCAAACACTAATAAAATAGACAAATCTAGCCGTTAATGGCTGATAGCAAATTTCATCACGAAATCGAGTGTTCATTAACATATGACCGCTTGGTAAATTCACATGACCTGGTCGTTGACTATTTTTTTTTTTTCTTCTGCTTGCGTCTCGACTTTTATTTGTCCTCTGGATGAAGTGGGATTCTCACAACTCTGACTTCTAAATTCGTTTCCTCCTTTGGATCTCGACCTTCTCGCTATTTCTCTCTCTCCAAGCAAACTATTTTCCTTTGAAAAGAAAAGGGTAAAACGCCCTAAGTATCTCCTTAGGTTTTAAGAGTTGAGATTGTCCATCTGTCTTTCAGGTTCGAACAATCAGATCTTACTATCAGTGATAACCTTTATACGGCTAGCAAATACTACACAAGTCTTCAGATCAATTCAGCATTACCGCTAATTATCAACATCAGAATTTGGGGAAGTCACATATATTCCTGTAAATCATTACGTAAAGTGAGGCAATAAATCATAGCACACAATCAATATTCACTAATATGATAAATTCAAAATTAATGTAGCACTTTCCAATCATAAATGTACACAGCGGGTTTTTCTACAACACCCATTAACCTACCTACGTATATAAGGTGAAAATTCTAATTCAGAATTCAAAAGTACATTACTAAATCAATGTAATAACTGAACTATCCATACAAAATATCAACAGATCATGCATCTGTAACGAAGAAACATCATATAAATTTCATCATGATAAATGTGAATTTGAGTTAAATACCTTGTGTTTTTGGCGTCTTACAATCGTTCCTAGATTATCAATTTTCCCTGGAACCACGATTTTACGGACGTCTTTCCTTAAAGTACTGCCCGGAGTCTCTACTATGTATTTTTTTCTTCTGGTTTTCTCTCTCTTAGAGAACTTCAAGACTGCCTAACAATCATTTGATTCATAGTATATATTCCCTTCAGGTTCAGGGATCGACCCACCCCGTCCTTCCACATTTGACCAATCAGAATAAATGCTATTCCTACAGACATATTGGAAACTGCCTAACAATGTGCCAAAAATGCCACCTGGTGTTGTAATAACGCCCTGTCATTTGTCTCAAATCACTTTTGACATCTTTACGTGTGAATTTCGCTTTTCTAGCCTGCCATACCCCTAGTTCGTTTTTACTATAAACATCCTACCAGTGTGACCTGAGTTAGGAAAACATTTCTCCATGTAAACTCTACCCCAGGACAACAGTTAACTGTTGGCTAGACTAAGAATTAATTAATGGATTTCACTGACGAAAAATTTGGCACTTTATATATATATATATATATATATATATACACACACACACACACACACACACACACACACATGGATTTAGACTTTGCACCATTGCGCGCACACACACACACACGTTGATGAAGCAGGTTTCATAATTTTGGGGGTAAGGATGGACCTACCTATTACGATTTGTAAGCACACTCCCACTAAAAAACCCTCTCACATTAATCGCTCGCAAGCTAGGTATATTTGTAGCAAGAGTGTAGGGTTGACAACAAATAATATATCATGCTAATATCAATAAACATCTATTTACCTTTGCTCGCTCTCGCTTTTGAAAAGCTCCTCTTGGGCTACGTGTTGTTAGGCCTGCCATAACCCTTGATTTATGTTGATCTGGAGTTCATGCACTCTTGTGTTATATGGTGAGAAAATACACATGGAACTGCATTTGGCATGAATCGTGACATCGTCTAATGGTATTTAATCCAAAATGACTGTTTCAGTTTAGAGGTGGGATCGAAATCGTCTTCTCTGAAGTGGTCACTACAGACAACTTGACTATCTCGCCTGTCACTAGTCGGCTCAGTCCAATCTTTTCTTGTTGTTTGTATCTGCTTAATCCATTGTTTCCTTGAAACCGGATTAGTAGGAAATGAGTGCAAACTCACTCTTTCTTGTGCTGTATTACTACAACCTCCAACAATACACCTTTTTACCATTTTTCACACACGGATACACTCATTGAAATCAACTCCATTGGAAAGCGGTGTTCACTAAACTGCGTCACTTCCACTTTACCTTACGGAAATTACCGAGCGTGAAATCAGCTAGGAGCGTTTTGTCAACAACGATAAAATATCAATGTTCTGTGGTCATTATTTTCATTATTGATGGGGTATATGACATATTACTTATAAAAATCACTTCCTGAAGTTCAAATTTATAATATAAACGAAGGTTGTGTGAGTGCACTAGTAGACCTTTAAATCTACAAATCATGCTTGGATTCCTTTAGGTCTGAAAATATGGTATTAGACCTGAAAACACTGTATTTCTATTACTGTTCTTTGAATTTAGGACCATCATTTTAAACTTTTTTTTGTAACAAATACGGTTCTCTGTTAATTAATAAAATAAACAGTACACATGTAACATAACTGTTATTGGCATCATTAAATCTACAAATCATGCTTGGATTCCTTTAGGTCTGAAAACATGGTACTAGACCTGAAAACACTGTATTTCTATTACTGTTATTGAATTTGGAACCATCATTATAAACTTTTTATAACAAATACGGTTCTCTGTTATGGATCACTGCCATCTCACCTCAGTCTGTATGGGTATGTGAGAAAGCTTGCCAGTAGTTTTTCATGGGCCTGTGGTTCATTTGTTTTTTTTTTCCCTGGGTTCATCTTCCACCATTAATACTGGCTGCCATGTATAGCCTATCTTGTGCTGAAAAAAAAGCATTAAACCCTACTACTACAACGAGAACAAATACCTTTTAGATTATATTTTGTTCCTGGATCAATACCCGAAAAGTTAAAACTAATGTATCGTTATTTCACTGTATACTCCAACACTGGATTTTTCGATTAGTTTTGTATATATGCCATCTATTGGTTGTTTACAGAGGTAAAGTTATAGCAAAGTAAGGACACCAATATTTTGTGTGCAATTTCCTCTAAAATGTCTCATTAAGTGATCAATCAAAACTCCAGAAGAACTTGCTATACTGCATTGGCTTTGATTACAAAAAATATTCAGTGTTTCGTCTGCTGTTGGAGTTTATAGTGAGGAGTTGAGGCAGTTTATATTGATGTCTAGCACTGGGGCATCATGCCGCAGACATGTAGCATGATGTCCCACCCAGTCACATTATCCTGACACCAGACTGACCAGTTCAAACACTAACCTCTTAATCCAGAGCACCAAGCGAGGCAGCGGTATGTACCATTTTTGTAAGTCTTTGGTATGACTTGGCCAAGGATCGAACCCACGACCTCCCACTTTTGAGGCAGATGCTCTAACCATGCCACTGGAGCAGTTCATAATTTTTTTTGTAAATTCACAATATCTTGTAAATGTCACTACCAAAATGTATCTTGCAAAATAAAAATAAAATAAAAATTAAATCCATATTTTTTGTAAATTAACACTATCTTGTAAATGTCACTACCTAAATGTACCTTGTAATATTAAAAGTGAAAATTAAATCCATATTTTTTGTAAATTAACAATATCACTACCTAAATGTGTCTTGCAAATAAATAATTAATTTTTAATCCATAATTTTTTGTAAATTCACAATATCCTCTAAATGTCACTACCTAAATGTCATCTGGTACAAGTCCAAAAATTTATCCTCATTGTTGGATAAATATCTGAAATCCTCCATCATTGTTTTGGTATATTCTCCTTGTCTAGTCATCTTAAATTTAAATATTGCCTACCATTTATTGGCCTCACAGTCATATGTGGGTGTAGAGACTGATCCTGGGCTATGTAAAAAAGTTTGATCATACAGTTTTTGAAATCTTATTAAAGGCTGTAACTGAATGTGTCATTTAAACAGTAAGATCAAATAACCACCTTCAGTTGCTTATCTCTGAGCAAGTATCACTCATGGCTCAATCAGAAGGTTGTGATGTGGGAAAACAAACTAAGGGAATGTGTTTTCTACTGGCATTTCATGCAAAAACAACAAAAACCTCCAGGGGTTAATGTGTTAAAAGACAAATCTTTGACTTTCTTTTCCTGTATTTTCTTGGTTCCAGAAAAGGGAAAAAGTCTATCTAATTATTGATCTTTACTCCCTAAACAAAAGCAAAATATATGCAGGCACACGAAAGATATTGCATTTATAAGAACAGTGGTGGAAAAATAATTGAGAGGAAGAAGTTTTGCATGCATCCTTTTTTGGCTGAGAATCATATATGAAAAGTATGGATTCAATTGTGTTACGAGTCTATGCTCTTAAAATAAGTATCAGAAAAGAGTGAAATACAAAGCTTTGTACAATTTAACAAATGATTAATTTCCCTAGAATACAAAGTGAAAATTAGAAAAGAGAACTTACAGTGTTGTGAACTAAATCCCAAAATAATCCAGGAATTATATACAGAAGTCCTAAATCAAATTCAATAAATAGTCCAGAATTAAAAAAAACCTGAAGCCTTATGTGTCTATAGCTCCTAGTGTGTTGTTGTGACAACATTCTTTCGTTGAATCACAGAAATACAATTCCAGGTTTGAATACACTGTAAATTCCAATGAATGTCTCTATTCAAGAATATTATCAGAGTGCTTGTGTAAATCCAGAAAAAATAACATTTGAATTCAACAATTTGAAGAAATAAAATTCACCCTAACTAGAACAAAATACAACTTGAAAGTGACAGATGTTAAAGCATGAATGACAAAATCCTCTGTTACAATAGTTAGTTCTGCACTTGACCTCAGGTGAACATTAGCATTTTGTGTTTATAAAACCCCATTACCTAATGGAAAATAACCTTCTAGAATGACCCTGATGTTAACAAAAGAATGACCTGGATTCATTAGAAAGATACACTTCTTTTATAATAAATCTGTCTTCAAACCCTTTAAGACACAATTAGATTTATATCAAAAGCAAAGAATAGCCAATCTGTTTACAGATGGGATTTTTTCTCATACGATTATGTGAACAGTCAAAATCGTTGCCATGTGCGAGTGCATAACCAGCTTATTGATGGTTCCCTCCAATTTGTCCTTTCACTCCTTCTTTCCTCTTGTTTTCCTTTCTCTCTATCTTGCTGTTTCACCTCCCTTGGGTGGACAGGTCCATATGTAGAATTTTCAATGCATCTGAAGATGTCCCAAATATATTTCTGCAGACTTCTCACTGCATGTGAAGATATCCCAAACATATCTCTGCAGACTTCTCACAGCGTGTGAAGAGCTATTTTCCCCTTAAGTTGTCGTTCATACCCCGTTTCTTCCCTGGCATCTGGCCCCTTGGTCGGAGGAGAATTTCACGAGGAGAATTTCTTGCAAATTCTGTCATCGGAGTTAAAGACTTAAGTCCAAAGACTAGTATCCTCCCTTGCAGAGCAGCTTACCGGTAGTCTAATTTGAATTTTCGATATATAATATTAAACTAAGAATTTCAGTGTGGGAACAGGCCCCTTCCTTTAGTGTGGCCAATCATATTTACAACATTTTCTGCTTTTTTTTTAGAAGCACCAAACCTTGGGTCAGTCTAATCTACGATGTTGACTACTGGTCATGGGAAATTCTCAATTTGTGACAGTTTCACCATGAAATCAAAGTTTACCGTTTTCCTGATACTCTGTTTTGACTCCTGCATAAACAAATGCTAAGAAATGTTTAATTTCAGAACAGAGTTCTCCCCTTGAAAAGACATTCTGAACATCACAGTGTGATGATTGATTAATAATTAATGGTTCTCTGGTCTCAGCTAATGGGTTCAAGATAGATCGCCAGAAATTTGATCTGTCACATAGGCCCCTCCTTGAAGAGTTAAATCTATTTTTTCTCCCCAAATTTTTCAAGATCTAATCTGATTCAGTTGCACATCCTTAGGTTGCCCCTTCACTTCAGACATCCCTAGTCTACTTAAGCAGTCAGCCCCTACATTCTCACTTCTTTTAATATATCATAGCTGGACTTGGTACTGCTGCAGAAATAACGACCATCTCATTAATTGTCCAATTGTCAGCCTACCTTGAGCTAAATAGGCGAGTGGTTGGTGGTCAGTTTCCAATATAAATTTTCAGCCATACAGGTAACGTTGGAATTTCGATATCCCAAAGATAATAGCCAAGCATTCTTTCTCAGAAACCGAATAATTGTGTTCTGCAGTTGACAATTTCCTGCTACTGTATGCAACTGGGACTAGGCTTCCATTGTGCTCTTGCAATAACACTGCCCCATAACCTCTATCACAAGCGTCAGTACATAAGACAAAATCTTGTGTCACATCAGGCATTTGCGTTTGATGTCAGTCTGTCTTTTAATGTCTAAAATGTTCGTTCACATGCGTCTGTCCATATTACTTTCGTCAGAGCTTTTTTCTGAGTCAAGTCAGTCAATGGGCTCGCAATACCGCTAAGTTAGCAACATATCGTCGACCCTTCCAAAAGATCAAACTTCTGTCTTGGTGGTTGGTCGTACTGTGTCCCTAAGTTGGTCAACCTTTGAACTCGCTGGGATCAGTGTGTCTTCGCTGAGGGTATGACCTAGGTAGGTTAGTTCCCGAAACCCTATATGGCACTTAGATTGTCGTGCGGTCAGTCAAGCTTGTCAAAGTCGCTCTAAAACATTTTTCAGCAAAATGATATGTTCGTCCCACTTAGCTGTCGCTAAGAGTAAATCATCCATGAAATTTGAAACTCCAGTCCCCCTTAATGGTTCAAATAATTTATGCATCATATGGTTGAAGACACTCAGCGCATTTGGACCCCGAATGGCATAACTACCCACTGATAGGTCCCATCTGAAGTTGCGAATGCAAGTCTTGTTCTGTCTACACTTCGAACTGGAATTTGCCAGTAACCTTTGGACATATCGATTTTTTTAAAAATATTTTGCATTGGTCACCCTCGCAAAAATGGACTCAGGGTCAGGTAAAAGTTCTACCCGGAATTCCATGATCCTGTTCAACTTCCTGTAATCGATGCAAAATCTGTGTGTACTGTCTTTCTTCTGTACCAACACAACAAGAGAGCTATATGCCAATTCAGATGGTTCTATAACTCCCAAGTCTATCATAGCTTGAATTTCCTTTTGGACAGTTTCTAATTTCGCATAGGGTAGCAGATATGGTTTCAACTTCACTGGCTTCACATCCAGTAATTTCAAGGTGAACTGCTCCAACTCCGTCTTCCTAGGTCATTCTGTCAAGATGCTAGAGTAATCTTGGAGTAACGACTCTACCTACTTACATTACTCTTACTTTAACATACTGTCGAGTACAACATCAACGTAGGTTTCTTTCCTTGTCAAAGGACAACTATGGAGTACTTCCGCCTCTCCTGCTTTGTCGTATAGTTCTTCCGTTACAAAAGTAACCCAAACTCTGGGTGTTTCTCTTTCACAGTAATGTTTCAGGAGATTTACGTGATACAGCTTCTCCTTTTCTCGTACTCGGATACGGTAGTTCTGCCCACTTTTTTTTTCTGTTACCACAAATGGTCCCCTGTATGAGACTTGCAGTTTGTTGTGCTCTAATGGCAACAACAACAATACCTTGTGACCCACCTCTGGTCACCTACCTTAAGTACTTCTAGGATGACCTGTTGTCTGTCATCATTTGCCCTGTTGTCAATTGGATTAAGTTTATTATCACTACGCCTAAACTTCTCAAAGGATTGCCATAAAACTATACAGATACTCACATATTCATTCAGAGGTTTGTTTGGTTTGTAAATGGTTCTGTTTAAAACCATACTGGATGTTCAGAATAGCACCATCCATAAGAGTACTACAAGTTCAATGATATTATCATCAAACTTCAACCTGGTGTGTTTCTTTTAGTTTTCCAAATTTATTGAACCCTTCATACCCTTATGGATTTCGAGTGTATCCTGTGACAGAAGTCTATTATAGGAAAACAGGCTATGCACTCAGCATCCTTATTCATAAGAATGTATGATGCAAATTCAACTGATTATGATAAATGCATATAATAAATAAATTTAATGACACTTGGTTGGTGCCAGTTAAAATGGTTTACACTGAATGACATTAGTCTGGTGAGATAGATTTCTGATATTTTAGGAAGAGTCTTTGCTCCAAGTAATAGTTTTGAATGTAGTGCCCATTGGTACCTTGTTTGGGGAAAAGACAGAAGATTTGCTTCATTATTCCGATCTTGTATGTACTATTGAAATAATGATCAGAGTGCAAAGACATGGCTCAGGTGCATGCTGCATGGTGATTTTCACCCAAAAGATTACCTGTACAAACACAGAAGGTCACTTAATATAGAGAATTCAGTTCTTATATACATGCAAATTCCTAGGATGCAAGAAATTAAAGAATTATTCACTTTGCTGGTAATGCCAGAAAGAAATTTTTGATGGTAATTTCAAGTAAAGTTGACAAACCAGTGATAGCTATTTTAGTATCTTAGGGCAATTTAATATTGCTTTCACTGGTTTATCAACTGTGATGACAAATAATGTGGCTACATTTTTGGGTAAATTAGATCTTTGGTTAAACACTCATTTCTCAGAAACATGCAAAGTAATGGGTGTTGTGAATAAGTTGAACCATTTAATTGAAACTAGATGTGCTAATAGCAGAGATGGCTGTATTATGCCTCTATCCATATCCATTATTAAGAACTGGTTTTGGAATCCAAAACAAAATGTATAAATTAACAAAATATAGATCTGCTTGTGGTCAGAACGACATAGTAATAAACTGGAGATATGTCTAATATCAGATGAATTGTCTGCAAGTGCAGCAAAAGATAACATAAATCAACAGTGGTAAGTTTGTATACCTTGGCCTGCCTGATAGCGGATATGCTTCCAAGCAGATATCTGTTTCAATGGGTGCATTATGTTGAAATCCTGGGGATGAAATATAATCTTGGATAATTGGGGCAGTATATACAACTGATCAGACACAAAATACATCAGTTTTGGGCATCATGACTGAGTACACTATCTCCAGTTTCTATATATTGATCTCAAAGAAATACACTGAAGAAAAGTGGAACATATAGTTGGGTGTAAGTACTGTAAGATATAACAAAGGCATGAAAAGTCATCTTTGAATACAGCTGACAATACAGTCTTCTGGCAAAAGGGTTGATATTACATTTATCAAACTATATGTTCAATTTCCTAGAAATTTTAAGGCCTTAACCTGCATTTAGTCATGGTATAATTAGTATGATAGAACATTGACCATCATGTTCAATGTGCCAGACAGATGACAAGGACTGAGTCAAAAATAACCGTTGCTCTACACTATTCCAATATATGAAAAATCCAGATTGTTGAGTTCCCGAACCCAAAGCAACCCCCATTTTATTAATGTAAGAGAGGGCAAAACCATTGTCCATAAGTAGTCTTACCCACTAAATAAATATACGGCTTTTACATGTTCTTGGACACCCCAGTTGTACATGTTCTGAGGTTTCCTAGGAAACCTTGGACAAATTTTCCTATTAAAAACCTTGGAGTATTGGTTGCTGACTTTCTGAGGTAATAGTTAAGAACAATTTTTGTTTATACATATGTCCAAGGTTTTTACTCCCCAAGGTTGACCTCACACTATTCCAAGTTTATTTTGTAACAAGTACTCTGAGAAATCTTAGGAATCCTCAGACATGTTCATTTTTTACAAGCATTTAGAATTCCTCGGATATATTGTCTGAGATTTCGTAGGACACATCATCTGAGGTTTCCTTTGAGATATTATCCAAGGAATGCTCGGACACCTCCCTGGTATAAAACTTCATGCCAAGAAATGAAGCAAATATTCCAGAATATGAGAACGTGCACTTTTACAAAAAGCAATTTTTAAAAGGTCAAAAAATATCATAAATGCCCATAAGGTTCCTTTTGTGCCAAACTGTCCATTTAATTTTGAAATTCCATCTATTTATATCCTGGTTTCTTGATGGTTTTAGCTCTTCATTGATTTTCTTGTTCATCATCACCTCTTTGATACTCTGCCATTTCTTTTGGATCTGAGTCCTGCAAAAAAGATGTGACAAATTAATAAAACAAATAGTACACTTATAACTGTTATTCGCAGCCTTAAAGGAGACCAGAAACCAATGGAAATATAGAAAAATAATAACAGTACTATAGAAGAAAGCCTTATTCTGAAGTATCATGTATGACCGCAATGCTAGAATTTAAATATTGGCGTATGTTCTAGGAGCTGAATTTCCATGACCTCATATGCAAATTTTCGCAGTGATTCGGTTAGTCTTGTGATGTGACATCAGAGTAGCTACTCCATCATCCCAACTGGCCATTTTGCATTGGTTATGGGTGTAAATAACATATTAAAAATAGGCTGTGTACAACATTTTTTTTTTCTTTTCCAAATGATAAATGCATAAAGAAAGTATGAATACATTATTTACAAGCAATTAGACTTCAATGCAACACCATACAGCACTCTGTGCTCATTACATTTCTCAATGGAATGTTACAAGAGGGATCCTGAAAAATAGCAGCTCTAGGCTATGCAAATGCCATGCCAAGACTAAAAGTTGAGACTGTTCCACTTCCAGACATTTTAAATCCTTGGAAACGTGTCAGACACATAAGTTATGAAAATAGGCAGAAGACCACAAAATGCATCAATCAATAGGGCATAACCGATTAGGATTTTTCTACCGATTTCCGATTCTGGATTTTGGGCATGAAATTTTTCCGATTCCAGATATGATTCAATTAATCGGAAATGCTAAATCCGTATTTTTTTTCTAAAAAATGTCATCTTCCGTTTCTGGGTTTCTGGTATCTGGTTTTGCTGTGTCTAGCTTGTTACTTAGTACTTTTCCATATCCGGCTTCATTTCCGGTTTTTACCCGCCAGTTCAAATAGATTGTCTCACAGCGTGATTGTGTTGACCATATTGGACTTTTCTGACTTCTTATTTAACTTTATTAAAGCACTATCGAATGACACGCAGTGTTAGACACGGTGCTATAGAAATTCAACTTTATTATTTTTATTATCCGAATCGGTCATTCCTGCCTTGTCTGACTCCGATTAATCGGAAGTTCATACTATCAGGTGGAATCCGATTTCCGGATCAAAAGTCGGTTATGCCCTAACAATCAATTCACAGATCTTTTTTCCACACCATCAGTGCTAATAAAAATATGACAGTCTGACATCTGATCGTGCTGATGAAATGAGTTAATGTATTTTCAAGATCACAATCTAAATCAAGTCACCACAGTTCTATGTGAAATTGAAATCTTACTTTAATCAAATGGAAGCTTTGCTAAAAAAAAAAAAAAAAAATAAGATTCTTAACCCTTGACACTGTTGTGCTTTGAGAAAACACAATTTTCAGTAATCTTAAAAAAATTAAGAAATTATTTTTTTTTATAAACAAAACCTTTCAATCTATGCCTGTTACATGTATAATGTATAAACAGTAATGATTTTTCTGTAATCACTGGAATTGATATAAAACTATCCCTTGGGCAGTTTAAATAGCAACAGTTAAAAGAGAAGAGGTCGTAGCGATATGACTGAAAAATTGTTAAAAGCTACGTTAAAAAAAAAAAATCCTAATCCTAAAAACTAGCTGACAATAAAAATTGGTGGAGGTGACTATTTACCCCACCCACTTGCCCCAATATGCAAGCGCACCCATGGGACATACCATTTCTCCCTGTGATACACATTATCTGCTAAGACAAGACCCTTTTTTCATATTAATGTCTGCATAATAGCTAGAGGATAGAATTAAGTACACAAGTATAATGGCAGGGTAACAGATTAACAATTAATTCTTATTATTGCACTTATCTTGTGAAACGAACTGGCCGTCTGACATAATTCGAAGAAACCATTTGCTACAGAGTGTGTATGTAAGCACCAGAAATTAATTGCCAAATAAACAATGCCCAATTTTGTTGTAACTTCAATGCCAAAGACTTCAGTTTAACAGTTCAAATCTGCAGTCAAACATTACCGTACATGTATGTGGCAACTGTTTTCCCACATTTTATAGACCACCTTATTTCCTTTTGTTTAAGTGTTAAGACATGTAACACTGTTTACTGAATAAAATATTTATTCTAAATTAGTTCTTTGGGGGCACATATACTGCATCACAAATTTTTAGAAAAATGACCTGTGACCCTTTAAGCATTGAAAATTTCACTTCAGATTCATTTGTTAGGAAATATATTTTTACAGTTGTGTGGTTACAAGGCATTAGAATTGGGATCTGCGTTACACTAGCTTGAATAAATGTGTATGAATGCTAAGAATTTTTCTCACACCGGAGTTCAGCATGTATATAGGTTTTGGTTTTTTATCTTGTCACAGGGTGGTTTGAAAGTATGTGTAAATACTATAATAATAAATATACTATAACCCACCCCTTTTGGTACTTGATATGTAGGAGATGACCGCCCTCAATATAATTACCCCGGTTTGATTAAAGATATGTGGTGAAACTTATAAGTGGAATAGATATAGAGATCTGAGCAGATATATTGAACAAACAACTACGAGCCCCCGTAAAGATAAACAAACAATTTAATCAATTACATAAACAATTGTGAAAAATTCCTTATGTTAGGAATATACTCTGCTTTTAGAAATAAACCTTGCACCGAATTACAAGAAATGCAAATAGATTTAAATAAACCAGCCAATTTGTTACTGATAGCTTTAGTTCATCATAGGATCAAGTGAAACAATCAAAGTCGACGCCTTGTATGATTTCATAACCTGCTGGTCCTCAGTTTTCCGATTTGTCTGTCGCTGTTCAGAACTTTGGATGAGAACATAATTTCGTCACAAGTATATATGTCTCACTGCACTTCCCTATCTTTTTTCTCAGCAAATATCTCAGGGTACGTCCTATCAAATACGTCGATAAAGCTATTTTCTCCCTTTAAATTTTTTAAATAAACAACCTTAAGTTTCTCATTATATATGATACAGGTGAAAACTTTCATTATTGTGGATTGGAATCAGATATTTCTATCAGTAGTAAACAGATGATACCTAAGTCTATTAATCCAGTGGTCCCCAACCTTTTTATTGCCACGGACCGGTCAACGTTTGATATTTTTACCACGTCCTGCTGAGGGGGGGGGGGGGGGACGTTGATTGTTTATATTTTAGATTGTTTTGATTTAATAATTTTAATTTAATTGTATTTAAACATGCCTTCAAAATAAGATACAGTTACACCAAAAATTGAATATAAAGTGATTTAACATTTTAACTCACTAGAACGCTAAATCAATGAGAACCCTGAGCTTGTTTCTTTGCAACGAGACGGTTCCATCTGGGGGTAATAGGAGACAATGACACCCGAAGTGTGTTGCTTATGTCCAGTTTATTCCGTTGTTTTGTTTTGGTTGCAGTCACTGCAGAAAACCCCGCTTCACACAGATAGGATGTCGGAAATAGCAATAGGGATTTAAGTGCTGTGATGGCAATCTCAGGGTGTTCCGCCATGACTTTAATCCAGAACACCGGCAGAGTTGTTGTCTCGAACGTAGTTTTAAGGCCGCTGTCATTTGCAATCTCCAGCAGTTGATCTTCTTCTTGCACAGACATGCTAGATTCGCCTGGTTTGTTGACAAATGGGTCGCGGATCCATTCCTTACCAGTTCGTGGGTCTTTTGTGGTTGGGAAGTAGCGCTAGAACTCTTTTAAAAGCAGCGACAGGTGATCGTGCACCAACTGGGAGAATGAATGCTCAGGCTCAGTCTCGCCTAAAATCCCCGCAAATGTCTGAAACATGTCCGAAATGCCTCTGTTCACGCACCATCCCAACAACTCCAGTTTGGCTTTAAATGCAGCTACTTTGTCTGCCAACTTGAAAATAGTTGTCATTTTCCCCTGAAGGGACAAATTGAGTTCATTGAGCAGGCTGAATATGTCACACAGGTAAGCCATTTTTGTGACCCATACCTTGTCACTGAAATCTGCTGCCAGCAGTGACTTCTTTTCTGAGAGAAATCTTTGCAATGGCTCTCGTAATTCAAATATTCTGGTTAGCGATTTTCCTCTGGATAACCATCTTATTTCTGTGTATAAGAGAAGGCATCTGTGCTCTGCGTCCATCTCCTCACAAAGCTGCTCAAACAGGCGCGAGTTAAGGGCATGTGCTTTGATGTGGTTTAATAACTTTAACGACATCAATCAATACGCTGTTAAATTCCGGTGACATTTTTCGGCTTGCCAGCATTTCCCTGTGAATGATACAATGCGTAGATTCACTCTCAGGTGCAACCTCCTTAATCCGAGCAGTTAAACCAGACAGTCATCCGGTCATGGCAGCAGCTCCATCTGTGCATATGCCGACACAAAAAGACCATTTTAGTTGTCCTGATATAAAACCATCCAGTGACTTGAACAGTTCTGCTCCTGTGGTGCTGGTTGGCAGAGATAGTGCACATAACAAATCCTCATGCGCATCCTCCTGATATAGATATCGCACATAAACAAGTAGTATTGCCTTGTTGTCGATATCTGTAGATTCATCAACCTGGTGATGTATTAATCCTCTCCAACAATTGTGTCTCAATGTCTTCGGCTATTTCCTCAATGCGCCTAGTCACAGTGCTAGCCGACAAAGGCACATGTGCTATCTTTTCCACAGCAGCCTCTCCTAGAAATTCACGGCAAATGTCTTTAGTGGAAGGCAAGATCAATTCTTCACCGATAGTGAATGGCTTTTTAGCCTTAGCAATACGGTTAGCCACCAAATATGATGCTCTCAGTGCATTCTCCTTTATTGATGTGGTGGACCTCATAAATTTCTTCTGTCCTTCGTGTTCCCGTTTTTTTCTTTCAAAATACTCCAGGGGCTTGTCTTTTAATCCAGGGTGCTTGGCGTTCAAGTGGCGAAGCAGTTTTGAAGGGTTTCATGCCTCATTAGAGAGCTGGTCGCCGCAAACTATGCAGAGCGGGGTTGGTGTGTGGGAATCACCTGTCCTGATAAATCCATATTTCAAGTAGGACTCATGGTATTGTCTGTTAAAAGTTTTATGTTTCTTTGATATTGAAGGCTCTTCTTCTGTCTCTTCACTGGGCCTTTTCTTTTTCCCAAGGAAACTTTCTAACGACGTCTGTTTCGTACTCATTTTTGCTAATTTGTGGGTTATATTTGAGCAAACACAATATACACATACACCAAGCACTGTTAAACATGAGAAAGTACCGGTGAACAGAGAGAAGAGCGATACACACCTTCTCTCCACCAAAGCTACAATGCCACTGCCGCTTGCAGTCGCTCAGCTCCAGACGTCACCTAAAACTGCCCCGATATCAAGACATTTTGTGCATGCGCGGTATTGGTGCAGCTGTAGGTGACGTCTCTCGGCTCCCGGTTTACCTCTTGTCCATGGAAAGTCGCACAAACCCAAGAGAAATACACCACAGTAAATAAAATGGAAATAATTTAATGTTCCTTGGGCAGCCCGGTACCATTTGATCCACGGACCGGTACCGGTCCGCGGCCCGGGGGTTGGGGACCACTGTATTAATCGACTCCACGTGTCCTCAAATGACCGTAGTTAGTTGAATGGCTAATTTGTCATGCATTAACATCACTCAATAATACAACCCACATTAGATCTCATGGTTTCAGCAACCCATTTCTCAAGTACCGGTAGTTTGTCTCTTAGTTTCTTTGTTCTGCCTCCCCACATGCATTTGTGTGTGTTGATGTCACTTCATACTATGTGTATGTCTAGTGTTAGCAATCATCTTTCTATAGCTGTCAATTGAAGTTGGACTGTCACCTCCTGGGTCGTAGATGTTACTTGTTTTATTTTCTTGTTGCCCAGTATGGATAAGGATGGTTTGGATTTACGATATTGTTGTCTGGGGGTGCGAGAGGTTCATATGTGTCCACGCTAGTGTTGGGGAGTGAATGAATAATAGCTAGGCCCCCTTTTGATTTTTCATTGGTCCTTATGTTTTTTAAGTATGTTGTGTTGTATCCTACTAGTTTTGGATAGGGATTTGTGCTCTTTATTAAGTGGGCGTCTTGTAGGCAGATTATATGTGGTTTTTGTGTGATCCCAAGGCAATTCCATTCCCATAGGATTAGGCATTTTTGTTGTTTGGGATACATGATGGTGTTGGTCAGTTATGGTTAGTTATTAATTAGTGTATTTTTTCCTATCCCTAATTGTTGCTTTGCAGTGCTATATTAGGTTTGTTGGGGAAAGTTTAAGGGCAAGCTTCTTTATTAGTTGGTTAATCAGATTTATGGCTATGTGCTCATTTGTTCTGTGTTGCAGTACATGTATGTGATTAGTAAGTGCATTGATGTATTTGAGCACTGCACATAGCAAGTATGTGCTGGAACTCTCGTTGGTATTCTTGATAGCTTGTGTTATATTTGACTGGTTAGGGTTTGGGGGATTTGTTTGGGTAGGGAAGTATTGTTATTCTTTTTTTTAAGTGGGTGGGGTTGGTTTATGGGTGTTGTTTTTATGTCGTTTTTTTCAGTTATTATTTTGGTGGGGGGTAGGTTTTTGGTTTTGTTGTTTACTTTTTTATGCCTGGCCTCTTTATATGTAATTTTTTCCAGGTCCATGAACTGGACTATTTCATATTTCATGTGGTGTATAAGCAATGGTGTGATTTTGGGTAGTGTGAACCAGTGCAGTTCGTGAACTTAAATTTGGTTTGCATGATTTTTTAATTTTTTTTATCGAATTCTTAATGGCGTCGATTAGGTCTGTGTTTTTGTTGGAGAGGCCAGGTGTTTGGCTCAAGAGAATTGTTTCTCCTTTTGATTGGTTTGATTTACTTTACCTCCCTGTGTGATGTCAATGGTCAAGTTGTTTGCTTGGGAGATATCCATAGGGATAGTATCATTTAAGTCGGTGGTATCTGAGTCTGGATATGGATGGAGTTTGGTGAATGTGATGGGTGAGGCTGTTGATAGTGCAGGCAAGTTTTCCTGTTTCTTTATTATCTGAGTGCTGTTTGGGATTCCAACTATTTTCTGTGAAGATGGTTCGTGGTAATGATCAATTAGAGGGTGAGGTGATGTCATTAGGTGGGGGGAGGCGGTAATGTTACAGTTCACTAGTGGCGGTCTGCTAATGACTGCAATGTTAGTGGAGCTGTTTTTTGTAATTGTATTTATATAAGAGTTCCGGTGTATTATTGGGTTTGCCTAATATGTCCGGTAATTGGGTCGTAATTGTGGTTCAGCTTAGTTTGTTAGGTTATCTAGTGAAGTTTAATGGTACGATTTGAATTAGTATTGGTGGTTATTATTTATTGTAAATTGTTAGATTTTAGTCACGATTTTGGGGAATAATTCCAATAGTTTACAGTTTATTTGTTGATAGTGAGTTATTTTGGATTGGTAAGCACAAATAAATGCAAAAGGGAAAGTAGCTAATGAGGATTTTTTTGTTTGTTTTTTTGCAACTGTTAGACTTTCCCTTATAAAAATCGTGAGTTTATTTCAAGACAGTATATGAGCTCGCTGCAACTTCGCACGTGCGAGCCCACGACTTCGCTGTATTGTACATAGAGGTCAAATTTGGAACAAGTACAAAGTCATGGCAGGCTCGTACGAGAATTAAATGTGCTCAACACATGCATATAGCAAGCTTGCTGAAATTTTGCTTGTGCCAGCTAGCAATAAGCTCGCAAGCTCGTGTGGCACTGTAAACCACCTAGCATGTGCAAGCTCGCAAAAAGCATACAAGCTCATCAGGGGCTGTGAACCAGCTTGCACTAGCTGGTTGATAGCCTTAACAAGCTTGTATTCTCATTGCATGTTTAGCACGAGCTCGTACATGCAAAGTAGCAAGCTCACAATGAATTGTAATGAGTTCAATACAAGCTTGTAGTTAGCTAGTCACACTTACATTGAGACCTTTATACAGCAAACTTTGCAGTCCCGGTCGATCAATGGGAAAGATAAATAAATACAGTGAATTCTCACCAAATGCAACACAATACAAATTGTGAAACAAAACTAAAATCTTACAGCTAATGGTTTTTTTCTTCAATGCACCAAGATATATTTGTTTTCCTCATTGGTGCTTTAGTTTTGATACATATCTTTGTATTGTTCCAATTCTTGGAATAGATAAAAGCAATGCCTTTTTTGATGAACCAACAACCAATAAAAAAAAAAGTAATTATATAACAAGAACTATCATAAATGGAAAGTGAGATTTGTATTTATTTCAATAATTATAAAAAACAAAAACATAAGTTTTAGAATCTAATACAATAATTAAAACCAAGAAACTGACTAGAAAAATTAGTATCAGATGATATTTTACAAGTTAATAACTCCAACTGACTGAAAAAAATCATAAAGTTTAAAGGACATTTAAAAAATTCATGTTAGGGGCCATCCATTTAGTACGTACACATGGAGGGGGGTAACCAAAATGCATACGCTTGCATATAGTATGCGTTTCTACTGATAATGTACGTATGCATGGGTGTGAAACCTCTATAATAATTTGACTAATATGTAACCTATTAGACTGGCTTCAGTCTACGTTTGAATTTTAGCGGACACTAGACAAGTTTGGCATCAAGAGTATGTACACAGGTGGGGCATGTCTTAATAAGTATGCATGGGGGGGTAGGGGGCCATTTTTTTGCCAGATTTGTGTATATGTACTAAATGGATGGTCAATCTATTTTGGGAACATCTGGCAGTCCCACTTGCTGTTGATGATATTTCATAGCTGGTGATGTCTATCCACAGTGCTCAATGAACCATCCTCTCTAAAAGTAATTGTCATAAATGGAAAATGATTCTTCCATGCTTTATGATTGTGTTAAAAACAACAAAATTAGTTGTTTGAATCTAATACAATTAAAATAAACGAATGGACTACAAATTTAAGATCACACAACTTTTTAAATATCTTAATAAATCCAACTCGTAAGCAGTTTTGAAGTAAAATGTCTTTAAAATCAGCACATTTCATTTAGGTAACGTCTAGCTGTGCCACACTTGCTATTGATTATACTGTTGAACTCCTTCAAAGTTTTTGATGCCTCACTCTCTTCACAGTGCTCATTGATGTAGTTTGTTGAAAAACACCAGATGAAGCAGCAAGCTGATGTTTATTAGGTTTATCATGCACTTGTATTGCGTAGAGTTTTCTCCTTTACCAGATTGTTTCGCAAACTAAAACAGGATGGCACAATTGTCATTCCAGCTCTGTTTTCTTGTCTTTCATGGAGAAAATTCTGAATTATTCTTCTTTCTTTCCTATTCAACATGATTAGAAGTTGCATATTACGAAGATGAGATACAGTGACAGCGGTAACTGTTTGCAGAATCCAATATGGCGGGTAAATACAGGCATGGTAGCCTCGATTTCGAATGAACCAATCATATTGAAGAACTGTATTCTTATATACATGCGATACATTGTTATCATAATGGAACAGAGTGCCCATACTAAACTGAATATTGCAATGAATTTGTTAAAATTATTTTTAAATTAAAAGAACATTTTGCACAGAAAACGTACACCCATAATCTGGTTCAAAATATGGAGAGAAAAAAAAACGGTATTGGTGTTATAGGCAGTCAAGTAATACACAGACTTTCAGATGAACAGCTAGCTCAACCTTGTAACTTCAATCCTTGGCATTAATGAACTTAAAAAAGTGCTTTGTTTCTACAGGATGTATAAAGATGGAATTCTGTTTCAATCTTTACAGTATTCTGCAGTTTCAGAACGAAACTCGTACACTGTTATTTTCTATGAAAATGATGAATCGAGAAAATTTGACCATGTTGAGAAATATATTTAAGTTTATACAGTGTCACAGAAATTGTACCATTATTATGCAGTCATAAAGGAACTGAGAAATAATACTGAAGTTTCAATTGAAAATGGCGTGATTGATGAAAATCCTGTTCATATAGTCCCTTTGAAATCTAAGTATGTGCAGTACAAAATAGTTCCTATTACAAATGTCAAAGACTTGTGTGTGTATTTTTGCTTGTGTGCCCCCCAATTCTGTTGAATATGATTGATAAATATACATTCATGTAGTAAGTCTGGACCATGCAGACATGTACATCAAAATAGAAGACATAAATCATATATGTATATATATACAATATTTTACACATTTTCACTACTACTCTTTGTATAAATCCTGTATGTACTTATCCTTTAAGCTTTGTACATATTTTATTGTTGCAATAGATTAATTATCTAGTTTTAATAGCATTTATTGTCTAAAGACACCTCATCTTGTAAAAATCTGTGCATCATATATATATATATATATATATATATATATATATATATATATATATATATATATATATATATGTACAAATGTAAAGGCCTGACCAAATGAGCTTCTTTTAATAGTCATTATTATTATTATTATTTTACCATGTTTGGCCAACTTAAGACGACCTAGCAAATAACTATTAGAAGTGGACTTTCAATACCTTTTTCAAAACAAGTCAAGATTATTGTTTTGATATGCAAATTAATGATTTTATACACAAGATGTTACATTTTCTAGTAATTTTTCACAATATCCATTTCATAGATAATTAATTTATCTGCAGGGTTTGCTAGTAAGGTTGTACGAGCAGCTTTACTTGAATGTAGCCAAATTACTTCTACGAGCTCAGTGCTAGCTCCCATGTAGTCTGCGAGCTACAGTTAAGATCATAAGAAGCGTGCTACGAGCAATCACAAGCTCGTGCAAGCTTGATTTATGATTGCATTTTTATAAGGGTTATGCCCATGGTCACATAATGGAAAATCTTGTTGCGGTCAACAATTTGTGCTTTTGTATGACTTGCGAGGACTCCATCCAGGCATGCGCTAATATGTGTCCTAGCACCTGTTTAGTGATTTAAGTAGAGACAGAGTCCCAGTTGCATACATCAATTGATTCAGTTGATTGGGGTGTAATTATGATTGAATTTAAGGCAGTTTAACATATAACTACAGTTTTAAAGATGCTTTTGGAGCTAATAGGATATTTAGGTAGTTAAGTTAATAGTTTCCAGAGATATATGTTAGTAAGGATACATATGAATAAGAGCACAGAATAACTAAACCTGCAGGTCTAACAAAACTTAAAAATTTCCCTTTGTATGAGGAAAAGGGTGGGAGGTGTAAAACCCGTTGTTCTGCTATGTGGGTTGCTGGTGTGCAGGGTTGGCTGTGAAATTGCTGAGCAGGCTGCTTTCTCCAGATGGTAGTTAAAATAGTTAAACAAGTCTGCCTCACCCTCCTTTTTTGTTTTGTGAGCAGGAGCCTAAGACATTAGTCCTGCTAGTCAGATGACTGGATAGAATGAGTCTGATGACTGGATAGAATGGAATGTGAATGACTCCCTGCAATGTGTTTGACCTGCTTTTTAAATAGTCCTAGCAGGCTTCAGAGAGAGCATTCCCTGAAGACCTTTTGCTATGGCTAAACTTCTTGACTGATTGTGTTAGGTGTTGACCCTTGATCTAACTCTGATCTACATATAAAAATGCACAAAATCTAAATTATGTAATCCAAAATGGACACATATCTACTCTCCATACTCTTTTCCCACTGACACTATGTTAAAATTTCCAAAATATTAAGTAGGAAATTAGATGTAAACTTTATAAGCAAATTAATATAAAATTAAGCAACTACCCAACTGTATTTTAAGCACTTTATACCTACTAAAAAGATTCAAATTTCCCTACAACTGGTCACTAATTTGAATGATTATGTATTAAGCAAACTTACTATAATTGATAAGTTGATATGCTATGTATTGTCTAAACATTTTAGCTGACAAACTCTAGCTCAGTCTGAAAACCATGAAATTAGATCTGTTCCTTTGAAATGACACAGGTCATCAAAATTTGGTAGTTTGCTAGATGGGGACAAGTTAACCCTTTGAACCCTAATCTCCCCATATTTCGGCACAATAACCCGATCCTCCCCAGCAATTTTTGACAATTTTATAAAAAGTAAAATTTTGCAAAATAAAAGTAATATTATGCCTTAGAATGATAATCCACTATGATAACAGCAAATATCAAATTGTCTCTTTTCAAACATGCTTATAAAATGCTTTTTATTACTAGGACTATGTAACAAACTGTCTCGAAATTTCTTCATATTTCATATTTTTCATATTTTGTCTCTATTTCACTGACCATCTAGCGAATAACATAACACAGGCCGGTATACCGGCCTTTCGGGTTGATAGTTATATAATTCTAAGTTTATTTTAAATTAAGATGGAAACTGAGAGTTGTTGGACGTGGGCATGAACTTGAGTATTTGTTTTTACTCAAAATGTTTGAAGAATACAGGCTGATCTGCTGGCACTTTATCAAATGTTACACATTTTCTGATCACTTAATATTGCTTTGGCAGGTGCTGAATCTGGGCTGATCAGTGTCTTTCTTCAGTAAAATGATGTTCAGTTGAGAATGTTGCCAATATTTTTAATACTACAGGTTTCTTTTTCCTTAGTTTTGTTTTTATCAAGTATATTAAAGTGCTCTTCTCTCACTATTTTTATACTAACAAATGCTTACCAGAAAGAAAACAGAGTGATCACAATTTTTGATAACTAAAAGTTGGCATAAAAAGGGTGATTGAACAAGTTCTGGAGAAAACTTTTCAGATGATCAAATTTCACTCCATTGACATCATTATAAGTAAAGAGTTCATTTTTGGGTAGGAAGTGTACTTGGTACTATCCAGACTGGGTATGTGAATTATCAGAGATTTTAAAATCTCTGATTATATAACGAAGCAAATCCTGATTACCAACAGCCACAAATTGTGCGAGCATAAAAATTAAACTCGGGACTCGAAAGGACAAAATGAAAAGCCAAGTTTTCATATTTCAGTATTATAAACATTTGGTTGGTTTATATGGATTTTTTAAAAAAAACTAAGATAACACCCAATTTACTTAAAATTGAATCACAGTTGGAAACAATTGTTTTTCTGGAAATAGTACAAGTTCTCTTTTTATGCTGTACAGGTTTTGTGATTACACATGCTGGTGTATGATTTACAGTTGGTTGCTATATTTGGATACGTATGGCATTTGATTCATTTTAAAAATATAATGTCTCTCAACAAATATTCCATCAGTTTCTCCATTGCTCTCATTGCATAAGCCAGTGACATGTACATGATACATGATGCACCTGTATAAACATCGCAAATAAGTTAACTGTTTCGAGTGACATTAAGCTGTAATTAAGATGTTCATTTCTTTTTTCTTTTATAAATATTTTATACATGTATGGAATGTTGTATGCCTATGTGGGTCTGGCTGAATGAAAAGAAACCTCTGAAAATAAATTGTTCTTTTGACTATTATTGTTGTTGTTATTTATATTATTATTATTATTATTATTATTATTATTATTATTATTATTATTATTATTATTATTATTATACTGAGGCTAAATTTTATTTCTCAATCTTTTTAGAGATTACGTCGTAGTTTACCTCCCAGTCTTATCAGAAGAATGTCAACCAGTACCTGGACAACCACCACATCAGCTACAGGCATGCCCACATTAGAACCAGAACCAAACAGGTCTCGCAGTGCAAGTTTTCGTCACTCAAGGGATGTTACTCCAGGATCCAGTCCGACAGGAAGTCGAAGCAATAGTCCATCCCCTATTTCTCAGACAGTTGTGCTTACAATTCCAAAATCCAGATCATTTTCTATGGCAGCTGCTACACAACCCATTAGCTCAAATAATCATGTCAAAAGACTTTTACGCAAAAGCATGACTCCTCTCTCCTCATCAGAAACTGCTATTTCACAATGTGTATCAAAACCACAGAAGGTAGTCAGTCCTCTCTTCAAAGGTGGAATGGACACTAATTCTGACAAAGAGGACAGAACAAAAATGCCCTCTTCAACTAAAGAACATTTCTCATCACATATTAGGAAGTTAAATGTAACCTCAGATTATGAGAGCAATGACTCCCCAAGCAGTAGTGATCATAGTGATAATGTTCCTACTTCTGATGAACTGCTTTCAGTATCACCGCCTAAAAGGGTGACAATAACACATCCCAGTCACATTGAAGATTCTTGTACACAGAACAGTCAGATTGGTGTGGTAAGTGATCTCAGGAGTTACATACTACCCCTAATGCTGATTATCTGAATTCATTTTATATATATATATATATATATATATATATATATATATATATATATATATATATATATATTAATTTGTATGCTTCACCATGATAGTGGCAGGGCATATAGTGTTTGTCTGTTCAGCTGTCCTTCTGGCTAAGAATTGCATTTAGGTCAGTTTTTGGACATATATTTAGTGAAGAAGTGAATTATTTTTAGTAATTTTTTTTATCACAACAATAATTCATAGGTGATACAACAGAACATGTAGGACATTTTTTTGTTAAGAAGAAATGAAATTGGAAGACATAATGTTATAACTGGGAGTTTCTCTGCAAAAATTGGAATATATTTTTAAACCTGGAGGTAGGCGTGGAGCAACCCAAATTTAAACAAAAAAGTTCTTCTTCATTCTGGCTTGAGAGTTAACAGGTATGGTGTAAGGTCGCTTACATCAAAGCAAACTACAACTCAGCTTTTACGGTATTAGCATAATTTTTAAGCATTATTTCTGAAACTTCATTATTGTATCTTAGAGATCTCTTTAAAGTTTACCGCAATGGTACCCACAATTTGACTCAGAGGGATGTACTTGATTCAGTGTGTAATCAAACCTACATTGTACATGCGGTGGCGCCATTATGTAAATACATTCAGTAGCCTAATTGAGAACATTGACTCGAACCACGTTGTTGTTCATTGTATTGTCGTAGTGGGATTATGGGATTACATTTTAATGAGTTACATATTTTCTGTTTCAAAGCAAAGTAAAAACGTTATTACCTATACACTGATATAAAAAGTCTAATGCAATAATGCATAAACAAACAATAATCAAGTCAAAAGGGAGAGGTATTATTACAGTAACTTGCAATTGCTAAATTCTTGTCATCATTCTATCAAATTATATATTATATACAAATCTAAATTAGGCAGAAACAATAAGAAAACAGACAATTAAATTACTTTTCCTTTAAATAATCATGGACACCAACCTTGTGATAACTATACATGTAATTTTTAAAAAAATATAAGTTTGCGTAAATAAATGCATTTAGCATGTACCTTGTGCATCTAGAGATGTCTCCAAGTTGTGGGTTGGCTTATATGGAGGTCATGCACTATTTGAATAATAAGAAGTTTCACTATTACATGGAATGAAATTATTGCATCAATATTTTACTAATTGTGAAAAATACAAAAATTGAGTTATGATGTAGACAAATGTCTCATGAAATAAATGTCACAAGTTTTTGAAAAAAGTTCCGTTTGCTGCCTTGTAGACTCCTTGTTTCATGCAACACTATTTATTACATACCACTCAGGGAACAAGTCTAATCAACAAATCGAAAGCAGTGATGTAATTCACAAATGCTTTCGTGTACATGTGTTTGTTGTTGAAACCAGTTGGAAAAATGTTAATGATGTAATTTATACAGAATAATGAACAAATTCATCAGGAAAAAAAACACTTTATTGACAATGATTCGGACACAATATTAAACTAGGATTCATTCGTTAAACAGCCCTGTTCCAACCACACACCCACGATTTTGTTGAAGTCTAGCAATACATATATAATGACATCATGAGTTGTTGTTGCAACACACATGCTGTAGCTGTACAATCAAGATTGTAAGTATGGTTGAACTTGAACTCGGTTTTTTATAAATGAATGTCAGAATTATGTGTTCTTGTGATTAATAAAATGAAAAAAATTTGTGCACATTTTGTTTGAAATTTATGATTTTTTTTTAAACAAAGGTGAATTTTGCTCATCTAGGCTTACAGAATGAGAAACGTTTTGTAAATTCCCCAGAATACAAAATAAATTGTGTATAAAAAAGAAAATACAGTAGGTAAATCCCAAATTATCCTAGAAGTACTAACAAATGTCCTAATGAATAAAGGTCTGATTTGTTTTTAGTTGTACGACAAAAAATTTCTAATCCTGAAAGTGCTGATATGACAGGTTTGCTTGTTTGAATTCTTTATACATGTACTGTAATTCCCAGTTACTGAGTTAGTGTCTCTTTCCAATCTTTCCAAGAATATTATTGAGCATTTTTTATTCCAGATAATAATAACTAATTTCACCCAAATAAAAATATGAATGTGGCAATATAAATTATTTCAGCCCAGATGTTATCACAGAAAATAAAAAAATTATCCAATAAACATGCTTATATACAGAAACTCGTACACAAATGAATAATCCAGACAAGGGTCAGATGTTCATTTCTTGGAAAATTGTAGTAATAATTAGGTCTGTTACTAAAATTATAATAAATATCACAGTAAACACAATATCCTTGACTCGGACCAAGATAAATGTTTACTTCAATTTATAATGATCTTTAAAACAAACCCATTTATATAGAGAAAATATTAGCTATGTATTATATATTAACAGAATTAAAAAAATTCTGATTTGATTTTGGACATGGTCACCCCTTTTTTTTTTTCATAACACATAGCATATAACAACTTTTAAATAATTCCATGCAATTAATGCAAATTAAATATACATAGCAATAAAATAACCATCTAGCCATTACTAGAAGCTTGTTTATTTAATGATAAGGTTTTTGTATTTCAAGATGTCCACTTTTTCAGAAATCAAGATGAACATTATTTCAAGTCTAATGTTTTATTTTCTTCTTGCAGAGAAGCTTACATAGTAGACACTTAGATGATGATGAAAGAAAAGAGGTGGCAGTTGATAGTGAGGATGATGAAGATAGTAATGAGATTGTGAATATAAGACAAAATGCAGAAAGAAGTGGATTGACACAAATTGTGGATAACAGTAGGACAGATTTACTTTCAGAGAAGACGGTAGAGTTTATTGATAAAAAGGAGACTTCTTTTATGAACAATATATTTGATGTTTCTGAACTTGACAAGTGTGAATTGTTAAATATTCATCGATTGTCAGAATGGGATTATCCAGTTTTTGAACTTGCAGATATCTGTGGGAATTTTATACTCAGTAAGGTAAGAAATATAAACTTGAGAAATGTCTAATTTGTTTTATCTGGCATGGGTCACAGATCATTTGTCACAGCCATCACTCTGACATCCTTGTGCTTATCTGTATGTTCATACGTCTGTATGTCCATCCACATCATGAATACCTGTCTTAAATTTTTTTGCATTTTATCGCAACTTCATTTAGACTATAAAGTTTTAGCATGCACTTATCTTTATCTAGCACAATGAGTATCCTCATTATGAAAGTTGAGAGTTTAACATGGAGGCTATGGTTTTTGTCTTGTTTTGTTTACTTTTTGGATTTTGTTAGCAGCTTGCCAGAAATGAAATAACAGAAGGAATTAATATTACTGTTATGTGTTGCTACAACAGTGTGGGTTTAAAGTTTTGTTTGGAAGTTGTAACATGTCAGAAAGAATCAGGTTACAGTATGACAGAGTACAGGTGAAAAGAACACTAGCAAAATTCGTGCAAAATTTTATTTTGCAGACTCTTTAAATCTTAAGATGGCTATCACTTTGGCATTCATGTACATGTCTGTATGTCTGTCAACAAAATAGATCAAGGTCCATGTACATTTTTTTTATACATTAAGTGCAAAGTTAAAGCTTATGACATTTTAGCTAGAACAGAAAAGGTCTGTTGTCTCAGGAAACAAGTAAGATGAATATCAAGGCCAGCATTGACACCATTTCAGAATAAATTTTGCTTTTATCCTTTAGAAAAAAAGTGTTCTGTTCCTTGTCGCTAGTTTGTAAACATTCTTGTTCTTTGCAAGCCAGGAAGACATGAAAAACAGTAATTTTGTTTATTTTGGCAATTAGAGCCTAAATCATGAAAATGGGATTAACCAATTTCCAAACCTACTTGGTTTACAATACTACATGTACTTGTAGTATTGCCTTATGATGTTGAAGACAATTATAAAAGTTATCAAAAAAGTGATATATGTAGGTTGGATGATCTTATGATCATGTCAGTGACAAAATAACACCTCCATGGCACTTGTTGACAAGAAATGATCAGCAACTTTGAGAGATCAACCACGGCCTGATAATAACTATCATTAGGGAGAATGTAAAGGTTGTGTGAGATGGTAAAAACTTTGAGGTTGTCTTTTTCGAAATCAAATGACTTGAATCTTATCTGAAGCTTTTCAGAGGTTTTGAATAATCCATCATGCACTAATACAGCACAGCATGTAAACAAATTTAAAAAATAACAAATTTCCTAAATATAACTTCAATTATAACATTCATTTTTTCAAGGCTTGAATTTTAAATCAGAATTAAACATTTGAAATTAAGGAATAAACATTTCATTTGGGTTTTAATTGAAAGACTATATATTCTTAATAGTAAATACTTTTTAATACACTTGCTGTAAACTACCGCTGATTGTCTGCACACAGAAATTCACTGACTAACAACAAAGGAGACGCTGAAACATCAAGCTTTCCATTGTGTGGAAAGTTATGATGTTTGCTCAGCCAAAAGACAAAACTAAAATTGATTGACGTTGATCTTAGTTGATCTATATGAGAATTTAGCCTTTATTATTACCACTATTCGTGAACATGTAAATTATGATGGTTTTGTGCCTTTTACAATCAAATGTGTGTACCTTTTTAAAAATATTACCTCAATTTGTAGGATCGCTTATATCATTGAAAATTAGCAACTCGTGAGAGGTGATTCATTGTAGATTAAACAGCTATTAAGTACTAGCTGAAATGTTTTCTAGAAGAATACAATTTGGTCAAAACAATGAATAAAGCAAAATCTGCTTTGTTTGTTTTAGGATTTAACACCATTTTTCAGCACACGATAGGCTATACATGGCAGCCAGTATTATTGGTGGAGGAAGAACCCAGGAAAACCACCAGAAAGAACCACTGACCCACGAGAAGCTACTGGCAAGCTTTCTCACATAACTACATTAGCGGAATCTTAGACTCGAACCAACGCAGACAGAGGTGAGACGGCAGTGATCCATAACAGAAAGCGCTTTAGACCACTCGGCCACTCAGGGCCCCACAAAATCTGTATATAATATGTTTGGAAATAAATAAGGATTTAAGAGATGCTATGCACGCTTTGCACTGTGTAAGTACTGTACATTATAGTACATGGTCTTCCAGGTAAACTCAACCGGCCCGTGAATTATGAAGTCTGCATTTACCTTTATTTAATTTTGTGTTGGAGAAATCAGAAAATATGCACATGCAAAATAATAACAAAATCAATCATAGTACTTTATAACAGTTTAATAAATATCGGGTCACCAAAAGTTACTTTTTAGCATGCTTATGTCTTAGGACACAGAAACAATTATTGTTTCATGTCCCAGGATTTAGAGCTGTTACAGTAGTCAACATAAAGACCCAAAAACAGTAAAGTTTAGACATTGGCCCACGGATAAGCCGACCACCCCACCCCCTTTTTCCAGGCCTTTATTTTTCCCAAAATTATTCAGCTTATATGCGAGTATATACTGTGATAATGAAAAAATTGGTCTCATAATCGATATCTGCACTTTTAATAATTGGCTATACGCTGTATCAGCATAATTGGCAAAAAGGGATATCTGTACAACTTTATCCAATTCCATCATCACTACTGCTTGAGTGCTTAGACCCAATATTGCCTTCACTAACTGATGTTATTAATATCTCTCTCTCATCGGGGGAATTCCCAATATTTTTCAAAACTGCCATTGTAAAGCCTCTGCTGAAGAAACCAACACTTGACCATAATGATTTAAAGAATTCCACCCAGTTTCTAATCTCCCGTTCATATAAAAAGTCTTAGAAAAAGTTGTTCTAACCCAACTTGTTTCTCATTTGAATTCAAACAGTCTTTTTAGCAAAATGTACAGTCTGCATATCGCCCTTCCCACAGTACTGAAACTACTCTTCTGAAAGTATTTAATGACATTCTCTCTGCTTTGGATAGTGGAAAGATTATAGTTCTCACCCTCCTTGATTTGTCTGCAGCATTTGACACAATAGACCATGATATATTACTTCACCGTCTCCAGCATGTATTTGGCAATCACAATACAGCCTTACTGTGGTTCAAGTCCTACTTAGTCAACAAAACACAAATTATATCTGCAAATGAAATACACTCCAGCCCAGTTAATATATGCTGTGGTGTTTCACAGGGGTCTGTTCTTGGACCCATTGTTTTAATTCTATACACTCAGCTGTTCTCAAGTGTCATAGATCATCACCCAGTCTCTCACCAGTTGTATGCTTATGACACCCTAATATACAAGTCTAGCCACCCAACTGAAGTTGATGCTACCATCCAAGGAATAGAAAGGTGCATTTCTGATGTTCTTCCGGAAAATTAGCCGCCATCGCTTATGTGCTTGACAAAAGCTTTTCCGTTTTTTTTTGTGCTAGTTTTCATGATATATGTGCTTGTTGTCTATCTTCGTCTACATTATTGTGTTTCTTCATGCATTGGCTGTTCAATTCATATGTATTAATTCATCTCCTTGTTTTGGAAATAAGAACAATAATAATTTTTCTCAGCTGTCTTGTTCCACTTTTAAGATGTTCTTTGTCTTTGAATAAACCGCCATCATGTGATTGCCAGTCAACGTGCTTATGCTATGATGGACCATCATTAATTGCATTAAATGACCACATCTTGTCTCTTGATACTACATTGTGCTCAAGATTAAATGAACTGGGACTACATTCATCATTACTTCAATGTAAACGGAAGCGAAAAAGAAACGTTTCAAAGCTGGCCAGTGTAGAACAGGAAGAAGAATTTCAGTCAGGTCTGTTCTTGGACCTGTTTCTCTTCATTCTATACACTCAGCTGCTCTCAAGTGTCATAGATCATCACCCAGCATCTCACCAATTGTACGCTGATGACACCCAAATATACAAGTCTAGCTTCACACATCTGTCGATTTCTTATCTTGGATGATTATAACCAGACATACTCGTCAAGATCATAAAAGGGTCAGCATATGCTTAAAATAAATTTTGTGCATGAACAATCACAGTGAACCTTGAACAAAACAAGGTACTGTACCAGACAAAGACTGAAAAAATCTTTTTATCGCTTGCTTTATGAAGACGGCATTTCATCTACTTGACAAGTTTTCTCTGCATCATTGAATCACATAGGTTGGGTCTGAAGTCCAGGCACTTTTTCACATCTGGGCATTTTCAGTGCATAGTTACAACTACTGAGGTGAAATCAACCACCAATATTCTAGTGAATTCAGTTACATGTGAGACATTTATACCACATTTTAAGATGTGCCTAAGACTTGCAGTGTTGGTTAGTGTCCAAACCATCATGTGCAAAAGGAAAATTATTATCAACACAGTGTGAATAAATATGTACATAGGTTGAAAAATACCAAACTTTTATTACTTGTTAATCAAGGTTTAACCCTTTAGCTATGGCTGCCAGATCTAAGCATCACCTGTACACCACTGACACATATATGCAGTGCGGATAATTCTAGTTTACTACCCCAGTGTCGCTTATGTGAGTAAAGTTCAGCAGTACTCAAAACCCCTTGACTCGCTTATGTGTGCACAATACTGCTATGTTAACTAAATGTTGATTGGTTGAAAATACAGAAGTTACATATTTTTGATTATGTTAACCAATGAGAGGATTATTTTATTCATTATTTTGATACTGTAATTAATTTGGAGTATGTACATTTGATTATCTGACAAACTCACAAATTACTATTTCCTGAATCAGAAAACAACCTTAGATGTGGTGGTTGTAAAACAGTAAAATGCAACATATTATCTAACAAAACTTTAATTTCAGATAACTTTCTAATATTTAACAAAGAACATGTTGTTGTTGTAGGGTTTAACACCATTTTTCAGCACAAGATAGGCTATACATAGTTTTGATGGTAAGTTTTGTTTATGTTTAGATGCCTTCTCTTTTACCAATGTCAGTCAAGTAATGAATGATGTTGTTGTTATTTTAACTCCCTTTTTCAACACATGATGTTCTAAACATCGTGGCCAGTATTGATGGTGGAGGAAGAACCCAAGAAAGCCCGGAAAGAACCACCGACCCACAATAAGCTACTGGCATGCTTTCTCACATACCCACATTGGCTGAATCTGAGACTCAAACCCACGCAGAGGTGGGATGGCAGTGATCTGTAACAGAGAGTGCTTTAGGCCACTGGGCCACTTGGGGCCTCTTAAAGAACATGTAAATTGACAAGTGATATTCTTTTTTTAACTCTCAGCAAAATTTTCTGTACATTTTGTAATTTGTCTTTGAAAACTTTTCAAGAGATATTGTGGCAGTTGTGTTCAATGAGCTGGTGAAGCATATTTCATCGTCATGGGGCTTTCTTTCCACTTTGGTTTCTCCAGACTTGACAAATCTTTTTCACAGAGACTGACCTGTCTGATAACTCTTTTGTAAAGATACTCAGGGCCTATAATTTAATCAAATCAGGCCCATTGTCACTACTAAATGTCTCCATCTGCAACGTAAGATGTTCCATCCGATTACTGTTTTGACTGCAGCAGTCACTATTTAATGCCTCTTCCATCTTGGCCATTGGATCCTCCAGTTGAAATTTTCCTCCTTAACCTACAAATTTCATCCTCTAAAAATTTTACTTTTCTGCTGTCTGATCTGAAAGAAAGATAAAGTTAGTTAATTACAGATAACCTCTGATTAACTTTGTCTTCATCTTTTAGCACATTATTTTTGTACAACACTTTATTTAATGGAATAAATATAATTCAACTCAAAACTATTTAATCCCTTAAACTTAACACAACTTATTGAGCATTTATATTATTAGAGAATTTTGTCGCTGGTTTTATTTTAACTGAAGCTGTAGTCAGATGTTTTAATCAATAAAATATGACAATTTTTATACAACATCATTACAGTAAATAACCTTATATATTATATACAGTTAGTTCATGCTTTCAAACCTTTTTGCCTTTTGCTAGTATTGATAAAATGTCAGACTTGTATCACATAGGCCCTTAGTATGCTTCCACTCCAACTCCACATATTGCGTATATCTGCTTCCAGTTTCATCATATTGTCGATTGCACCTGTTTACAATTACAATTTGACACATTAATTATTTCTGGGTCTTTTTTGTTTTTTAAATTACCAAATTACAAACATCCTGGGTGCCCCGAGTGGCTGAGTGGTCTAAAGCGCTTTCCGTTACAGATCACTGCCATCTCACCTCAGTCGGCGTGGGTTCGAGTCTAAGATTCGGCTAATGTAGTTATGAGAGAAAGCTTGCCAGTAGCTTCTCGTGGGTTGGTGGTTCTTTCCGGGGGGTTTTCCCAGGTTCTTCCTCCACCAATAATACTGGCTGCCATGTATAGCCTATCGTGAAATGAAAAATGACATTAAACCCTACAACAACAACAACCAAATTACATCCGATCATATAAATAGTGATGTCATGAAAAAGAAAATGAGATCGAACATCTCAAATCCTATTGTGGATGCAGTACCGTATCTTTTATCAAAATCAAATAAGGGAGGTATGATAATGTTTAGTTATTTTCAAACAATCGAAGAGCAAGTGTAAATTAGGTCTGAACAAACTCGTGCATCATTTAAATAAGTTTGGTTAAAACTTATATGATGACATATCAAAACCAATAATATATCCATATTCCACTGAAATAATCACGAATGACCAAGAAAAAAATAGACATTTTTATGATCTTAACTGGGCACGCTTTTTCGCCTAATTTTGCTCTCACCAAATCATTTCCTTCATATTCTTCATAATTGCTTTACTTCACTTCTATTTATTTGAGAAAATGATATTGAAAATATTCTCATCCATCCATTTCATGGGAGTCCACGGTTTTTTGTTTGAGGTTTTTACTTGTTGCAGAACCATTTGCATTCTTTTTTTAGTTTGTTGGGAAAAGGAGGGCTCAGTCTTGTGCATATATTAGCCAATAATGTCACATCTTCTTTCACAATCATCCAATCAGGATAATCGTTGTTGACGGTTTTTACGGCAAATTGGCAACCAGTGACTAAGTCAATAGAATAAATTATGCAGTTTATGACAGTAATGGACAAAAACGTTAGAACAAAGTCATTAAAAGCTTTTATAGCAAATACATTTTATTCATGCTGGCCAGAAAATATTTTCCCATATTAATTCAGAACTACTCAGGTTAAGTGCACAATTATGAACATTTTATACAGTATCATATCATTTAAAATGAAAAATATTCACCTTTATTTCTATTTCCCTATAATTTTTAGAAGTTTGTATGATGAACTTTTATGAACATTTTATGAATATAATGATAAAGAAATTTCATATACATTTTTTAATAATTTCTTGATGGTCCATTAAAGTACTTAAATTGTTCATAAACCAAGTTCATGACATTTCAGGAACCTCAAAGATATTAAATAGTTCATAAAAGTTCTTCAGTGTGTTCATGTTTTGTTTTGTTTTTTATGGTTTAACGCCATTTTTCAGCACAATATAGGCTATACATGGCAGCCAGTATTAATGGTGGAGGAAGAACCCGGACAACCCCCGGAAAGAACCACCGACCCACGAGAAGCTACTGGCAAGCTTTCTCACATAACTACATTTGCCGAATCTTAGACTCGAACACGCGCAGACAGAGGTGAGATGGCAGTGGTCCGTAATGGACAGCGCTTTAGACCACTCGGCCACTCAAGGCCCCCTCAGTGTGTTCATGAACTTAAAGTTTGTTTGTTTGTTTGATTAGAAATTTTAATGTTTCTTTAACAATTTTTCATTCATATCGCTACAATGTCTGCAGTGAGGCAGTTTGTAGTGATGTCTAACACTGGGACATCATGCCGCAGACATGTAGCATGATGTCCCATCAGTCACATTATCCTGATACCAGGCCGACTAGTCCTAACACTAACCTCTTAATGCTGAGCACCAAGCGAGGCAGTTGTTTGTATTATTTTTGTAAGTCTTTGGTATGACTCGGCCGGGGATTGAACCCACAACCTCCCGCTTCCATGGTGGACGCTCTAATCACTAGGCCATTGGAGCAGTTGAACTTCCAAGTTCATGAAGAGTTCAGCATTGTTCATGAAGTCATGAATTTGTTTTCACTGGGGCATTAATACTGGCCACCATTTATAGCCCATCTTATGCTGAAAAATGGTGTTAAATACCACAACAACAACAACAACCAGAAGATAGTGATTTCCATCCACTCTTCAGACTGCAGTGTCCTGGATGATGCAATACCTATCCTTATCAAATCCAAGGAAACAAATCAACTGATGCCTTTTTTCAGGCTGGATGATGAGGAGGAGGATCTGACCTGTTACAAATGGACTTGTGCCCCAAACCATCTGGTGCACAACCAAAAAAAGATCCTTTCAGTTCTAAAAGTTTGCATGGGTGCTTGATTGACTAAGCTTCTATTTTGGAGGCTTGGTCAAGCCTCACTGATGATGGGCCATTCCAATCTTTTGTGAGTGAGGGTGGTTACCTACTTCAGTTTCGGGAGAAAGCCCATTTATTAGTTACCCCTATGTTCTTTCACGAGTCTGTTCTTTGCACACCTCTTTGCAAAAAGAGACAGTTGAGAGGGTCTTGAATGATTGGTCTATTCTACTTCCAAATTCGTGAATTGTCCTGGTTACCAAGAAAAGCCAGAAATTTTGTATCATTATCTGTCACACCCCATTAAACTTCATTCTTCTGAAGAAATATTTCAAGGTGGAGATCACTTCATCTATCCAGCATGCAGTGTAGCCATCAGATTGGTTGGTGTCCATAAAACTTCAGGATTACTATCAATCTATAAAGTCTTTCAATTCTGGGTTCTCCCATTTGGAATTGTTTATGCACCCTGTCTTCACACAAGTTATAGAAATAAAGGTGTCATATTTTAGATTACTGGGAAACACTGATTTTCCAGTATTTTGACAACTGGTTGATCCATACTGGTCAGGTCCAGTCCCTCCATTATGATCTGTTCTGTTGTTGGTACACAGTAATTGGTTGAAGTCATTTATGATTTGTGAAGTCATGTGACTATTAACACAATTGGTGAGTACAGGGTCAGGTTTCATTTATGCCATGTTTCGTCTAGTCTGTCATCGGACTAAAGACAGGACGATTATAATATTTGACATTTTTGAGAGGATAAATAATTTTCCTATCGATTTCATGCATGTATCAGTCGATGTAACATGGTTTATATATTTGCTAGGCCTGCTGGTAAGCTAACAGTGGTTGCAGATTCCAAATTTTTTTCTATGTAAGTGCTCTGAACCCACACTCCATCCTAAATGGCCAAATGTGAAAAATGGGAATGGATTATTCTGAGGAAACCTGGATCAGAAAAATTTCAATTCTCGGAGCTAAAGCATTGGTATCAGATCTTAAAAAGAACGGAGGAGACATGGTTAACAACATTAACAATCACAGCTGACTAAAACAAAATTCCAACAATCAAGAAATTCTTGGATGAGAATTTACACATCCAGCAGGATCTCTCCTAAAATGGACTGATATATAAATCCATGGATAAAGATTCTGCCACAGTGACTCTATACATAACAACTGATAAAATTCATGTACAAAGGCCAGGCTACACAGAATGGATAAATCATTTTATCAACACTTGTCATCAAATGGTAGACAACACCAGGCTGAAATCAATTACCTCTCAGCCAAGGGCTTCAACACCCATCCCTGAAGCCCACATATCTCCAAATCCAAAACTAGATCAGTCAATATTCTAGGTCTATGTGAAACCTTTCTTTCCGATGACACTGATGATTTGGCTCTCTAAATACAGGGCTTCAACTTTGAAAGAAAAGATAGAGACTACATGGGTGGTGGGGGTATTCTTCTCTATGTAGACAGTTCCATTAGTTATAACAGACGTGTTGATCTAGAGACGATTGGGGTAGAGAGTATCTAGATCGAAGTAACCCTTGCCCAATCAAAGCCAATACTCTTATGTTCAGTTTACAGGCCACCTAGTTGCACAGCTGATTGGATTGATATATTTGAGGCTCAAATTCATAAAGCATTACTAAAGGAAGATTTAGAAACTATCATATTAGGTAATTTTAACATTGACTACATGAAAACTCCAACATTAATATGGATAAGTAACTTTGAAACTTACAACTTTGCTCAATTAATTAACACCCCAACTAGAGTAACAGATAAAAGTGCTACTATCATTGATCATGTCTGTACTAATAAACCTGAATACATAAGTGAAATAAATGTGCCAGTGTATGCACTGAGTGACCACTACCCAGTCTGTATAACTAGACATGTTCCGAAATCATCTAAAAATGTGCAACACATTGAAATACAATACAGGGATTTTTTAAACAGTTTGATGAGGAAATGTTCTTAAATGATTTAGTTTGCAAACCCTTTCAGTCAGTCTGCAATAGAGATGATGTCGACACTGCTTTAGACAAATGGTATCAGATGTTCAATGCAGCCTTAGACAAGCATGCCCCAATTAAAACAAAAAGGGTTAAACACCAAATTACACCCAGGTGGATTACCCCTGAGATCAATGAGGCTAAGGCACCTAAGAGATAATTTCCACAAGAAAAAAGACATGAAAAGCTATAGAAAGTGGAGGAATAAAACTAAGCAGCTGATAGATAAGGCAAAAGAGAACTACTATAAACAGGCTGTTAATGAAAGTAAGAGTACCAAAACATTGTGGAAGCATCTAAAAGAGCTGAACCCACCCAAGAACAGTTGCCTTCCCCCTAGACTTGAGCAAAATGATGATATAGCAACATCTTTACAAGACATTGTGGAAATGTTCAACAATTTCTTCATAAGCATCTCCAGTAACAGTATTCAGAACTAGACTAACATCCCAATTGAACTTGATGCTCCACTGTTATTTATAAGAGCTAAAATTCCTGAAGATAATTATTTTTCAATAGCTAATGTTAGTGAAGCTGATGTTTTTGATATGCTAATAAGTTGAATATTAATAAATTCTCTGGATTGGATGGTATTGGTCCACAAATTCTTAAAGTTGCTGTACCAGTAATAACAAAGTTACTAACGCATATTATAAATTTAAGTATAATGAGTGGTAATTTTCCAGAAAAACTGAAAAGTGCAAAGGTTACACCTATCTTTAAGAAAGGAGAAAAGGAGGATCCAGGAAATTATAGACCAATATAAATTCTACCTGTATTGTCAAAACTGTTTGAAAAGCATGTAGCCATTCAGGTCTATACATTTTTTGAAACAAACTCTCAATTTCATAAAGCACAATCAGGATTTAGAAAGTACCACTCGTGCCAAACAGAACTTACCAAATTAATTGATCTTTGGCTGAAGGAAATGGATAATGGACATATGACTGGGATTGTTTTCCTTCACTTCAAGAAAGCTTTTTGATCTTGTTGATCATGAAATTCAGCTGCAAAAGTTGAACTGTTACAAGTTTGACAATCCTTCTTTAAACTGGTTTAGATCATACCTAAACCAAAGGTCTCAACAAGTAAGCATTGGCAATATTAGCTCTCAAACTTGCACTATTCATTCAGGAGTCCCTCAAGGCTCAGTTTTTAGCCCTCTCTTCCTTATCTATATCAATGATCTACCATTAAATAATGAATCCACAATTACAGATTTGTTTGCAGATGATGCAACCTTGTATACGTCTAGTTCTGATACTGAAGTTATCCAAACAAGATTAACCTCGGACCTTATTAGAGTCCAAAACTTGGCACAACAAAATAGGATGGTAATTAATGAAGGTAAAACAAAATGTATGATTCTGGGGACGACACAAAAGCTACACAAGTCTGGGAACCCAAAACTATCTCTTGCAATAAACAATCATCCATTAGAAAATGTCAAACATGAAAGGCTTGTAGGTGTGTCCATAGATAATAATTTATTATGGAATGACCATATTGATAAGCTTTGTAAAACACTATCATCCAAAATTGCCCTTCTCAGCAGAATCAAGAAATATTTACCTATGGAAAGTCATATATTCTTCCAACAATGGATTATTGTTCTAATGTATGGGGAAACTGCTAAAGCTGAGCTTGACAGGATTTATAAACTCCAGAAATGAACAGCACATGTAATTTTAGATACATCTGTTGATCATCCCTCAAAGCATTATTTACAGAACTCAAATGGTTCACAATATATGACAGGATAGATTTTCACAAAGCAGTTCTTTTATATAAATGTCTACATGGAATTGCACCAGAGTATCTTCAGGACTTATTCAGGCCTTTTTCAAAACAATACCAGTTGAGATCAATATCGCATGGAAATCTTCTAGTACCAAAACCAAGAACAGTTTTCATTACTCTGGTACAGTTCTGTGGAATAAGCTTCCACTACATGTAAAATCAGCTGAAAATATTAGAGTATTTAAGAAGAGATATCATGAGCATGCATGTGTTTCTAATAGATAATGGAATTTAGTATTTTAATACTAAAGTCTAAACATGCTAAAATAAGCACAAATTTTTGCTTTCTTCATACAATGTGCATTTGTTATACTCTCATTAAGAAGGCCTCAAGGGAGTATAGTCCTTGACTAATGAGTCACCCTCTATAAATAAAGCATTATTATTATTATTATTATTATTATTAAATTGTCTGCCCTTTTATTATACATGTGTATATTAAGAAATGATAAAAAGCCCATATATCAATACAGGTCTGGGGACTTGTTTATTGAACTACAAGGCGACAAATTGATTTTGCAGAATATTCAGTCCTTCTTTATGCAACAATATGTAATTTTTAAAGGTTTTTTGTCAAAACTTAAATCAACCCTTTTGTAAATGATATAATTGTTAATCAAATCATCTTAAGAATTTTCGGTTGGTTGAAAAATCTTGTTTGAGATTTTATTGGCACACACACAAACTCAAACTCTGGGTTTAACTTTTTTCATTACAAGATAAGATTCTGATACTTTTCATTTAGTTTATATATAAATATATATATATATATATATATATATATATATATATATATATATATATATACACACTGTGATAGAAAATGTTTACTTTATATAACATACATATATATTGCTCTAGAATTCTTTAGAATTAAAGTTTTGAAAGGAATATATATACACTGTGATAGAAAATATTTACTTTATATAACATACATATATATTGCTCTAGAATTCTTTAGAATTAAAGTTTTGAAAGGAATATATATACACTGTGATAGAAAATGTTTACTTTATATAACATACATATATATTGCTCTAGAATTCTTTAGAATTAAAGTTTTGAAAGGAAACAAACTAATTTATGCTCATTATGTTGTTTTCATGTAGCGACATAATTCAGGGCAGAAATGTAAAGTTAGAATTTGTATTATGTACATTGAAATGGCTTTAAATGCCGATTTCTGGATATGTAGTCAGATTTGTATGACGTATGTTTTGGAGATTCTTGAAAGAGAAACATGTTAAGTTTTAAAGTCATGTGTTATAGTTTAAAATTTTCTTAATTTCCATTCAGTAAGGTTATGTTAACCTTGAAAAAATTCATGTCATCCTGAGAAGGAAAAAAAACTGGAAAAGACCTGGAATTTATATTTAGAAATTTAGTATGTTTGTCGTATGTTTTAATGGCACATTTTGCACATTATTGGCTATATCATGCCAAGGAAATGGGATGTAAGTACACACACAGAGGCAGTCGGTGCAAAATGGCTAGGGTGGGTATCAAACCTGCATCCTTTGGATTATGAGTCTAATGCTCATCCTGCTAAGCTACTGCAGCTTCATGTTCATAAAAGAAGACTTAGCAGCCTTAATCTATGTGTAGACCTCTCCACTTGTGAGATATATTTTCCCTTCCTCTACTGATTGGATCATATATATATATATATATATATATATATATATATATATATATATATATATATATATATATATATATATATATATATATATATATATATATATATATATATATATATATATATATATATATACATATATATATATATATATATATATATATATATATATATATATATATATATTCCTTGTCACCTGCACTACCTGATAGAAACACAAAAATAATATGATTTTTGGCAGAGAACTCTGATTATTATATGTCTATCAAATTTTATTTCTCCATACAAAAAAATCCTACTTAAGGTACCATATTGTATGCAATCCACAGAAGCCATTGTTCTATTTTATCCCCTGAGAATATTGTTGGAACAAAATAATTATCATAAAGAATTTGCTTTTAAACTAAATATAATGTTAATAAACTTAACATTATGCACATAAAATTATGAATTTGTTTTTACATCTACAAAACTGCTAAAACCACCTCCATAAAATTGTCAGCAATTAATTTCATTCCCAAGAACACCACTGTGACTGCTGTACCTTTATTCCTACCATAGAAATTTGCACAAGTTAACACCTAGAAGTACTGTAGTTTGTATATGAATGTTAATTACCATCAGTAAATTAAAAGATGGAGGGAAAATACATACCACACAGCGAATGTTTCATTAAAATAAAAATATTCAGAATATATTAAGCCATGTTAAATGTTTTAAGAGTTGACATTAAAGAAATAAGGTGGGTTATAAAATGAGGGGAAAATAGTTGCCAGATGTATGGTAACTTAAGACAGCATATTTAGGCATCATTAGTGGCAACAAAATAGGGCATTGCAATGCTTCTTACATATCATGCTGTAGAATGTGGTTTCTTTGAAGCATATCAGAGGTCCAGCATTTCACAAAATAACTAATGAGGTGGTTAATCAGTCACATTAGCTTTCTTGCTTATTTACTTTAGGCTAACCTTTAGCTATTCATTTTGGCCACATCTGACCAAAATATAAAGTGAGGACATATCCATGAGGCAAAATAGAGCACATCACAGGGAGAAACAGCATGTTCTTTGAGAATTTCACATGTTGGGCCCAAAAGATTGGCCAATATTTAAATAATGCTGTAAAAACCTCCAGATTTTATATCCCAAGCTCCCCATTTTTTTCCCTCAGTCTCCCTGCTTGGCTTTTGAAAAGTTTGTATCGGTATATACTGAAAGTCAGTTTTAATATGCACATTTTCTAGGGCATAACCGACTTTTGATCCGGAAATCGGATTCCACCGGATAGTATGAACTTCCGATTAATCGGAGTCGGACAAGGCAGGAACGACCGATTCGGATAATAAAAATAATAAAGTTGAATTTCTATAGCACCGTGTCTAACACTGCGTGTCATTCGATAGTGCGTTAATAAAGTTAAATAAGAAGTCAGAAAAGTCCAGTATGGTCAACACAACCACACTGTGAAACAATCTATTTGAACTGGCGGATAAAAACCGGAAACGAAGCCGGATATGGTAAAGTACTAAGTAACATGCTAGACACGGCAAAACCAGATACCAGAAACCCGGAAACGGAAGATGAAATTTTTTAGAAAACAAAATACGGATTTAGCATTTCCGATTAATTGAATCGTATCCGGAATCGGAAAAATTTCATGCCCAAAATCCGGAATCGGAAATCGGTAGAAAAATGCTAATCGGTTATGCCCTAACATTTTCCATTTGAACCGAATCTGCTAATGGTTATTTAATTCAAGTATATCGATTATTATGGGTGTATGGTAATTTTGTAGAAAATAATTCTTGTGTACATGCTGAATTTATGTTAATTTTATCCCAGTTTTTTGTGACTGTCTACAATGCTGAATGCCTAAACTTAGATAGGCTGATAGAGGGTATCACACCATCTCCAATGCTTTCCTGAGAAAATGTATATTATTATACATTATAAATCTTTTGGAAGCAGTAGCCAAAACTTCTTACAGGACTTTAAAAAATGTCAAATTGCTACTTTAACTGCAGGACTGAGCATTAGTTAGATATGTATTTGTTTTCAAAAGACATCTTGTCTTTACCTAATCGTGAGCAAGCCATTCTCTTACCTTAAATTGCTTAAGCACCATAAATTAAAAAAGCAAGATATTTATCCAGTATAGGTAAATAAACTGTCAGTTTGGCAACTTAACCAAGGTGTAAGATTACCAGTGTTCTCATGTAGATGAGTAATATTAGGGAACCCAACTTTGTAATCTCTCTGTGTTGACTTGTATAATATTACACCCTAGGCTATGTAGGAATGTGTTAAAATACACATGTTAAACATGAAACTATTCATTATAATTACGATGCAATAAATTGTTTATATATATATATATATATATATATATATATATATATATATACATGTTTTTCATTCTAGGTTGCATATAAGCTGTTCATGGAAGTGGGATTGTTTGAAACATTCCGAATACCAGTTGATCCATTTATTAGTTATTTTCATGCTTTAGAAATGGGCTACAGAGATAAACCATGTAAGTAGTCTGTTTCAGCACCTCAAGATTGAATGATATTGATGTGATGTTGCTCTATTTGTCCAGTTTTGGTTTTCAGATAATAATTTAAGCAGCAGCAGCTTAGCCATAGCTATTGTTTAGCTGCCTTTGTTTGTGCTGAAAAAATATGCTGTCCATTTCATGTGCATACATCATCCCTTAATGTGAAGAACTGTAAGTATGATGTATTTCCTCTTGCAACTCACCTTTTTCATAGATTCACAGACAGAAACTGGAGACACAGAGAAAAAAACTTTCCAGAAAAAAACAGGCAGATATATTGTTACGGCTATTGGATTTAATTTATTTATTTTTTATTGTTAAATCCAAATTCGTCATTTAGGGTTTAATATTCATTAATTGGGAGATTTTTTCTAGAAAATTTCAGGCTGACCACTTTAATTGTAAACAAGTTTTTGACCTTGGCTTGGTTACCTCATTGTCTGACCTTGCTTCAGATTGATAAACAGGTCTTTAAAACTATTGGTTAATTTCAAGGATAACTTTTATTTTTAGTTCTTGGGGTGTAGGAAATATCTAGAATACGTGACTTGCTGCAGGTAGTGACCTTCCATGAATTTCTAGAAAATCACGTGATCACTTGTTTACTTAAGAAAAACAGTTATATAGACTTGTTTGGGATAGAACAATTCAGTAGAATCTCTGGGCTTTAAGATATTAGTTGTGTATTTTCTGTTTGAGTTTAATTTTAATTATCTTGTTCTGGACTTTGTGTCAATTCATTGAAGAAAGAGGATTTATTATCTATTTGGAGGAGAAAACATGTGCTCATAATTCATTTGGATGATAATTAAACAAGAACTGCATCACGTGACATTGTCAGCCATTTTGGATTACATCGTCAAGATTCGAACCTGCTACTATTAGAATATTTATTTATCAGGACTCTTGCAATTCCATTAGTGGATTATTTTTGTGAATTCTATGTTGGATTAATGTTGGATTTGATTCTCTAAAACTGTAAGTTTATTTATTTTATGAAAATAATTGTACTTAATAAATTCATTGTTCAAGTTATACAAGCTTGTTAGTTTTCACTCTTTCTGTGCTGCTGCTTATTCGAGCCTAAGCACGTAACAATATATAAATACTTTCCTCACTTTGAGAAAATTGATGAAAGCTTGAAATGGCCAAGAGAGCACTGGAGTTTTTATATTAAAAGTATACTTATTGAAAAGCTCATTAAGTCTATACTTGACTGATGGTACAACACAGTGCTGATTATCATGTCTAGTAGTTATGGTAGGTATATGTTCAAAACAAGCACAGACAGTACATTAAATGTGATCAGAAGATTGTCAAATTTACCAAGAAAGTACTTTTTAACCACAAATGTGGCCTGGTCTCTAAAATAATTTATCGCTAATGTTTTTACATTATCTGTTTTTTTTTTTCTTCAAATGTTTAAGTAGTAACCTTTTCTCTGAGGTTTCAGTTCCTTCAGGGACTTGGGTTACTTTGTGTGCATCTACATGGGTCAGATACACTTAATCTCAAAATCATTTTATATCTAGTTACCAGTAAATCATTGTATGCAAGGAATAATGACAGCTTGCTCACTAGATGTTATGTCTTCTTCTATGTAGATTGCCATGGCAAGAATCATGTTGTATACAGTATCAACACAAGACATTGAATTCAACACATCGAGTGGTCTTAAGCGCTTTCCGTTTCGGATCACTGCCATCTCACCTCTGTCTGCATGGGTTCAAGTCAAAGATTGGGCTAATGTAGTTATGTGAGAAAGCTTGCCATTAGCTTCTCGTGGGTCGGTGGTTCTTTCCGAGGGTTTTCCCGTGTTCTTCCTCCACCAATAATACTGGCTGCCATGTATAGCCTATCAAGTGCTGAAAAATGGCGTTAAACCCTAAAACAAACAAACAACACATCAAAGTTTTTGACATTCCTTTTGTTGTATGTATGCTTTGTTTATTCAAGAAAAGTTGTATAAAACAAAGAGAACTCTCTTTGTTACATGAAAAGACCAGTAAATTTATACTAATGTTTACAACATCTCTAGGTGTGCTGCAATTGGGGTACATACAAACAAGGTGTAAATATAATTTTTTAAATTTATTTTCTGTATAAAAAGAATAGTGTAAACACGGTCACTGGGAAAGTGTGGTCACAAAAAGTCTTCATGGGACACTCATCCAGACTCTATCAAATGTTCCCAATGTGCAAAAGAAAAAAAAAAATCATAAATTTTGTAAATCATAGTTTGCAGAAAGCTGGAATCTTGCAGACTCCTGCCACACTGAACAGAGAAAGAAAAAATTTCATTCTCCTTCTTCATTGGAATTTTCCAGCTGTTGTTAAGGAAAATAAGGGGTCTTCTGGCTAGAATACCTCTTCCAGTACATTGCTACCACCCATTGCAGGGTTCAAAATTAGCGGTAGTCCACTAGCCCGAGGCTAGTAGATTTCCTGTCGGACAAGTAACTATCATAACGTTATTAGTCCAAATAGCTTGTAAGTTTTGTTTATCAACATTTGTTTCCTCAATACCCTAATAAAGACGTGACTTCAGCATATATTCTGTAGAATCAACACAGTGACCATTAAAATTGACAGTCACAAAATATTAGCATGAGAAGATGAAGTAAATTTCTGCCTGAGAAATGTGTTTCTATTACAAGAAGCCATCTGATTATCACTTATCAGCGCCAGTCATGGTCCCATCATCAACAACGGAAGTTTGGTGATTGATATCCTAATTAATCTGAAAGTGAATTAAATAAAAAAAAAAACAGGTATCACACTTTATTCACGTGATCACAGTAACAAACTACAACACGAAAGAACTCGGCATCAACTATTCAAAGAAATTAGTTCGCATGCATGTTTTTCCCTTTTTTTTTTTTTTTTTGCTCGTGAGCCAAACAGGAAACTGCATAATTTACGTTTGCATCTAGATATTTATAAGAATTTGATCAATTTATTATGATCACATTACTATTACTGACACTGTCATCATTTCCATACAACTACTTTTTCTGTGACAGTAACAATTGTTTTTTATATTTTTCCCATACAAGACTGAACAAATAATTGAATACATGTGGAGATAACCAAGCAGAATCCAGTACATTTGTTGGGAATTAAAATCTCTCAGTATGGGCATCTAAGATTTGAAAATTTTCCCGCTTATTATTCATTTCAACAATACATTGAGGTCCGATTAATTAGGAACACTTACTAAACTTGCGATGTTAATGATGCATCACTGGAGCTATTAAATACAACACGCCTATTCAGATGGCTTCGTTTGATGGGAACACATTTTCCAAGGTGAAACTAACATTATCTTTTGATGTTAATATTTTATAACAGTGTTTACAATAGCCACTGCTTATTCCTGCAGAACATCCACTGAAGTCAAAACTTTATATGGGGGGGGGGGGAGATGCATATGTTTTGAAACGTGTTTCTTGCTCGGACTTTCTTATATAAAGGACACTGTGCCATACCTTTTCTTACTTTAAATAATTCGCATCAGCTATACTGTAACATGTCATATTTCAAAACGAGGCACAATTCCCGCCTTATAAGACAGGCAAAATGTGGCATTTTATAGGTGTTCAGCCTCTGGCAAAAAAGAAAAAGTTGAATGAAAATGACATAAAAGAGAGGAATGCAATACTAGTGTGTGGCATTGTTTTGTCGACAGGACTAGTACAGTGGGGCCTTGACTTACGAGTGTCCCAACTAACGAGTTTTTTGAGATACGAGTCGTCTCTTGGCCGATTTTTTGCTTTGAGTTGCGAGCTAAAATTCAGGTTACGAGCCAGCTTCAGATACCCCACCACTAGTTAGCGCAGCGAACGTCACAGTGAACGCATCAACATCCGCCAATCATCCCGTGTCTCACTCGTTCACTTTAAGCAGTCAGCTCGCAGTGGAAGCATTCGTGTTGTGCTCGCATTTGTGCTTGCGGTTATTTTGCAAAGAAGCAGATGATATGCATTGAATTAAGAAAGAAATTATAGAAAAACATGACCAAGGTGGGCGTGTAGTCAACTTGACGAAGCAGTGCGAGCGTAGCACTTCCACGATCTGCACCATACTGAAGCCGAAGGAGTCAATAATGGCTATCACGCTAGCCAAGGGTGTTAAAATAATTAATAAACAGCTGACATATCTCCATGAAAATATGGAGAAGCTGCTGATGGTGGGTTGACGGAGAAGCAGCTCGCCGGAGATACCGTGACGGAGGCTATAATCTGCGAGAAGGCACAAGCTATTTACGCTGATTTGCTGCAGATTCTCTACCTTCTACCCATCATCACCCCTATCCTGCAGCCCATGGACCAGCAGGTGATTTCTAATTTCAAGAAGCTCTTTACCAAGCACCTGTTCCGACGCGGATTTGAGGTGACGGAGAGCACAAACCTCAACCTTAGAGAGTTCTGGAAGGACCACTATAACATCAGGATATGCTTCAGAATTATCGATATTGCGGTGGTTTTGGAGGTCCAGAATGGATTAATTCCATTTCAATTCATTTCAATGGGGAAAATGGATTTGACATACGAGTAATTTGAGTTACGAGCTCCGTCACGGAACGAATTAAACTCGTAAGTCAAGGCCCCACTGTAAATGTTTGGCAGGACTAGTAAATTTCTCAGTACTCTAGTCCTTCTGGCTACAAAGAAATTTGAGTTAAATTCAAGCCATATATATATATATATATATATATATATATATATATATATGTAAGCAGGCATGATGAAACTTCTGGAATTCTGTATGTACTGTTCTTATGACTATGTCTAACCATCAGTGTTTGTACTGTTATTAGAGCCATGTCTAATATTATGATCCTGTTTAAACAACAGTTTACTGTTATTAGGACTTCCTCTAAACAACAGTGTACTGTTATTAGAGCCATGTCTAATATTATGATCCTGTTTAAACAACAGTTTACTGTTATTAGGACTTCCTCTAAACAATAGTGTACTGTTATTAGGACCATGTCTAAACAACGGTGTTCTGTTATTATAACCATGTCTAAACAACAGCATTTGTACTGTTATTCAGACCAAATATGAAAGTTACCCATTAAAAGCAAATGTTTTTCTAGGGTCTTTTTGAAACGTCCTTTTATTCTGGTTCTTTTTGAAATTGGTCATAATTTAGACCTTTGCATAATCTTTTTGGTTATAAATAACTAGTAAACTCTTGCTTGAGATTATTTGATCTTTTAAAGCAGGTAAAACCATATAAATGTAAGATTTTTTATATTTTGATCTTTGAAAGCAGGTAAACCATATACATGTAAGATTTCTTTATTCCTTTGAAATGTCTTTTATATCTGTTTAATTAATAAAAAGATACTAATGTAAACCTGCTGCAGAATATATTTTGTCATACATAAGTAAAAACTTGCATGATCTGATTCTGTGTCTGTATAAAATAAACATGAATATCTCCTCTTAATATTCTGCATAATTAAATATATTTTGAAAAATGTCTTAAAGAATGCTAGGGACTTGTATTTGAATGTGTCCAAATTTTCACCTACTATTTGTATGCTCAGATACTATACATGTTTCTTATGATTTTTCTTTTTCTTTTCCAGATCACAACAGGGTACATGCAACGGATGTATTGCATGGTGTATATTATCTAACTACCCAGCCTGTTCCTGGCTTCACACAAATCAGCACAGGGGACATTTTCTCTCGACAAGGATCCTCAAGTGAATCAGGTGAGATGGTGCACTATCAAAAGTGGGATGATGATGTAAGATCCTCACTTCTTATTGTGTTTTGGTTATCATTATCTATGAGAAGATTGACTGTAGTATTCTTACTCAGATCATGTAAACAGTAAAATAAACTATAAAGTTAATGGATGGATTAACAAACATCTGAGCAGAGATACAAAATATAACAGTTTAATTAATGACATAACTTGAACATGACATTTGAATGATTCACTTTCTCATAGAAAGAAAGTTGCACAATTTATGTCATATTCAATTAGCCCTTTTGTTGTATAAATAAAATAAATTTCATCATTAAATTGAGTGCCTGATCAAACTCACATTATCAGCATGTCAGCATAGCCTGGTCGCTTCTGGTCCTTTCTGAGCTGTTGTTTTTATTGGTTGGCAGTTTTTCCCACTTCCTGTGGATTAGAAAGGACATACAATTTTGTCTCCTTGCTCAATCATACAAGAATTAACATGCACAGACCTTTTATTGGCATAATGGCAATTAAATCATTAGGTCAACTCGTACACTCGCATCTAAATATTACACACATGCTTGTTCAACAACAACAATATCATGACTTCTGTTACATACACACATAAATCTAATTCATGATATTGTAAACTTTCAACATCAACAATATTCCTACTCATTTTCTACCTTACAAATTATAAAAGACACATACAAATATAAAAATACTTAATTATATATGCACAGGCCAACAAATCCTAACTGCATAATCCACAACTATATATTCAAATACAAACAAGTTCAAGTTCTAACACAGTTCACTATTAAATTCATTTGTGCACCACAACATCATAGCAGATTGCACCTTACATTTTGATTCTATCCAAACAACTACATACGTTTATCTTAAATATTAATAAATGTAATTTGCTAAACTTTGCATTATAACATGTTGATAATTCAGCTATACATAGAAGATTACTAAATTAAATGCACATGATGTATAAATCTTAAAACACTATGTTAGGAAAGTGAGATTGATTCAGGTGAAGATATCCTACCTTGGAAGCCTTAATTGCAAATCTCATCTGCAATTCCTAGAACTCCTTTTACCCACTCTTTTTTATGAGTGCACAATTTGTTATGTTTGTTTTGTCATGTCAAAACCTGCACTGATTTATCCTAAATGAATGTAACAGGAAAATGTCTAGCTGCGTGGGATACCTGCACAGATTTTGACTATCTTAGTTCTGATTGGATACCGGTGGTCTCTTTGAAGACTGCCTAGTGTAGTTGCACTGACAAGTTATGTTGTGTTTTCCAGTCCCTAAGCCGAAGCCAAGTGATGATGCCACTGGCTTGTTGCAAAACAGAGTTTCTCACCACTGTGGCAAAGATTTTCTTTCACTTAACCGCGAATATGAATGTGACACAATGGCTAAGGCATGGACAGGTTGTTTGTTTGTTTCAGAATTGGTCCGAAGTCGTAATATTAAAAATCCCATTAATGTATCTCATATTGACATTACCCAAAGGACTTTGAATTGCGAATTATATCAGAAATGTTTAGACATGAGGCATGAAAATTGTTAGCAAATAGTCTCATACAACATTAAACCTATTACAATAGTCATCAATGAGATGTGCAGATCAATTCTTTATGAGCTGCTGGCACATTTATGTCAGAATGCAGGTAATTTGGTGGAGAGAATTTTTCTAAATTATCTTCCCTCTTGCCACCGCTACAGTGTTGTGTATGGTTCCAAAAATACATGTGGGTTGCACTGTACTCATAGTGATCCCTCCCCTTCTCAAAACATTCCTTTTTTGTTTCAGTCAAATAGGAGGAAGAGAGATTCATTATCCTGGAAATATTTAACTATATATACATTATACATAGTTGATGCATCATAAGTTGAATATGAGCACATTCCCTTTTTAAAATAATGTAACTGACATTAAACTTAAAGTCTATTTTCAGGATTTTTTTTAAGCAGTTAATATTTTTTTAAAATCTTGCCTGGATAAGGACATGTACATAATTCACAGCTCTGTCAAAATAAATGACATCATGAAAACAATGTGAGTGCAGCCTTCTAAAGCCAAGAGCTTATTGCGCAAAGGAAATACAATCTAACTTATATAAAAGAAACATTTTAGTGCATCAGACACTGTGTTTACATGGCAAAACACAAATAATAATAAAAATACATGATCATATGACTTGCTTGTTGTTGTTGTTGTAGGGTTTAACGCCATTTTTCAGCACAAGATAGGCTATACATGGTGGTCAGTATTAATGGTGGAGGAAGAACCCAAGAAAACCAGGGAAAGAACCACCGACCCACGAGAAGCTACTGGCAAGCTTTCTCACATGCCCACAGTGGCTGAATCCTAGATTCAAACCCACGCAGTCAGAAGTGAGATGGCAGTGATCCATAAAGGAGAGCACATTAGACCACTCGGCCACTCGAGGTCCCCATGCTTCTTTGAAAATGGAAGCAACATACTTGCTAGTAAATATCCACAGTAGGTAGTATTTAATTTACCCATTAAATACAATTGTTAAAAGTGTGTGAAATAGTCATTATAAATGTTATTATAATTTTTTGGAAGAGATCATATATGAATTCGAATATACGATTGTTGCATGGTTCCAGATATTTTAAATGCATGTACATGAATTTTTCTCTTACTTGGGAAAAATTATTTTTTAAGTACCAGAGATAGTGTGTAAAATGTGTATTATCTATTTGGGGAAGAGTTCGCATTTGAATTTTAATGTAATACGATCGTGTATAGCTTCTGAAATTTATCAATTCTTATGCCAAAATTAACATTATCGGAAACATTACTGGTACTTATTACTGATACATCAGTGAAGCAAGTAAGTCATTATTGTTATTGTTAATTCCCTCCCTTTTTGGGATCATATAACAGGTAGTTATTGCCATGTACTGTTACATAAACAAATTACTGAAATGATATATACGTCAGTAGGAATTACATAAAGCATTTCCTGTGCCTAGATAAAGGATTCATAAATGTACACTTCGGGTAAGGTATATTACAGTATTATTTTAACAATTAAGCATCACAATAGTGGTATATAGCCAATAGTGCTAGTTATTTTATATATCAGATTTAGCTTTCATGATAAGAAAGTAAAAACTACTTTTTTGATTCAGTTGTAAACATTTTACTTCCTATTATCATAGTAGAGCAGATACTTAAAAAGAAATAATTGTAAGAAGAACAGCTGACAGCTTAATTGCTGTGAAATTATTAGGAGTATATGATGAATTGCTGGTAAACCCATGGTGACTAAATTCCCCAGATCAAATATTTATGTCTCGGGGTAGGGTAGGGTCGAGGTTCTTTACAAAGAAAACAAGTTACCTGGGAGAAAGAGAGACAGATGGAACAGAACAAATAGAGAGAATGAAGGGTATCAGAAAATATGTAGAGGGTATAAAAAAATGTATTGACTAAATTGAGTAAAGGATGAAAAATATTTCATGAATTTACTGTGTCAAACAGAATTCATGAGAATATTTTCTTTTTACATTATTTGTTCATCAGCAATCCTGCACAGACAAGTTGCATTGATAAACACTGAATTTTGAGTGTGAAGCCATCATGACTGGTGCCAGCTACAAGTTGTTTCAAAACTTTTTATTTCCTATTGAGTAGAGATTAACATCTTGGATTTAACTATGACACAGCTCATTGGAGAAAGAAGTGGTATTATTCTTTGGTTACTATGTAGACTGTTTGTTATTATGCTTCATATCAACAGCAACAATGATGATTGTTTGTGTCAGTTGTAGTGGTTGTAGTAAGAAAATACTTGAAGAGGCAAATATTTGAATTGAATATAAACATGCTCAGATCACCCTTACTACAATCAAATAATGAAAATTAAATCAATGCACATATGCTTACAAGTCAACAAAAATATTTGATAACACATTTTATAAACTAATCAAATTTTAATTTGATTTTAATGTTCCCTCTTGATTAAAATTAACTAAAATCTATGTTGTTATTTTCCAATGTATTACTTACCCAAATGTGAATGGCTAACAGTTAAATAAGAAACAAAATGTACAAGCTCGCATGGATGGATGGCTAGAACATTTTGACCATTGTAAAAAAAACACCTTGTATAATATCTGCACAAAACTTTTTATTTAGTTTTATTGAGCAGCAGAGGGGGTGAACAGACCAACTTTTTAGGTGTCTTCTAGACTTCCTTCTCGTTAATATTCTATGGAAAGGTCGAATCGACAAACTAAGGCTTCCTAGTAAATATTTAATAGAAGGGTTGAATCGGCAAACTGAAACTTCCTCGAAATCGTAAAAAAAAAAGCATCGACGAGGCAAACCAATGCTTGTTAGTCGACGCCATGGTAGTTGGAATTCACCCCCCTCTGCTGCTATGGGTTATCCGAATATTTTATCAAGTCCGATACGATATCTTGATTTCGGGTCATGTAAATTTATCTTTACAAATCCATGCGGGGTTGACTGAGCATGACTAAAGAAATTTCAAAATATATTATAATCCATATCACCACTGCACCAAGTCTGGTGAATATTTTGTAGCGTATGTGTATCAACTCCGTTGAATACGGCAAGAATATTGCAGTTATCTCTGATTACTTTTGGTATTTGTGTGTATCGTTGAGTGATATATATTACGTCAGTGCTTTTATGCTTACCTCTGGAAAATATCCTAGCAGGATTTTTTTGATTGTCTAACATGATATCGTCGTATACATCAAAATTGTTAATACCTCCATCAGTATCATCAATGCTCGGTGCTTCATTGATATCGGTTATAAACTCAATAACATCCTCGCCGGATTTTTCTACCGCGCTGTCGTTAAAATCTTTTAACACATTGTAACATCGCTGATCGTCTAGACTTGGAGCTACCAAATACAACCTGTCCCATTTCATCCATCTCGTTATTAAATTAAGTAATAATTGTGTCTTGCCACTTCCAGATGGTCCGATTATAATCATTCTAATTGAATTCGGTAACATCACATGGTGTTTAATAGGTTCCCGTCGTCGGGTAGCTGAATAATCAATTACATTCATGTTATTATATATAAATTATGGATCTATATTGTGTGAAGTGTAAGGTGCGTACTGGCACAGATGACTTGACGACGATTACAACTAAAAATAACCGATCAGCACTTTCTGGTAAATGCGTACAATGCAGTACAAAGAAATTTAGATTTGTTTCCCTTGATAAATCAAAGGGATTAATTAATCTACCGCCGCCTAAACGAGTTAACTTCTCGCATATTGATGTAACCGATCCCAATGAGGTTCATCAAGCTGATATATTATTTCTGCCGCATGATAGTGGTTACAAATACGCGCTAACCATAGTTGATGTTGCGAGTCGATACAAACAAGCAGAACCGCTAGCGATGAAATCATCAACTGAAGTGGCTTCTGCGTTTGAAAGGATTTATTGAAGGGGTCCTCTGCGCTGGCCAAATCTATTACAAGTTGATCCTGGCAAGGAATTTCAAGGTGCGGTTCAATCAACAATGAAGCATCATAATACTGCGTTACGACGAGGACATACTGCACTACATCGTGATCAGGCAATTGTTGAACAATTTAATCGGACGCTTGCTTAGCGGTTATTTGGATATCAATACACGAAAGAATTTATTCAACATAAACGATCTCGTGAATGGGTCAAGAGATTACCAGCTGTGATTACTGCGCTGAATAACGAGATTACTCGAACAATCAACATGAAACCTAACAACGCTATTAAAAAGAAGTATATACCTGTACAACCGCAAAAAGATTTTTCGATAGAACCAATTCTCGGTAATGTCACTGTAAGATATTTATACGAACCAGGAGAGCTTGAAGGTGGTAAAAAAAGGGCTACTGATCCTATTTGGAGTGTCACCACGCATAAAATATCCGGCGTAGCACGATCTACGGGTAGACCAGCAATCTATAGATTGGATTTGACCGCTCCTTAGCGAGAATTTACTCGAGAACAGCTGCAAGTGATACCCAAGGATACTCAATTACCGCCATGTGGTCTTAACTAGCACCTCTTCGTCTGTTGCACTCAAGACAAGTCAGCATCACATTATTTCTAGTATGACCTACGCTGTTATCTTTTCTGTCTACGGTAAATTGTCGAGGATCCGACCAGCACCAACGCATTGTACAATTGCAACTTGCGCAGTGATTATTCTGTTGTTGCTTCAGCGTAATTATTAATTCAGCATCAATGTCAAATTCCCTGTTATTTTTTTTTTCTTGCTGTTTATAACCAGAGTTTTTTTCTGATTATGTCCTTAGTGATGAAATCACCAGTGACAATAGCATTGATTGTAGTGTCATTATCGTCTAAAACAACTCTTCGAAGCTGATTTATTTTTCGTACTCTGGATACTGCGAGATAAACTAAATTTGACCATTCGATGTGATTATCCACCATCCAAACAATTGTATCTGATATAGTCAATCCCTGTGAAGAATGTATCGTCGCTGCGTATCCTAGTGTCCACGGGGATTTATCAGCGCCTAATGCATCTTCGACGACGCTGATGTCAACCAGCACAATATCATTTAACACTAAATTCTGCTTTTCTGTCAAGCCTGGAATATCGACTTCAGTATTTTGTTTTCATGTATCCAAAGGCCTATAACACAACGGCACTGGAAGCGTTGCAAATTTTTCTTTATGCGTTTCAAATAACTTCATCTGAAATGTATCCCTGACTATCTTTCTACTTGCGATTATCAAATCGTTTGGTCTCCACGTTTCCCAAAAATCATTCATGGGAGTTTCCGAAATTATTTCGCGTGCTATCTCACATTGGATTCTATCAGGTTGTAATCTAATTAGTTGTTTGAACTCTCGTAATTGATCATCAAGTGCTCTATGATCGGTGTTAATTTCTTCATAGTAGTCTACAAAATTCTTTAGCCAATCATGTAGGGATAAACCGGCAAATGGTGGTGGTTGACCATCATCACTGCACATGACGATCTTTGTGTTCGCGTGCAATAACCACTCGAGAAACTTTTGTAATACATCTAATGACGCCATGCATATCTCATCCCAAATTATAACTTCAGGAATAAATTTTTCACCCATTCAATCATTCATCACCTTTCCATCGAAAGAAGCTATGATAAGTGCAAGTATTAACCTCTTGTTGTTTCATCTCTCTGGCAAGTCTGTGTGTTGGTGTTAGTACAATCATGTTTGATTTGCCACGAAATAATTCAATCGCGCGAGCCGTCTTTCCTGACCCGCCTCAACCGTTTAAATAAACTGTTTTATATCTACATACAGGATCAGATATCTGCGGTGCATTAGATAGTTCTGACATCTGATTGTTTTTCAAGTATTTATCTTCAGTTGTAACATCTGCTGATTTGGAATAATCACACGGTATTTCCCGCTTAATTCTCCATGATCCCCATTTCTCGTCACAATTAGTAAATTCAGCTACTGCTTTGCTGTGTTTTATGTCTATGTAAAATGAATCAGTGGCGACTTAAACTGCGGTGTCAGGAAATCTATTTATCATCGAAAATAAATTGATAGAAGCATAAGCCAGCATAGATGCCCTCAAATGTGTATACTGAAGACTGTGTCCATCGCTGTAAGTAACAATTGTACCTAATTTGGTTCCATCGGACAAGAAAGCGGCTCTACGATCGACATATATACCCTTAGATGTTACATCCGCGATTACAAAATCGTATTCAGCATCATCTATAATCAACTGTGAAGAATATCTTGTATTGTCGTATTTTCCACCTTGAGTGAACTTACCAATTATTCTTCTACCGAGATCTTTTGCATCTTTGTTTCTGATTTCAAATAACAGTTTGGACCAATTTATGATATATTCTTCGTCGAGATCGGGAAACTGTTTTCGTTGTTCGCTGATTATACTATCTAGATCAGGTTGTGGTGGTAACCAGACTTCAGTCTGCACTCGATATGATATAATCGCTTCACTGACAATCAGCGATATCAGCATGCTACAATCGGTCATATACCTTAACAGCACTATTGGCATCCAATGTTTCACAGACATATGTCTACCAATCCAGACATAACAGCACGGATGAAGTCCTTTAGCCAATTCAAATGATACCACACGAGCAAATCCGGTTAAATCAAAATCGGGTAGTGGTCCATTAATCGCAATGCGGGCCATCTCATGGGTGGGATGTCCAAATCGCTTGAAGTATTCAGCGCATTCTCCGTACCCGAGAAAACTCCCTGGGTAACACGCGACTATATCAACTGAAATAATAGTTTTGGGGTCGTATTTTGTATTCCATAATCCGCCATGGTTATATTCAATGCAGCTTGATTTGATGTCTGTGAGAAATTCAGCTCGCGTTGGTTTCCATGTGTTTCTCTTTCTCGTAAAATGAGCTGCAACCAATGGAATTGTAAAGCAATTTGTTAATAATTGTTCATCGTTGAAACTCTTCAAGAAACTACTAGCAAGTTTTTTCATCTTGTCATGGAGGGCTTCGGTACGGTATAATTCTCCATTGGATCTTACAAACTGATCGAATCCACCCTCTGGGTTTTCAGCGCTGTGAAGTAACCACACTGACACCGGATCATTTTTACTCAACTGGTAAATAGCATCGAACAATTTTTTCTCAGAAAATTCTGGAGAGAACTCCACGGGTATATATTTTATTGTTCTATTTCGCGGGAATATTGTTACTGCAGATGTCCATGCGTGTCCGTTATGATCAATAATTTTGATTGGAGCTCCTCTCGATTTATATTTCGGTTCATATAATATCTCGCCTGTTATCGTCGCTATGGATGTTGGGAATTTTAGTATTCGTTCCAACGCTGCCACATTTTGAACTGTTGCCCCACGCTGTTTCACTGTTAGTCCCCACTCGGTTATTTTTTTGCGTCTTAGATCAGTCAATTTGTTTCCATGCAGCGCATTTGTGAAGTGTTCTAATATTCATTCTGCTGTACAATTCAGCGATGATAGTTTCATCGGTGCTAGTTTTTCAATACTCGGTTTATCATTGAATGGATATATCCCATAAACAACTGCTGTTACAGGATAAGATCTCTCGTAGTATGTTTTGTCAATTCCAGTTAGAATTCCTGGTTTTGAATCTTGACTCACAGTGACAGTTTTTTTTATCCTTCAAGATGGGTTCAAATTTATCCCTGATAATCCAATCTCCCGTGTCTGAACGAATAATGAATTTTACTCTAAAAAAAAATACCTTTTCCGCGTAAGATGTGAAATTATCTTGGCTGCATTTTCATCATTCATGATAGCATCAACGCTACCATCAATTCGAAATGTTGACCAACAGTGAGATGCTCCATCACGCTTGAATTCATTAAAACAATCACGAATTTTACTTGTCATGGTTCTATCACCTATTAGACTCTTTGGTGTATCAGAGACTCTATCGAGATTGAATTTAGTATTTTTCCAAGGCGTAATTTTCGATAATCTCTTGAACTCCTTCATGCTATAATTAAGACAAGTATTTAAATAGAGAATTTAGAGTTGTAGTATACAAAATAAATAAATTTCAACAAATAATAAATTTATTATTTTTTGACGGATTTTGGTCGGTTTTTGACTGATTTTGGTCGTTTTTTTTACTTTTTTGGTCGGTTTTTGACTTTTTCAGTGGTATCGGTCGGGTAAAATGGTCAATTTTGCATGGGATTTCTCGTAGACTTTTTCACGAAAATCATTTTTTGTGATATTTTTGTTAAAAATCATTCAAAAAACAGTCAAAAACGTACAAAAATCAGTCAAAAAACGACAAAATCGACCAAAATACCATGGTGGTATCGGTCAGGTAAAATGGTCAATTTTGCATGGGATTTCTCGTAGACTTTTTCACGAAAATCATTTTTTGCGAAGATTTTTTTGGTTCATCAGAGATTAAATTTAGCATTTTTCCAAGGTGTAATTTTCGATAATCTCTCGAACTCCTTCATGCTATAATTAAGACAAGTATTTAAATAGAGAATTTATTATATAATGAATCATTGCAAATGGCTTATAATTGGATCAGTAACCCCGTATAACAAATTATGTAGAAAGGAGTTCTGTGGGTATCATATGCAAAGCGTTCGACGCGGAAGCCTTGGTCCAATTCCATGTATAAGATGTGGGGTAGGGGTGAGAGGAATATCACAATTGTGTCTCGGTTGTGGTGGTAAACGATACAGAGAGTTGAAGCGTTATTTTGATAAACGAATTAAGAATTCCATCAACGACTCTGACAAAATCATATGAACCCCCCAAGACTACATTGATAGATTTTCAAGTAATGCAATAATTCAACCAAACAATGAATTAGTGTATAAATAAACCAAGAATTCCGACCACATCCCATGATTCCAAACTACGAAGCATCCCATGATGGTATTATCAGAAACCGCAGATTGAAGAAGCCAGTTGGTTTTGTATCTAATCATGGATATTTGAGGTTTACTGTTGGAAAGAAGAAATATTTCTGCCATCGTTTCGTGTATGAAGTGTATAACGGATTGATCGAAGATGGTTTTGTTATCGATCATTTAAATAGTATTAAGACTGATAATTCTTTAGATTATCTAGAAGCTGTTACACAGAGTGAGAATTTAAAACGAGGAAAGACTGGTACTTGTAAATCAATTGGGAAGAGACCTGTAAAATCATTTAATACAGTAACCAATGAAGAAAAAATATTTCAATCTATGGCCGCAGCCGGTAGGTATTTTGGTATTTGCTCATCATCGATATATTTTGTAGCAGAAGGAATACAAAATTTCGCCTTTTCAAATCGTTTTAACAACAAGATTCAGTTTTCGTATATCTAATCGTCTTTTATACTATTTGGTATATCTGTTCCATTGTATTGCAGTCCATGGAGTATTTAAGAACAAATTTTACCTTGCAGTTACAAGCTTATAGCAGGGGTATCTAAAAGGGTTTTTCATTTCCTTGAATTAATGCTCGTATATTTCTAATCTTCGAATTGACCTCTTTTTTTTTCAATTCATAATCTCCGTCTAATTCCTTCCGTATACCTTCTACGATAGTAAATAGCGGGACAAACACACTTACATCACTACAAAATGCAAGAGAGTCTCAAATACAATTCTGAATTTTTTTTTATTAGTGCATATTTCTTTGGTAGCATGTATTTATTCATAATTATACCGTACTCTTTATCTTGAAAGTCAGGCATAATTTGGTCAGGGTTTAGATTGTCAGATAATTTAATCTCTTGGCTTTTCAATTTTGAAATTTCAGCTATAATCTTATTCATATTTTCAGAGTTATATATTTCTAATACAAAAAATATATATCCCTTCAAAAATGAACCCCGTTCGTGGTAAGTTGTTGTATCATCTTACTCATGCCAAGGGATATTATGCGATGATATATGATGATGAATCATGTCCGTGCTAAGGTGTTTGATCATCTTAGTACGTCCAGAGATTATGCAATTAACCCCATTTGGAACCTCTTCGGTGTATTTACATCGAAGACGCCCAGAGGTTACATATATGACAACACATCTCATAGGGCCCAGTCAGGTGTATTTTCATCTAACTACGCCCAGAGGTCATGAAACGTATTCCCCGCGAGTAAGTCTAATTCGCCAAATAGCAGGTTAGACTCACAAGAAGATACGTTTGATGAATGGACAGCACAAACAATAGATTATACATTATGAAGCATATTCCCGCGAGTGAATTTAACTCGTCAAATAACGGGTTATAATCCGAGGATATGGTAGTTGTATAATGAATGACGTCAATGATGTGGTATTTGATAATGGATGATAAGGGGACGGCACAAGACAATATGTATATAACATTAAATGAATGATATCAATGATGTGGTATTTGATGATGGATGATAAGGGGACGGCACAAGACAATACTACATATAACATTAAACGAATGATGTCAATGAATGATGACACTACTACATTCAAATTGCAACAATATATACCCCCCTACAAATCGCCCTGGGTTGAATGGAAAAAATCATTGACACCACGGTTCGGTGTGGTTGGTATATGGTTGCAATTTGAATTTCGGAGGTGCTCCCCCAACCAACCAACCAACCAACCAATTAAAACCATCTTTCGGCGTCCATTGGCAATAATGCCTGTTACGGGTTTTGAACCATGACCGTCAGTATAGCACCGCGACACGTTACCGATTGAGCTAATGGTTCTTATACAAGCATACGTGCTTTTATATAATATAAACTAATACAAACCGATGTGATGTACGTCAAACATATATGAATTATAGATGCACAGTCGCATTATTTTGAATTTATATATTCCTGGCAGTATAAAGCAGAGTCGGGTGTTTGTAAACACTGCATATTTGATTCATTTTCAGATTGCACTAACTGTTTTGCAAGTAATGTGCAAATCAAACTCGAACAGATGTGCCACGGGCGGTTATACATGCAGACCACCGATCAATACTAGCTCGAACTGACTGTACTATACAATGAATGATGAGGAATATACAGGACATGAATCTATATATCTTTGTTGCTTGTTAACAATATTAAAACAGAACCAAATACTCGAAAGAAAAAAAAAAGGCAAAAAATGAATACAGCCGTTTGTAAACACCGTATTTAATTCGTTTCCCACAAAATAGATTATACTTTCGCTGAGAATCGTGTAGTTAAAAATAAATCGGAAAATCCCATTAAGATCTGTAACTCTTTTCATAAGCCGAAACATACACCCTGTGGAGTTATCTCCCTTATGGAAAGGTATGTACGCTCAACTGTATAATCAAACAACACGGGAGTAAATTGCCATGGTGAAAAACATTTGAGCGAGTGTTTTTTTTTTTGTGTTATTTTTAATTGATGCTTGTCTATTTGAGTCAGGTTAAATAGTCAATTCTTTTTAAATGAATCAATTAGACTCTTTCCATTTGAAATTCTTTGGATTTTCATGTATGATGGCAAAATCACTACATGAAAATCTCTTCGAGATTCAAATTGGAAGATTGTTTACGATTTCAATAATGGTAAATGAAGCATTAACCACTTGATTAGCGAGAGAGAGACTGGCGGCTATCAAAAAATATATACCTGTCCGTGATTCTGTCAGGGGTAAATTACAGAATCGACAGATTCTTCAGACTGACCTTTCCATAGGATCTGAACAGTTATTTCAACCGGTTACTATAGCAACAAAGGAAGCAGCAAAAGGGGTAATATCAGCTACTGAGCGAGCTATATGGGGGGATGTTCCCAAGGACGAACCAAGAAAAGAAGAGGCTCTTCTTGATGTACTTGAAAAAAAAGCAAAAGGATCCGAACAAACAAAACAAGCCGTACAAAAACTCCACGGTGATATATCAACTCGGCGGGAAATTTAATGATTAGGTGATATTGATATTAGATCCCCACTACCTGAACACCAAGCACCACTTGCAGAAGAAAGTGAACTACCAGGTGATATTGATATTACCTCACCACCACCTGAATTTCAACAAGAACAACAAAAGGATAAAACAGAACGAAGAAAACTTGACCCTGAAAAGATATTTAAAAGTGATATGATAAATGATATTAAAAAATATAAGACTGATAAAGAATTTGCTCAATTTATTATTGATTCATTTCCAAAGGGTCAGTGAGAACACTATATGAAACAAGGATATGAAGACGCTATAACTAATAGGGAGACTTGGATAAAAAAACTATATTTGGCAAGAATTGACAAGTCCACACTACCACACAATGATGAAGAATTCGAGAGATTTAAAAAGTTGATATTTCAAATAGAAAACCCACCGACACCAGTTGCGCCTTTTGAATCCCAACCCCTCCAGGGAATATCAAAAGCTGATTCTGAAAAGGGTGTAACTGGTAAAAGCGGAGATGGATATCAAAAGGCTTTTTCAGGTAGTGGTCTTATTCAATGTCCTGGTAATGTTCTCAGCGATATATCACGATTAGAAGTTCTCATTGGAGGAAAACGAGCTGGAAATCACTCACCGGAAATAATCAATGAAACAGCTGATATCTGCATGTGGTTATTTCAAGGTGGTATCATGAACATTGCAACATATCGAGATTTCATTGATGAGTTAGTTGAAAATCCTACGGGTTATTACAGCGACTAAGTCATCGGTGATGAATCTAATGACGAAGTTGAAAATCCTTTGGATTTTTCATTAGATAAATATCATTTAAATAAGAATGATCATACACTACAACCATGATAAACTCGCTTTTTCCAGTTTATAGCGCGTACTGTGGTGATGGTCTCGGTGATACCATTGTAGGGTTATTTGCAAGAATGGCTCCAAAAGTAGCGCCACTAGCAAAACAGTTATCGATGAAAGCCATTGATGTTATTCGTGATAAGGGTAGTAGCGCTGTTGGAGATGCTGCCGGAAAAGTGTTTTCAGCCGCGAAGGATAAACTAACAGCGCTAGTTCGACAGCGAAGGAAACCGGGACCACTACCATCTACAGCGGAGATGCCTGCGCGGGTTAATAAAATAATAAATAACGCAGTGGATCAAAAACTAGCGTCACTGGTGACTAACGCCCAAGATAACATAACCGCAAATATGATAGCGGGAAGTGGCTTTAAAAAACCACAACGACGTTGATGATTTAGACGCTGATAAATATAATAAAATGTTCAAAAGGTCACCTGATCCAGCGTTTGATATGGACGCCCCAGTGCGCAAGGATGATTCTGTACATGATTATCAATTCTATTCTTATCAAGCAATACAAGCAGATCTTCGATCAAGAATCGAACTTTAAGTTCATGATACCAGTAAATACTTTTTACGGTGTGAAGCGTTTATCGAAGTAGAAGGAGAACTTCTACAAGAAAATGATACAACATATGCAGATGACCAAAATATCCGAGCTGGTTTTGTTAATAATGGTATCATGGCGCTATTTGAAAGTGCAAGATATATGATTGATGGAAGAGAAATTGAATCTATTGAGCGTGAGGTTGATATTGCCACAACAATAATAGGGTTAGCAAGATACTCCGACGATTATACAAGATCGGCAGGTCCATCTATGATGTTTTCTAAGGATATTACTGATCACCCTGAACACGTTCAGTATACTAAATTACGAACACCATTGGCTACTGGAGTTGCTGATCAACCAGATGATACTGGTGAAAACGAAGCAAGACCAGCTAACCCCTTTGATGTTATCAAAAGTCTTAATGGTAATTACAACCTAGGATTTGCAACACGCGTATCAACATTAAAGAGACCACGTCGACAGTTTTCATGTGCAATTCCACTGCATCATATTTTCGGATTCTGTAGAAATGTCCGAAAAGTTATCTATGGAGCAAAGCATACAGTAGTACTCGTGCGAAAGGGTACTGATAATGATGCAATCTGGCGCAGTGCTCTTGTTGCTGCCAGTAAAGTCGTTTTATCAAAACTATCATTATGGATGCCAGTGTTAACTCCATCAATCACCACAGAGGGGCGATTACTATCATTTATGGACGAAGGAGGAAAGTCGTTGCTGAGTTGGTTATCAGTGACCAGATACTATAGATTCTAATATTGATGGTACACTTACATGGCATCTAGCATCAAGACAAGGTGTTTCAGCTCCACGTCATATATTTATTGCGCTACAAGATAGAACGCGATAAAACAATCAACAACGCAGCCATATGATATTTGATCGGTTAGGTGTTAATGAAGTCTCACTGAGAATAAACGGACAACAGGAACCATCCGAGGATATACTACTTGATTACAACACTAACCATATCGCCCGCGTGTATCATCATCTGTTGACATATATGGCGCTCGATCAAAACGTCGATAATGGTCTACAAATATCACAATTGGATTTTAAAAATCTATATCTGATTTATTACTTTTCGTTGGAACATCTTGATTTAATAAGACAATCTGTCGTTGATATACACTTTAGAGCTAATGTAAAGCGTCTGACTAATGTGGCAGGTGGTGTTGTTCTTATCCCGAAATATAGAGCAGTTGCTGTCATTCTCAGTGACATATCAATACTACTCGAAGGTGTTGGCGGAAGAATGAGAGTGATAGATGCACCAGTGGAAAATATGTAACAATTAGATCAATCTGTTATTGTATAATGTCATATAGTCATATTAGTGTTACGTTAACTCCCGGTCAACTTAAGAAATTGCAATTAGAATCAGCTAAAAAATGTGGAACCACAATAACGCTGAAACCCAATCAGATGACTGGCAGGGCGAATAAATTATCGCTGACAAGTCGGCAGGTAAAACACTTCAATGATGTGTTCAAGGATAAAAAAGGCATTCAAATCACTCTCTCTGCGGCTGCGATCAAAAACATGATTAAAACCGGTGGTATATTTCCATTGTTAGCTGCGATTCCGGCTTTGATTGCGGCAGCGGCCCCAGCGGTGGCTAAAGCGGCAGCGTTAGGGGCCGTTGGTACCGTGGCAGGAATGGCACTAAAGAAAGCAACTGGAAAAGGATATTAAAAAAAAGAAGGGAAAGGGCCTAAGACTACCAGGAACCCCGTATTCATAGTACAGCGGAAAGGGTCTAAGACTAGGACCAGTTTACTAGTTGAGGAACCTTCGATTGAGGAATCTTTGACTCCAATGTCCAATTTTGATTTACTTGATGCTGCTAAAAAACAATCGATTAAAAACTTCAGAGGTGTCTTTATGAAAGATCAGTTGCCGGCACAACCAAACAGCGTTGAAACAGGTATCATTAATCTCGATAACAGCACCGGACCTGGAACCCACTGGGTTGCATATGCGATTGATCCTCGTGCAATTGTTTATTTCGATTCATATGGATTAGCACCGCTGATAGAATTTAATCGCTATATAAACCGCTTAAAAACTCCTCGTTGGTATTCTACGCTACCAACACAACAAATGAATGACCCACCAATATGTGGCAGCTTAGTATTAAATGTACTCAACGCTATTTCAACATCTGGAAAACCACCACATGTTGTCGTAAATGAATACACTAGTAATCGCTGGCGGCATCGATGAATTTGCAACGAAGAGAGTTTAGAGAGAGATTATATAGAATAACATGATTGATATTTGGGGACGACCTCTATTACTGTCAAAGAAACACGATGGCACTGCAACCGGTGATATAAAAAAAATAATCGAAGATGAAACAGCTGAGACGTTGAACTTAGCAAGTGTTGATCCCAATGAAATAGTTTTATTTCAAGATCGTCAGGGTAAATTGAAACCTAGTAATGTTTCCCTGGATGATATTTTAGTTAAACATAGCAGCGTACCCGAAGACACTATCGCGTTGTTTTCCGATCAGGGTAAACTCAAACCAGGTGTACTTGTTTCAACTGTTGTTGATAGAATAAACAATATTGACAAACTGTTATTAGATTTCCTTGGAAATCCACCGGTGACCACACCGAAGCTCACAACGATAAAAGATTCTATGTTGGAACTAGCAACACTTCAAAGCAAATATGCAGATCACGTTGAAAAGTTCACATCATTTCGTAAAAATATCAAGAAATTTTTTGCAACCACGCTGGCTAAAATTGATATAAAACTTCCTGATATTAAAAAAATCATCAATGAGATAAGACACACCATCGAGGCAATCAAGGATGATGCAACGAGGATGATAACAATCATTGAAAAAACAAAAATTCCTCATGCGAAAACCAAGAACGTAGTATACACGATCCAACACGGATCATTTGCGTGGACACCTACAAACAACAAATTAGATATCACTGCAACAGTCAAAGGTATTTATCGATTAACACTAATGACACCGACTCAATTTAAGTTCATCTGGGGTCAACAATATGATATCAACGATCATTGACAAGGATACAGCTGAACAGTTCACGTTTGGTTAGAGTTTCGGTATCATGGTATGTGGAATTCGTAATGGATTTGAGTAAACAATTAAATTGAAATCATAAACTGATTTGGAAATAAAATGACATCACCGGTGATACCTTTGGTATCTCAATACTGCTATGATCAGGTTAGAGAATTTCAAACTAGACTCAAAACCCTCGCCAAGGAGTATCAAACAAAAATAAAAAAATACCGACGAAGAATCACCGCAGTTGATGTTACCGTGTACTCTGAGTGGTGTAATCGCCGGAGCTGATATTATACTATCTTCGGTGACAGTGATTGCTCCGATAGCTGTTCCAATTCGCATATCCACGGCGACAACAATTGCAGGAATAATTTCGATAATAACAAAAAAAATATCATCATGCAGCCAGCATAAACTGCAAGACTACATAATTAAATTTCATGTTGTATCAACCGTGTACTCGCAGTTATCCTCGATATCGTCGTCACTCGATGATACATTAATATCCGATAGTGAGTTCTCAGCGATGGTAAGTATTTATGATTCCGCGATGTCAAAATTAGAAATACAACTGCAAGACTACATAATTAAATTTCATGTTGTATCAACCGCGTGCTCGCAATTATCCTTGATGATATCATCATCACTCGATGATACATTAATATCCGATAGTGAGTTCTCAGCGATGGTAAGTATTTATGATTCCGTGATGTCAAAATTAGAAATACAACATGAATATAATAACAATGACAACACCGCAAGAACTACTTCAACGATTAGTAAAAAATACAGAACCAATTCAACAAATAACGGAGAATACCACACCGATGAAGACCAGCATGATATCAATAACCTCAACCAATCCTGAATTCAGTGTGAATTTCCCTATTCCGATTCCCGTGAAGGAGATCGCGTTAGCGAAACTATGAGTGTATCACAGTTGGCCTAATATTAGGTCGGTAGCATTTGGCGGTCAACAACCGAATAATTCCTTGGTATTTGCAAATAAAAATAAACCTGACGGGACTCCAGACTGGAACATTGTTTCGATACCATCTGGGTCATACGAAATCGAATAAATCAATGCCGAATTTCAGTGTAGAATAAAATCTATTACTGGAGCAGAATCGAAAATCGCTATAAAAGTTCACGAGCTGACGTTATCATCCGCGATCGAAATAAACTCACCCGAGTATTTTGTAGATATCTATCAGAGTTCTATAAGAACCGTACTAGGATGGCCTGAAATCCCACCACGACAAGTTAACATACCACCTGAACCACAAAAATCTGATTATATCACCAACAGGATAAAACCCGATAATCCAATAAAAAGCTATAGAGATTACAATAAGCCGTATTTTTTCATTAAAGTAATAGAAGAGAGCAACCAAAGATATTACTTAGCTGAACAGGATAAAATCACTGAAAATTTCACATCGTTCAATGATGATATTTCGATATTGTTAATATCTCTTAAATCTGGTACTCTCACCCGAGATGAATTTATCAGCATCATACAAACATGTAACAAAATCATCGATGACATGGAAATATTTCATTTGCAAATCATTCAAGAGGTATTAGGTGACGATAATCCTAAAACGAGAACGTTGTTTGCGATAGAAAATAATATCCGTGTAGAAGATATTCCTACATTCAAACTACACGGATATAATATCTCAGAACTAAAAAAATCTCTCAATGATGCCATTGATGAAGGTTTCCAAAAAATCCATGACGCATGGAAGAAAACAGCACCACAACCACAAACAACTATCCTGACACATAATAATGACCCAGAAGGCGGTGGTAGACATATTGCTCCGTTCAACGTGAATATAACCTCGGTGATAGCATTAAATTTAGTATGTGATGTTATCGAAGGAAGCTATCAAATAAATCTCGAGCGATCAAATCAAGCTCAGCAGGGATATATTTTATACTATTTTGCACCAACAGTTCCTCCAGGATTTCTAATCGTTGAGGATCCAACTAATCCGGTCTATATGCGATGTCATAATAATTCGCTAACGAGAATTAATTTCAAACTCACTGACCAGTCCAATGATCTAATTGATTTATGTGGCGAGGTTTTACAAATTAGTCTGTTTGTAAAGTCCTAAGGATTTTCATCGTAGTGATTTCCATCGTAAAAGCAATTGTTAACCCATAGCAGCAGAGGGGTTGAATTCCAACTACTAGGGCGTCTTCGAACAAGCGTTGGTTAGCCTCATCGATGCTTTTTTTTTACGATTTCGAGAAAGCCTCAGTTTGCCGATTCAACCCTTCTATTAAATATTTACTAGGAAGCCTTAGTTTGTCGATTCGACCTTTCCATAGAATATTAACGAGAAGGAAGTCTAGAAGACGCCTAAAAAGTTGGTCTGTTCACCCCCTCTGCTGCTTATTGTGTTTCCGATCTAATTTGGTGAAGTGATGCCCATAAAATGTCATCAAAATAAGAATAAACATGTTTTTCATATGATATTATAGCAAATGACTGATAATTAAAATCTTAAAAAAGCAAATACAATCTGTTTTCTCAGAACCATTAAATATACTTACAAAACACAGTATACTTACCATTGTCAGATAACATCACCACACAGATATGTGCACATGGTCACAGCTTCCCCAGATATTAAATAAAAAAAATATACCATTGGATAGTGGAAAGTTTCAGTAGTTAATTACTTGGTTTAAAAGTAATGCAAGTTTCAGCTGTGTTCATCTTTGCACTCATTATAGATTGGATGATGCTGCTGTTAAAATTTCCCCAAAGATCATGTTGAATTTTTCTTATGATGGAGAATGCCTTTTTAGCATCTGCATTGCATTGAGGGAGTGTCAAATATGCAATGGCCACCTGACACAGATTTTCAAATTGTGTTTTTCCTGAATGAAGGTTGCAATTTCCTATTTATACTCCAAGCTGACTTGTTCATGTATTGTGGTAGTTCAGACTTGTGTAGGTATCAGTCTACTTGTAGAGCAGATTAATTGATTTGCTATGTATGTAATTGTACACATTAAGGATGCAAATTCAATAATGTATCTGAACCACATTTAATCAGTATTTAATGACCAATAGTTTGTTTGTTTGCATTGTTAAAAAATATACTCTTTTAATGTATATATCCAACATATTAAGTCTTAATTTTCTTATTTGTACATTTCTGCGTGGGGGGAAGGAGGTGGCAATAATAATAAAAAAAATACCTGTCAGGTAAGGGTGTTTATGTAATCTTTTTGTCAATAAAAGTTAAATGTGCAAACATAATCATGTGCCAGGTATTGCCTTTAAATCAATCTCTTTCCTGGTTATAATCATACTGAAACTCCTGAAAAGTTGCCAGTTTCATATTAACATAATGAATAATAAGAGAACTAACCTAAATTTTGCAATCAGCTTGTAAAATACATTTTGACTCATCCCAATGTTACCTAATAATAATAATAATAATAATGAGGACTTTGTAAAGCACCTAATCTTTAGAAGCTCTAAGCACTTTACAACATCTATCAAGCATTAATTAGTACAATATCGCACAAGCCCTGGTCAGAGGTATTGTGCAACTTGGAAAAACAACACTCGAAACCGCCTCCCGCTAATTCTCGTTATCTAAAGGATGATCTCTATGGTGTAATTTGCCCGGTTATAGAGTGGATATGGTAATCTGAGATAGTATCTTGAACAAAGACAACACGCGAGCCCCCGTAAAGATAAGATAAGAATTTAATGAAATACAATCAAGAGAAGAATGACACAGTAAATTACAATTTTCTTTCCTTTTGACTATTCTTCGTTCAGAAGCCTTCAAAACCGAAGCTTTAAAATAACGGATACGTTACTTAAAATTCAAACACTAATAAAATAGATGAATTTAACCGTTAAAAACTGATAGTAACTTTCATCATGAAATCGAGTGTTCATTAACATTGGACTGTTGGGTGATTCACAATGACCTTGTTCGTATACTGGTTTTTTCCTTCTTTGTGCGTCACGACTTTAGCTTGCCCTTTGATTGAATGGGGAATTCCATAACTCTGACTTCTGACTTCTTTTCCCTCCTTTTTCTTGACTTCCTCGCTATTTCTCACTCTTTCTTCAAACAAACTATTTTCCCTTGAAAAGAAAAGGGTAAAACGCCCTAAGTATCTTGTTATGCTTTAGAGTTGAGATTGTCCGTCCATCTTTCTGGTTCGAACAATCAGATCTTACTATCAGTGTTAACTTTTATATGGCTAGTAAATACTACACAAGTCTTCAGATCAATAGAGCTATACTGCTAATTATCGACATCAGAATTTGGGAAAGTCACATATATTCCCGTAAATCATTGCGTAAAGTGAGGCAATATATCATAGCCCACAATCCATATTCACTAATATGATAAATTCAAAATTAATGTAGCACTTTCCAATCATAAATGTACACAGCGGGTTTTCTACAACACCCATTAACCTACCTAAATATATAAATTGAAAATTCTAACTCATGATTCAGAAGTACATTATTAAATCAATGTAATACCAAACTATCAAAAATATGAACACATCATGCATCTGTAACGAAGAAACATCATATCAAAGTACATTATTAAATCAATGTAATACCGAACTATTTGTATTATAGTATCAATACATCATGCATCTGTAACAAAGAAAACATCACATAAATTACATCATGATAAAGGTGAATTTGGGTTAAATACCTTGTGTTTTTGGCGTCTTACAATCGTTCCACATTCAGTTTAACCTGGAACTACAATTTTAACGAACGTCTTTCTTGCAAAGAACGGCTGGAGTCCTGGTAAATCTTCTACCTTCGGTTCTCTCTTGCAGAGAATTTTTTTAGACTAATTTAAACTCATTAGCTCAGAGAATATATTTAGGGTTCGACCCAACCCTCCTTCTACATTTGACCAATCGAAATAAATGCTATCCCTACGGACATTTGGGAAACCGTCTATCAAGATGCCAAAAAATGCCACCTAGGGTCGAAATATCACCCTACCATTTGTTTCCAATCACTTTGACAGCTATACGTGAGAAATACACTTAGTTCGGTTCTACAATAAATATTCTAACAGCATGACCCAGTTAAGTAAACATTCCTTCGTCCAAACTCTACTCCAAGACAGTTAATTGTCGGCTAGACTAAGAATTAATTAATGACTTTCACTGGCGAAAAATTTGGCACTTGACAAATACACTATTGAAAAGCAAACAAAAAAAACCCCAAAAACATGAAATTGGAAAACATAAAACATGCTGAAAACATTTAAGGTACAAGACATTATTAGTTCTCTAAGTTTGTTCCTGCAGTCAAAAAAGGTGAGTTTTAAAGTGTTAAGAGCACTCTTAAAAGGGAACACTGTGCCTTTGTCTAATTTTAATGGGCAATTCGTTCCACATTCCTGGACCCTGGTACGAAAAAGAACATTATCCATATGACTTCGTTTTAATAGGGGGAACAATGAGTATGCATACAGTCAGTCCAAAGAACTTGATACAAACTTTCTTCATGGCATGGTTATACACCCTTATAATAAAAGCAATGGTCTTGTCATCATCTTTGTAATTAGAATTGTCAATCCAGACTTAATTTTTATTTTTATTTTGGTATAACTATGTTACTTGTTTGTCCAACACTTGTGCAATTTGTCCTTTTGCAACTAAATTTCTTTGTAGATAGCTTATTTCCTGCATCACAATAATGTTTCAGCCTTTTACCTTCAAGAATGACAAAAGTACACAATCCAGCTGCCAAAATAATGTTTTGCATTTTATATATGGAGTAAAAATCTTACATCAAAGAAATGTGGCTGATTGATCACAAACAATAATAAAGTTGGTTTCAGCATTTTCATTCAATTCATTAAGTATAACAAGATATGTTCTTTAGTACTGTCTTTGATGTATATAAATGAATTTGGTTATGCACACTAGCTAATAGGGCTCTGGTACAGCAGCATCTGACATAATCCTAACTACTGCATGCCAATTAAGGGAAAAGTAGTTGTTTATTTCTGACCACCATAACTTTTAATTGCCTCTATATTAGCTATAGGGGGTTTCACGGTTACTAGCTGGCATATCAGTGTAGCTCACTTCCGGATAGTTCAGTAATAAAAGATGGCAGATGTAGATCAAGAAAATGTGACAAACCACTCACATTTTGCAATCAGGATCGATATCTCACTATCTTAAAAGGAAATTATATCAATATTTGATCAACTGTTGTTGCATCTTAATTTTTGTCACTAACTTGCGCTGCAGTCAGCTTTTAAATAAATGTCCTCTGCCCATTTCAGATCTTCATTATCTTTCATTACTACATTATGTACTAGTTTGTATTATTTGATTGTACAAAAGTGTATCGCTGCGTAAAATGTTGCAATTTATCTCACTTGAAGAATATTGAAACTATGTTTATTTTTTACAGCTTTAATCATAGCATTAAATTGATGTTAAATGACAACAACAAAGTTCTAACTTCGTAAGGTTCTTTTATTATTGATTTAGACTGTTGCATTTATAGTAATGTTAATTACATTTTTCATGAAATAACTTTTTAAGTTTTTTTTTCAAAATGCACAAATGTCATCCGTGCTTAAACAGATAGGTGCACATACGAGTCTCCTTGATGGTATGTGAGAAAGCTTGCCAGTAGCTTCTCGTGGTTTGGTGGTTCTTTCCAGGGGTTTTCCGGGTTCTTCCTCCACAATTAATACTGGCCGCCATATATAGCCTATATTGTGCTTTAAAATGGTGTTAAACCATAAAAGAAAACAAGCTGCATTGCCCCAGCAGCACTAAGCTGTGTTTAGTTTTTTTGCTCCAGTGAGTTTTTACCTGTTTGGAAAATTATGTAAACATCACACACATTCACTCTTACTTAATTTCTCTTATTATATCCAATAAAAGTCCATGAAATTTTCACAGATTATTCCAAATGAATTTGTCTACACATATATATTTTTTCCTATTTGTCCAAGTCTTTCACAACTTATTTATACACAATTTATGAAAACGTGCAGCATTGTTAGAAATATCATGTCAGTGCTATCAGCATCCTCATTGTCTGATAATTCAGTCTCAGAAACTTTTTTGTCCAAATTGAAATCTTGTAAAATATCCAACCGCTGAACATCTTTCCTTTGCTTGCTCAATATTTTCTTGATCAAACTCTAGTAACTTCTCACTTTTTGCTATAATCGTTATCAAGAATCACTCTTTCATCCGCCATCATTTACAAGTTTTTGTGAACATAACCTGTGTAGTGAAATTGTGCCCAATTAGTAACCCTTGACAATTAAACAATTCAGATTTGCACAAAGGAAAGTAAAATCATTTCTGATTGTTTTAATATGGTCTGATTCTTGAGGGAAAAAACAATTCCAACCAATCAGAGATATACCTAACACACATTCACCACAGCTGGAGACATGATTGGCCATTATATACAGCCAACAAACCTTGACTACAGGCGGGATGCTTCATTGGATGGAGATACTGGATCACACGTACAGACTGGATCGAGCCTGAATGAGTTAAGATCTAGCAGAATCAGTGTGTTTTATTGCTGTGTCCAGTAGTTCATATGGGCTGGAATTTATTTCTTCAAATTGTTAAGTTCAATTATATTTTTTCTAGAAGTGCTCATTTAAAAAAATTATAGTGCAATTTATAGTGAATTCAAACCTGGAATTCTATTACTGTGTTTCAGCAACAGACTGTTGGTCCAACAGCACAATACAGGCTGCCACAGGTACATCAGCACCTTTAGCATTGGTCTTAATTTAAATTTTCACTAAGTTTATTCAAAACTTTAAATCATTTGGACTTGTATCAGTAATTCAAGATTTATTTTGATATTTAATTTGCAGTACAGTAATTTATTTTTTATTTTCAAGTTTTCTTTAAAAGGCTGCTACTTTTCACTCTTTTATGTTACTTATTTTAAGAGCATAGATTTGTAACATAAGACCTGACTAATATAGTTCAAAATAAAACCCATCTGAGTTATGTTGATATACTCAATCATCCAATCAGAAAATTATCTTTAACTTGTAAACAATTTTATTATCAAGGCTGAGTTTTAAAAAAAATAGTAAAATACTATTTATTGCTCTATCTAAAAGTAGAATCTAATGGACAAAAAGTGAAACACTCAATACTGATATCCATAATAATAGGCATGGCAGAATTAACACTAAGTGATATAGAACCTTTCAACATTAATTGTTCATAAATCTCCACAGTAGAATCAAGCTGGTGTTTGTTTCACCCAACCAATTTATTGCTTTTAATTAATACAAGACTGGTTTTGAAATCTTTGAAATAAGATCATCTAAAATAATTCTGAGGTTATCATAATCTTTATCTACCTTCATGGCTGAACACTCCCTGTCAGATAGTTCTTTTTCTTTGCAAATTCAACATGCGTTGGTCCAGTTTGTTTTCTACAATTCTTTAGTCGTTATGCCTCAGGCACCAAAATTCATTCCATAACTAGGTATAGGACTGACAGGGGAAATAACCGTTTCTGGCTTCCCGTTTTCTGATGCCGCTTCCCAAACCAAAATGCATCCTTGCCGCAAGCTTGTGGCAAGCTTGCGATAAGCTGATTTGATGTTTATAAGCTAACATGGATACTTGCGCAAGCTTGTGCAAGCTTAAGGCAAACAAGCTGGATATAACCGCAAGCTTGTACAAGCTTGCGCAAGCTTGTACAAGCTTGCGCAAGCTTGTACAAGGTTTCTTATTTGCTTCAGAAAGTAAAACTAGCTTACCGCAAGCTTGTACAAGCTTGCGCAAGCTTGTACAAGGTTTCTTATATATTTGCTCCAGAAAGTAAAACTAGCTTGCGCAAGCTTATTTCTTTTCTTCAGAAAGTAAAACTAACTTGCTCAAGTTTTCTTATATGTGTCAGAAAATAAATTTAAAATAGCTTGCAGTAAGTTTCTTCATATATTACCATTCTTGTAAAAGACTGAGACCATGCATGTATCAAACTATCATGCACATGCTTGCAGTGAATGAATAAACTTGAACAATGAAATTTATCATAATGTTTTTGCTGAACATATTTGTTTTCCACTACATTTCAACTATAAGATTACATTATTTAATCATTAAATATGCAGGTAGGTCAAGGAAATTTTAACCTTCTCAGTATTTAGTAAGTCATAATTTAACTTTTGCAATTCCACAAAAAAGCCATGTAAGAAAATCAAACTTGTACCAGAATATGAGGTATACCTGACACAGGGTCAGATGATGTCGGACCTGAATACAGTATACGTTTTGTGGGGGCAAAAAATACGTTTTTTTATTAAAGTAAATAATAACAGTTTCTTTGGAATTTTCAGTTTAGAACGCGCATTTGGTTCTATTTTGATAGAATTTATCACATGTATACTATTTGAATGCAGTTCTACAATACGATTGGTTCATTTGAAATCGAGGCTACTGTGTCTTTATCCGCCATATTTGATTTCGCAAAAAGTTACCGTTGTTGAAGAATCTCGTCTTCGTAATCTTCAGCTTCTAATCATGTTAAATAGGAAAGAGGAATATTCAGAATTTTCTCAAGGAAAAAGAGAAGGAAAGAACTGGAAGGACAATTGTGCCGTCTTGTGTAGATTTATGAAGCCAAGTGGTAACGGAGAAAACGACGTTTTGCAAATTGTGTAATGTGATTTCGCTATTAGGCATGAATGCGCACGAAAACGCTAATAAGCATCAGGTTAGGAAAGAAAAATATTCAGAATTTTCTCCAGGAAAAAGAGAAGGAAACAACTGGAAGGACAATGTGCCGTCTTGTGTAGATTTATGAAGCCATATGGTAACGGAGAAAACGACGTTTTGCAAATTGTGTAATGTGATTTCGCTATTAGGCATGAATGCGCACGAAAACGCTGATAAGCATCAGGTTCCTGCTTCATCACACACAACTCAGCCTGAACTTGTGACATATATAAATACCAGAGAAAACCTTAATAAAATTCGATCGAAATTATATTTATTAAATTTCTTTTCGAAATAAACCTTTATCTTTCAGTTACTAGTGTTGCTGGTGAGTTATTTTGCACACGTTTTCCAAACATTAAAATCACAAAGGATAACTCATATGCTTTTGTTTTGAAACATTTTAAAAAGGAATTAGGAGGAGAGCCCTAGTAACTGTCTTACTGAAGCTAGCTTCAACGAAGTTATCATAAATGTGCTACAGATCACAGGGCATCAACAATTTATATCATGTACTGCACTTAATTGTTTGAAATTGTTGTTACAAAAAAAATGCTCAATGTTATTTTAATTGTGATTTTTTTTTACAAAGTTGAAGTTTATTAGCTTTATATTTGCAAAACATGGCATCTGTACTTTAGGGTTACTGACAGACCAGGACACAACAAGTTTGAATGAACTTTTAAAAAGGTTTTAAAAATGTGTGGAAATAGGAATGGCTTGAGTGCATGAAATAAGCTTGCAATTTTTGTTTGGGTTGCGCAAGCTTGCCGTAAGCTTGCGCAAGCTAGCGGCAATTCCAAATACAAGCTTGCCGTAAGCTTGCGGCAATTCCAAATACAAGCTTGCCGTAAGCTTGCGGCAATTCCAAATACAAGCTTGCGCAAGCTTGCCGTAAGCTTGCGCAAGCTTGCGGCAATTCCAAATACAAGCTTGCGCAAGCTTGCCGCAAGGTTCCAAATACTAGCTTGCGCAAGCTTGCAAAAATAAGCTTGCGCAAGCTTGCAAAACTGAGCTTGCAATTTTGGTTTGGGAAATTTGGTTCCAAAACATTGGTCTGCTGTTACAGCATATTTTGAGATAAATTTAGATCGTTTTAATGTAAAATCATTGAAACCCAACAAAATACATATCCGGATACTTGTTTATGGTATTAAGCGGCCTATGGAAGAAAAATTATGTATTTTTGTGAAGCGTTGAAAATTTTAAAAGTTTTATTTTCATACATTAAGAGGAGGTAATACTAATAAACACTGTAGGTCTTAAACTTCGAACAATTTGGAATATATCCATGTATTTTTCATATTTCTTAGTAACCTCTATTTACCGTACAAAGTCTCAATTCAGGAGTCCTATCTGGTCGTTTCAGCCATATCTGCAATGACCAGTGCGTAGGCTAAATTATCCCTCAAATATTTAGCGCATTGACCCCATTGTCGGTCAATGGCGTTAGTGTACAAAACTCGATTTAATAACTTCTACAAGTTATTTCATATATAAAAATATTTATTGATTTTCATTCAGATAAGCAAAAATAGTGTTTAGTGTCTTCTCTTCAAATTATGTATCAAACTTGTTTAAATGAACGGTGTCATGGCAAGATTATATCTGTATGAATTTAGTCCTAGAAAGCTCTATTCAAAATAATGAGTACACACATTCCTCAGCAGGCTGACGACACGTGTGATTTGGTATAGCTTTCATTGTTTGTCCTAATTAAAACTGAAGCTATACACATTTTCTGGCACAATCCAGAGTTGTAGACTTGGTTCATTTTCATGAAATTAAGTAGGACCAGGTTTTTCTAAAAATTGACAAAATTGCATTTTGAGAATTGTCAACCCCACACTCTTTTCATGTCACAAAAGTACTCCACGCTGCATCACAGAGACAGTTGAGACTGATTTTTTTTCATTCTTGGATGCATCTCAATTGAAAAATAGCTTGATTTACTTACAAAAACTGGTATTTCAATTTTTATGTCCTATATATACCTACTATAACTACTAGACATGATAATCAGCACTGTGTTGTACCATCAGTCAAGTATAGACTTAATGAGCTTTTCAATAAGTATACTTTTAATATAAAATCTCCAGTGCTCTCTTGGCCATTTCAAGCTTTCATCAATTTTCTCAAAGTGAGGAAAGTATTTATATCTGCCAGTTTTTTCTGGAAAGTTTTTTTCTCTGTCTGTGAATCTGCATTTGCAATTTTCTCCATTTCTTCTTTCTGCATATTCTCTCTCTTTTTCTCTCTCTTGATCAAACCAAACAAGTTCACCTGACATGTGACCAGTGCTGCTGGATCTTACATATGGAGGATTGTTGCATGCCTTATATCTTTTCTCTTGTTCCCCACCCCCCTTTATAGTGTACAAAGAAGGTCATTTGGAAAGAAAATGAAGCAACAATAGATGGTTTCTTATTGAAAGTTGATAATTTTATATGGTTGATTAAAATTTTCAGGTCCTAAGTACTGTTATTGACAGTGAAACAAGCGATTAATCAAAATCTGAGTTACCCATTTTTGATTGTGCTTTTCGTCAAGTTCAACAAAAAAGATACATTTTTGTGGGGTTTTTTCTGGTTTAAAAAAAATGGAATATATACCTTACTTAATATATGTAGTTCACGAGTTTTCAGGGTGCAAGTTATTGAGAGAATGGTGTATAATATTTCCTTTCATCTAAGACACAATAAAAACTAAATGTACATAACATACCATCCTAACGACACTTTACTTAAATTGCCAGATATATTCACCAATGATGTATTATAAACTGAATCCTGTAATAATAAGAGGTAGAAAAGATGCAAAGCAAAGTAAAAACGTTGCAAGTTTAGCCAGGTATTGCATAGCTGTGTTTAAATATAAATAAAGAAAAGGATGGGATGAAAGGTCAAGTTTCAAGTACACTAAGGATGCAGAACTGCAGAGCTATGTGGGCCAAATAAGTGATTTTTAAAGTAACACCCATTGATGTACATAAGCAGATAAAACCAGCTTCTGGGTATAATCCAGCCTATGGACTGTGCAATGCACATGCCTGGTGTACATCTTACAAAATTTTTGTAAACATTGTAGCCACAGCCACAATTGGGGGAGAAATTGTACTCAGCTAAATTAATCTTCCCTTTGTAGCCCCAAACATGTCTTCAGAGTTTTGTTTTTTCAATAAAACATGAATACTATTAATATGGATTCTTTTTCAGATGGTGATGCAGTGGAAAGGACAAACTTTCCACACCACTGTGGGAATGTCCCACTGACTGATGACAGCTATGGAATCATGGGCTGTAACTTCCCAGCATTAGAACTTATGGCATTATACACAGCTGCAGCCATGCATGACTATGACCACCCAGGCAGAACAAATGCTTTTCTTGTAGCCACTCATGCACCTCAGGTAACCAGAGTTAACAGTTCAGTTTACTTTGTCAGATTTAATTTGAATTCATGTGAAGATCAATAAAGTTGTCACTTCTCAGATCTATCTTAATCAAAATCATAATTACATGGTTAAAGTACAGGATAAATTACTGTGTTGTTTTTTTCAAATTTTATGACCAATGAATGGAATATTCCTTATGAGTTCTGTATTGTCTGACTAGAACTATACATATTAAGATTAGTTTAAAGCACATTTATTTAAAAAAAAACTTAATGAGTGCTAGTACAAACAGAAATTTGAAGATACAGTAGAAAGTATCAGATTATTAATGCACTAACAGAGAGTTGAGGAAAGACAATATAAAGTTTACTTAATGTATTTCAGTCTGTTTATATTAATGCTGCGGACTGTATTTATTCTCCATAAGTGTTTATACAGATTGGTTCTTCAAAAAAAAGCCACGGCACCATTTACACGGAAGTTAGAGTTATGAATCTTCATTAAAGATTGTTATATTATTACTTACCACAACCAGGTTTTATATCTATTTACATATGCATATATTTATGGTTTTACTAAGGAGAATCAATTATAATGTTTCATATCGTTAACTAATTCTTGTTAACATAGCTTACACATTGGTGTCCATATATCCATCCATACATACACATATAGTCCACATTCTAGAGTAACTTTGTCAATCCATACATCCATTCACACATTAGATTAACCATCAATTAATGTATCAATCTTAAACTAAAATGAACTATATCAGTCCTTACATAAATCTTAACCCAAGACTATATCAATCTATGCAAACCCTAGCTTAACCTTACCAGTTCATGCATCTATCTACAACCTGGTGTCGGTTGATATCTCAGTTCACTCCCAAGAATAGCCATATCAATCCATGTATCTATTCTCTCCCTAGATTAACCTTAGCAATTCATACATCCATCCACACTATACACAGACACACACACTCGCACACCTTAATTCACCTCATCACTCCATTTATCCATCCACACCCAAAACCAGCCTAATCAGTTCACATATCCATTTCAAACCTATAATTACTTTATCAATTCATGCATCCTTCCTCACCCTAGATTAATCTTATCAGTTCACACTTTTAGATTAACTGTATCAATGAACATTGTAGACTAAACTTATTAATTCACTCCTTAGATTAATTAATATTACAATATTTATTTGAAATGCAATTAACAATTTGGTTATACTGATAAAACAAATTTCTTAATAGAACTGAGTGAATTATCAAACTCTTGTTGCTGGCATAATAAGCATTACTTGGGTGCTTCTGGTCCTTTCCAAATGACTGTGAATAAAATATTGGTTGAAAATATAAAATGTAATAAATTAATAAAACAAATAGTACAATATTTGCCATTACTGTTATTGGCAGCCTTATATTTACATATCATATTTGGAATCTTTTAGTTCTGAATTGAAATTTATTTTCTGACAACAAGGTATTGGCCCTTAAAACACTATATTTCTATAATGGCTTTTTCATGAAATGTGGGACCATCATTCTAAATTGCTGACAACAAACATACTCAGATTATATTCTGTTCCTGGCTCAATGCATTACAAGTTTAAACTAATCTATTCAATCAGTTATAAAATCCTGATGCACCCGATTAAAGATATTAAAATTATTCATAGTTACTATCTTACTATTTCATTGTACTGTTATAAACCCCTAAAGATATGACAAAGCTTGTTGCTTAGAAAATTTCTATCTTTCCTTGGTCATTTTTGGTGTTACAGTCTTAGTGTTTTGGTCTGTCAGCTTTGTCTATTTCTTTGTTTTTGTCTTAGCTATTTTCGGTGGTTTTGGTGATTGTGGACTTGCATCTTTTACTTGTTTTGACGCTAAATTAAAAAAGATGCAAGTTTTTAAATAACAGGCAATGCATAACAATGTCATTTATTGGAGAGGGGAATTGATTACTTAGGAAAAAATACATATGGCCATGTTTATTGCTGAAAAAATGTGTTTGTCATGTTGGCCTTTAAAAGTTCATGTGCAAGTGTTAAAATGGATCATTGACACCATCATTACTTTTCAATTGCACAGACAATTGAAATCCAATTTAAGTACTTTACAGTATCATCAACATATGAACCACATGTACATTAATTAACTAATTAATGTGTACAAATTTACACTCGAAATGAAGGGAATGCTGCTGCAATTTCTGATGAACAGATTATAATATGGTAGGTCATTACCACTATTTCAATTATAAAATATGGAACTTAGAGAATGTAGCAGATCACTGCCACTATTTCAATTATAAAATATGGAACTTAGAGAATGTGGCAGATCACTCCCACTATTTAAATTATAAAATATGAAACTTAGAGAATGTGGCAGATCACTGCCACTATTTAAATTATAAAATATGGAACTTAGAGAATGTGGCAGATCACTGCCACTATTTAAATTATAAAATATGAAACTTAGAGAATGTGGCAGATCACTGCCACTATTTAAATTATAAAATATGAAACTTAGAGAAAATGGATAAAGTAATTTAACTTTTCACCAAAATAATGATGCAATAATGAATCTGATTGATTTCTTTGTAGATACTTTTCTTGCTGCCTAACAACCTATATGCATGGATTTTCTGTTCAATTCTTAAATTTCTTTAACTCTATTCATAAACCTGTTCTTCTGATTGAAGGCACTGTAATAATGATGTACACTCCCTTTTATTTTAAGATACATTATCAAGTCATGAAATATTTTTGAAGTTATTGTTCTTCATTGATTTATTAATAATAATAATACATAACTAAAACCATTAGTAATTCTTTTCTTCTAAATTCAACTATTATTAATGGAAAATACTATTGCGTGTGTAATTGCGCAAGCTTGCCGCAAGGTTCCAAATACTAGCTTGCAGATATCAGTTTGCGCAAGCTTGCATTAAGAGCTTGTGATTTCAGTTCGGGGAAAAAGGCTGGGTAAGAATCGACCAATTACAAAAGGACATATGCACCCCACTGGACCCATCACCACCATCACACCAATTGAAATTTAGTCAGCATAGTATTGTTGAATCATTTTTTTAAAATGCATGGTAAAAAGGATGTGAACTTGTAGACTTTTTATGAGCCAAGTTGTGTTGGTTGATTGAGGGTGTTTAAGATCAAATCTGAATGAGTTTGTTTGTTTTATTCTATTCAAATTGAGCAGTGCAATATGAAACAGACATATTGGGGAGGTGGGCATCATAAACATGTAATCCAAGAAGACGTCTACAATGCACACATTTTCAGTGTCTTAATACTACAACTGCCGGTGTATTCAGGATAGAATGAGACATTATATGACCGTAGTCATATTCAGGATAAAATGGGTCAAAACAAGCAAGGTCAAGAAGCAGAATTTATTTACAACTGCATTTTAAGAAAAGGAATCCACTGGTTAAGTAGCTATTGAAGATGTGAGATACATCCTCCACAGATAAATTGGCCATGTATTTGCATTTGAGAAACTGTTAGTGTCCAAAGAAATCATAGAGGTAAGATGTGTTAGAACTTAGGTATATAAATAAAAATGTTTCTGAACTACAAGTACACTAACACAAGCTCATATTTTTTATTTAAGCCATTGACAAACAATTTCACATGATGACTGAAAGGGTTGATGTGGCTTTGCTAAACTTAAATAAGGACTAGAAATGTTGCCTTTTACTTTTTTTTATGGTACCGTATTTCTGTACATTTGATAAATACCTTAAGTTTTATATAAATTAATTGTAAATTAATAAATCTTCCACAGGCTTAAAAAATAAATCATTTTTCTAATTTATGTCATCAATAACTTTGAAGGTCATTTTTCATGTTATTTAAGAATCAAAAGCATATTTCATTGTTAAGTTTACTATTCTTAAATTCTCAAAATGAATTATATATTTTTCAAAGATAGAATCAGTGTTGTAAAAGCATAGTACTTAAAAGAAGCTTATTTTGTCATTAAACAGAATTGTGTTGGTTGCATTATTCCTAATCATTTTGAAATGGATTAAACTTGAGTGTAACTATGCCTATTATCAGCTGTCATATGAAAAATGATAATTAAAAATAGTGCCATGCCAATCATACAATCACTTTTATTACGGCTTTGTTGTATAAATATATATATTTTTCTTGAAACTGATGTGACAAATAAACAGTGCCATGCAATTTTTTTTCAGACCCAGTTGTAAAAATATATATATTATTCTTGTAACTAATGTGACAAATAAACAGTGCCATGCAATTTTTCAGACTCAATTGTATAAATATAATTATTATTCTTGTAACTTGTGTGACAAATAAAAAATGCCATGCAATTCTTTTCAGGCTCAGTTGTATAAATATAATTATTATTCTTGTAAATGATGTGACAAATAAAAGTGTCATACAATTTTTCAGAAGAAATGTTCACTGATATTGTAGCAGCTTTTTATCAAATCAAATTATCATTCCTGTAACTAACACACAAACACAAGTTCTAAGTAAAACAGCACATACCGGTATGCTTTTAAGTTTTAAGCTTTGAAGACATTATATTATATTCAATTGTAGATTCAATTGTAAGAAAATGATTATTGTTAGAATTCTCATGTGTGGTTACAGGGCATTAAAACTCGGACAACTGTGTTGCACTAACATGATTGTATGAAGTGATTAAAAGTGTATGAATGCTTAGAATTTCTATAACTTGGGGATTTCTGCATGTGTGTAGATTTAGTTCTATGTCACATCTTTTTATTGTAAAAAGATGTAACACCAAAATCTGTGTTCTTGTTGGACACCATAGCGCCTAAACTGAGATGGTACACTGCAAAACCCATAACAATCAATCAATCAACAATAATAAAGTCATTGTTTAATTCAAATCCTAGACTTTTTATTTGTTTTAGAAGTGAGAAACATTGTTCATTTTAATAAACTGTAAAAGAAAGTTATGAATAAAATACAGAAATCTCAAAGTGCACTGTTAAAACAGACCAAGTCTGTGTCTGAGCTAAAAATATTCAAAGTCTACATTTCCCAGCTATGTGCAAGTGAAAATATGACTGAGTCATTATTTCTTAGGATTTACGGAGCCAAAACTAAACAAAATTTCTCATGTCTAAATTCTTTCCTTGGTTTTTAAAAAAAATATAAAAGATAATGTCCATTGGTTGCTTATAAAACCTTGGACAAAATATCACAATTGCCATGTTTTCCTAGAAAAATCATGGACATCCAAGTATTGGGGTAAAAATTCCAAGTATTCCCAGGACATCAATTGAGGTACATGTAGCCAACACACATGCTCCAAATTTAGTGAGGGTAATGTTTTTGAATACAATACTGCTACTACTACTTCTGCTACTGCTAGTAATAATAATGAGGAAGCACTATAAACACTCATATTCTTTATAACTCCAGGCCATACTGTACAACGATAGATCTGTGTTGGAAAACCATCATGCAGCTGCAGCCTGGAATCTTCTCCTTTGCAAACCCGACCACAACTTTCTATCTGGCTTGGACCAGGCAGAGTTCAAACGCTTCCGCTATCTAGTTATAGAGGCCATATTAGCTACAGACCTGAAACAACATTTTGAAATCCTAGCAGAGTTCAATGCCAAGGTACAGTTTTATCACATATTAGATTTATCTCCTTTTATGTAAATTTTTGTAGAATTTAATTTAGATGTTTCATTGTACACCACTCCCTCGATAACTCGCGCCCTGATAACTCACGAACCCGCTTATAACACAGTGCCTGGCGTGGATCCCGATTTTTCCCCAAAGAAAATATATATTTTAAAAATCTTTTAAAAATTGCTGAATGTGAAAAATATACGATAAGAATTGGTAAAGTAAACCTTTATACATTCGTCGTTTTATTATGAAAAATGGTGATTTATGCCCATAAAGATCGATTCCATATTGTGAAATTTGCAAATTCTAAATAAGATATCACATATTATGTTAGGGATTATTTGTTGATACGCCGTCATCAATACGCCATAAATAAACAGTCTGGTGAAATAGCGATCAATGAAAACGTCCGATAAATGCTAACAGGTGGCAACAGATAATGAAATAAACAGCAATTAAATATCTTGCTGTGTGAAAACCACATTCTAATCCTTTATTTCCGTTTCATTGTAAATATTATAATTGCAACATATTCTTTTCTATGAAAACATGAAAAGAGTCAATCAACTGTCACATCAAAACCCATGAGTACTTGTGTGAGAACCTACTTCCCTGCCGGCTTTGTTTTTGATCAATAAACTTGGCGAAGTGTTTGTTGCACTAAAATAATCCATTAAAAGAGACCTGTGTTGTTTTATCACTTATGTCTTGTGCATCAAATCAAGCGAGGGACTGCTCAACGGCAGCAAAATCAGGGAGTAACACAAAATAATTAACTGATTTTTGCAAAAAGTCGTCATTTGTCCAGCGTATCAAAACCAGCATTTGTATTATCGTGTTCAAATTTACATTGTTTTAAATTTTTCATTTTACTTTTTCCGCAATCAAATATATACACTGTGTATCAATCAATCGATCGACATTGTTTCTCAAAAAGAGAGTCAAAACAAATACGTCTAATTTGGATCAAACAATAAAACAAGAATGTATCCAATTCAGCACAAAAATTAATGACATAATACACATTGTGTAAAGCAGTAAACGTGTTATTCGAACGGAAACCACGTGGAATAATGTTTTTGATTAACTCCTCAATATACGGTAATTTATCCTGAAATGAAAGTTACTCTATGAGGAAAAAATAAACTACACCGTTATCGAGAGATATTTATTCACAGTTAATCACAGCATGATTATAAAGTGATTATTAAAAACTATAAAATCTGCCACCCTTTTGCCTTTGTATCGAACCTTTTTTATTTTATTTATTATTATAGGTCTCTCGATAACTCACGCCTCACTTATAGTGCGGTCAATGTTTTTGGACCCCGATGTGCGCTTGTAAGTTGTTTCTTCTTTAACTGCATACACAACCAAGCAGCAGACAACGCAGTGTTTGATATAAGATTCTCACAATTTAATAAACATTAAAAAATTATGAAATCTGCCATAATGTTTTCTGGGCTTGGCGGTTTTATTAGATGCCATTATTTGACCAGTAAATAATGTCCACTTTATTTACTGGAAATTGAAAGGGTATGAAATTGTACATGTATACAGCTTACAAAGCTTTATATCAGTGACTCATGACCATTACAAACTCACTGCATTTAGTTCTCAGATTTTATGTGTATGGTGTTTGCTTATGAACTCGTTAATTTCCTATTTTTTTAATTAAAAATATATTTTACCGTTATGGAAAATCAGGTTTACAATTTGTATGGATACCGTTCCTAGACCCTGGAAATTTATGAAATGCATGCTTCATCTTTCTTAACCTCATTTTCTGTTCATTTTTCCCATTGAATTCAGACACATAATGATGTGTGACAAAAATATTGAATAGTTTAAATACGTTTGCAATTTTTGAAATGGAATTACAAGTATTATGGATTAGCTGCATGTCACGACAGTACTATATCAGATGGTAAGTAAACGGTGTTAATACTCTGTTCATGATATATATTGGATATTTAATTCAGACACAATGAGCTTGAAATTAATTATTTAATATTTTAAGTCTCTGCTATTTTTCAATGGAATTACATGCATTATGGATGAACTGCATGCCATGTGGGCCTGATAGTAAACAATGTTGATGCCCTATTCATGATATAACATCAGTCATGGTAATATCGATCAACGTGTATTTTGGAGGTGAAACTAAAACTATTTAACGCAAAGTAATAACCTATAAATATATTATCCATTATTTTGAATAAATCCTATTACTGCATTCAATTTAATATTCATTCCATGATTTTTTACATTCGATATGAATACACGTATATATGCCAATGTGGTGTTTTCAGAAGAAAAAAAATGAAAATACTGTAAAACCCCACATTAACACGACCCCGCTATTAACATGATCCAATTTTTTTTTACCCCAATTATCTCATTATAGCGGGGTTCCACTGTACAACCTTTTATTTATGACCCAAATCATTGTGCACAGATTAATTTTGCTATATACACTGGGGTGAGTGATCTTCCGCTAAACAAGACCTGTACCTGTGATTTTTAGGCAAAATATGTTTCAGCACAGCCATAAATGACAATATTGTTAAACCAGATATAAGAACTACAGAGCCTTATTTCATATTATTTGTTACCACAGTTGCTGATTAGATTAGCAGGTGGAGAGCTGATTTGTCCAAACTGAGATGCAGAGAAAAACAGAAGAAAATGTCAGTCTTGTTTTAAAGGAGACCAGAAACCAATGGAAATATAGAATAATAAGAACAACACTAATGAAGAAAACCTTTTTCTGAATTATTATATGCGACCGCAATCCCAGTATTTAAATAATGGCATATGTTCAACGAGCTGAATTTCCGTGACCTCGTATGCAAAATTTCCGCACCTATTCGGTTACTCTCGTGATGTGACGTCATAGTAGCGACTCCAGCATCCCGACTGGCGATTTTGTATTCTTGCTTACGGGTGTAAATAGCACATTAAGAAAAGGCTATGGACAACATTTTTCTTCTTTTCCAAATGATACAGGCATAAAAAAAGTCTGGATACGTTATTACAAGCGATTCGATTTCAATGCAACACCATACAGAAATCCGTGCTCATTGCATTTCTCAAAGGAATGTTACCAGAGGGATCCTAAAAAATAGAACCTCTAGGATAACTAATGCTAAGCCTAGATTAAAAGTTGAAACTGTTCCAGACATACCATTGTATATTTTAAATCCTGGTAAAGAGTATCAAACATACGAGTTACAAAAATAGGCAGAAGGCCGAGTAAGTGCTAATAAAAAATATGACAGACCGACACCTTATCGTGCTGATGAAATGAGTGTTTTTTTCTTCTTGAAGATTACAATCTAAATAAAGTCACCACTGTCCTATGTGTAATTGAGATCTGACTTTAATCAAATGGAAGCTTTGCTAAAAAAATAATAATAATAAGATTATCAACTCTTGACACGGTCGTGTTTTGAGAAAAACAATTTAAATAATTTTTTTAAAAAATATTTAAAAAACCCAACCTTTCAGTCTATGCCTATTACACGTAAAATGTATAAACGGAAATCTGTAATGATTGGAACTGATATAAAACTTCTCTTGGGCAGTTTAAATAGCAGTGATTAAAAGAAAAGAGATCCGATATAAAATCAAAGTTTCACATTAACTGGCTGACAATAGAATTTGGGGGAGGCGACTGTTGACTCCGCCCATTTGCCCCAATGTACAATTTCTCCCTGTGATACGCCTTATTATCCCCCAGGACAAGACCTTTTTTTCATATTCTGGTCTGCATAATAGTTAGAGGTTAGAATTAAGTACACAAACATAATGGCAGTTTAACAAATTAACAATTATTCCTTGTCATTGCACTTATGTTGTGAAAAGGACTGGCCCTCTTACATAATTCAAAGAAACCATGTGCTATAGAGTGTGTATGTAAGCACCAGAAATTCATTGGCAAATAAATGATGCCGAATTTTGTTATAACTTCGAGGCCAAAGACTTCATTTTAAGAGTTCAAATCTGCAGTCAAACGTTACCGTACATGTTTATGGCCATTGTTTTCCCACATTTTATATCCCACCCTATTTCCTTTAGTTTAAGTGTTAAGATATGTAACACTGTTTACTGAATTAAATATTTATTGTGAATTAGTTTTTTAGGGGCACATATACGGAGTCGTATTTTTTTTTATTCCTTCTTTTAATTTAATCATGGTAATGAAACTTTACATATATGGTAGAGGAATGTCAGGTGTTAACTGGCCAAGTTTTTTTGGGGCAGAAATGGAGATATTGTTTGCAGAGAAAATTACGCAGCCTTCATTGTGATAATTCATGGGTTTTAAACTAATTGGTGACAATTTTTTTTTTACAAGAAGTACTTCTGTAGTAGTTAAACAATCTGAAATTTACGTGAATGTTTAATCTTAAACTATTTACTGAAGACAAAAACTCTCCTGTGATATTAATTATTTCTTCACTACAATATTCACAAGTGATAAAATAGAATATGACATCTGTGGACTGCACACTTGATAAAAAAATTATATATGGATTTTCTTCTTATGAGAAATGAAAATTGAGAGACATTGAAATAATCGGGAGTTAACTGCAAAAAATCAAGAGAAATATTACGAGATAGGGAGGAAATACCTCCAAAATTTGAATTTATTTTCTTTCTTTCTTCTCCCGGCTTGAAAGTTAACATATATGAACTGTTCGGGTTTGTGGAATTTCATCAGCCCGGGGCCTGCGCTTAAAACATTTCTTTCAGCACTGACCAGTACAGTACGTAATCTATTTTAACGAAGCATGTATATACTTACAGATTTGTCAATACGCTAACTGTAGCATGCATATAAAATACACTGTAATTGAATCATAGAAAGGAAGCTTCTTAATGTTGAAATTAATTACATATGATTTCCTCCTCGCAGATTTATTTGTGGGATGTTGGTTTTTTTGTGTGTGAAAAATTACTTCCAATAAAAACCATTATCAATGGCCTTTCTCGCTTGCCATGTTTCTGTCTGTATACGAGAACTGGCTAGTATGACGTCACAAGACCACGTGATCTGTCGTCTCATTAAAACTCGGAAATACTCGGCAATTTACGGAATCATTGTATCTTCTTCGCAATATAATCAATATCCGCACACGATATTATTTTTTTAAACATTATATTCGAATTAGAATTTGTAAAGAATTACATTTATAAAATAAAAAATTTAATTTCTAGTCTCCTTTAAGTTTCACATTACAAACTTAAATATGACAAAGACTTGTAAATCAGATATATGTACTTTTAAAACCATCATTGAAATACCATAGTCATTAAAGTTGTTATGTATATCTGATCGGTCAACCAAATTATTCTTTGGTAAACAAGTAATGTTGACCTAGATCCTGTCATGAAAATGGCTCTCTTTTTTTATATTTTAACACGATTGGTTGTTGTCAAGCTCAAGATGGGACTTGCAAAGAAGTAAACTTTTTATTCTTAAAGTAAAAATGATTGGTTCTCATCAGGGTTATGTTAGGAGTATGTGACATAAACAATCACATGACTCTTCCACCACCCCACACCACCACTACCCCAGTTTTTTTATTTTGCAATATTTGGGGAATGTTTTCATTAATGCGTGTTAATACACAATATAATCTTTGTTTTAGTGAAATATATTCAGTTCTGGGCTTTTACAAATGATGTTAAGTTATTTTGTTCTGTTGTAGCCAAGATTTTGAATCCATGTTAACAATTCTTCAGTTCATTTTTATTTTAAAGAATTAATTCCTATCTCTGGAAATATTTGATGTGCTCATACAGAATTCTTGGACAAAGACAGTTTATCAAAATCTTATTCAGATTGCCAACACCAGAGTGTTCAATTTTGTGATTCTACAAGGAACTAGAGATAAACACAAAACAAACTTCAGCATACATCACCATCTTCCATCTTATATTTTTTGATTTTATTAGAACATTTCATTACTAGGACTTGTGTAAAATAATTTGCGGATTATTCTTGGATTATTAGCACAATTGGGATTGACCTAAATAATTTGTCTGTGGAGCTATGATACATAATGACTATGGTGAATGAGATCATTGTCTTTTTCTCTGAGGTTGTTTGTGTATTGCAGAGGAGTTCATTCTATAGTTATTGTGAAGGACTGTATTCTTTATTTTGTCTTTTAGACCAAGAGTTCACTGTCACTGTTATTAAAAACTGTTCATGGAGCCATATTTGCCATGGTTATAGATCTTGTCATAAGTTCACTATAGCACATATGTTCGTCCTTTTATTTATTGAATTGCTCCATTTATTATTTATCTCATGGGTGTCTTTTTATACTGTGGTTAGCTTAGTCTGTACAAATTTACTGAGTAAGCAATATCATATCTGAGTATACAATTTACAGACAGGGTTAAGTGTTACTTTATTGTTACCCTGGCAGATCATATACCATAATGCCAGTAGACTTCATCTTAAGTTAGATTAAAATTAGAACATGTATCATCTTTGTATTTGCAGCGCAATACAATTGTTATTATATATCAATGCATATAATATTTTAACAAGAAATATGAATAAAGAACAAAATATGTACAGTAAATATGGATAATAAACCCTCACATACAGACCTGCAATGATGCACATAGTTCGCCTCTGTTGAGTGACCACTTTTTGATGAGAGAAGGGTAGGTTATTCAAGGCAGGTTATACTGCAGGTTCTGCAAGTTAATTTCAGAAACTAAAAACTATATCCTTAAATGCTTTAGCACTGATGTCAGACTGGGTACTGTAGATGTGCAAAACAATTTTCTTTGCTAAAAGGTGAGTTACTGCCTGCATTAATGTAGAACAATTCAACAAGTGGAAGTTATTGTTACAGTAGTTATAATTCAGTGAACTACATTTTAATTTTTACTGAAATATGTGCCTTATTGTATATAATTGCTAAGTTTCCTTTTAGGCCAATGATGAAGATGCTCCAGGAATTGACTGGACAAATGAAACTGACCGGATGTTGGTGTCCCAAATGGTCATAAAGTTGGCTGATATCAATGGTCCTGCTAAAGAACGGGAATTGCATACATCATGGACAATGAGGATAGCAGAGGAGTTCTATGAACAGGTATGACGGTAACTCATAGAAGCAAGGCTTTTATTTTCTTTGAAATTCTCAATTTATTCTCAGATTGATAATTCTTAATAGCAAGACCACAAATTGTTCATATCTCACTGATTTCCTTGTATATGCTTGTGAAATTGACCCTGATCAATCACTTGGGAAAAGCACATTATCTTTTACTTCGACTTGTATGTATTATTTTGAGGATTACCATAATCAGCATATGTCTTGTGACACAATCAGAGTCAGAACACACAAGCTTTTTTCAAAATTAAAAATAATTTTTTTCTTCTTCAAGTTTCATAAATGTTGGGACACAAAATCATTGTAATGTATTACATGTACAAAGTTTTTGGAAACCTGAGAACTTTTTTTCCTCTTGTCAATTCACATGTTCTAACAATCATATTGAGTTCCTTACTTACCAAATGTTAGGGGACTTCATGACTTAATAAATGGAATTATTATAATTTAGGTTGATATGAATTATTTAAAATGTTATTTTCCGATTTCTTACTTGAAATGAGTGTAATTTCATCCATCATTGACATGCAGTTAGCAATACCACAATACAGTAGTCCCCCTCTTATGCGGCCACCCCTGCTGCACCGGGAAAGTGGCCTTATAAGACGGGTGGCCGTTCCAAAGGGGGTCTAAATTTATTTTGAGAAGTATATGTAATGTACGTAGTAAGAAAGCTACATACTTCAAAACATTAAATATCTTCGTCTAAATGAAACATTATTCATTACAAGGTTCGTTTTGTTATAATAACAAATTTGTTTCAAATGAATATACGTTACTATTTTATCTTTCTTGGCGTAAGTGAAATATGCTAGCGGGAATTGTCGTCATGCACATTGCAAATGGATTCAAAAACGTCATTTACATCTTGGTACATACATAATTATGTTTCCATTTGCTGGATTTTCCCACTGCTGCTGAAAAACCTTCTTATCGGTTATGACTTTGTTTCTTCAAATTATTTCAACATAAACTTGTCTTTTCTAGTCTTTCCTACATAAAATTGTTCGGCATCTCCCCACCCGTCCCCGACGTCGTCGAGTAGAATAACCGACGACTTTCTTCTAAAATAATGTATCCGTTAATGTGATGACATTTTAATGTTTGGTAATGTTTTATTCGGTTATTGCTGACTGTAAGCGATTTAATTATGCAGACAAAACTTGTGTCGAGTCTACGAAATACAGCCTTCGTAAAGGATGCCATTTTGTGTGGTCACATGATTTTTCCGGTCTTTGTCTGATATCCTGTAGTTTTTTTAAGGTTCTCTGTGTGTGCCAATGTACAAAATCTATTTTTAGCCTATGCTGACCCTGTTATGATTATAACAATTACGTCTGGTTATAATCACCAAACTCTATCATAACATTATTGAGCCCATTTCCTGTAAACAATTACTTTTACAGATAATGATATACTATAAATCTTTAGTCGACACTTTTAACGGCGACTTGACACTCGGAGACGTGTATCTACGATAGAGATAATCAAAATTGCTTACCTTACGTCAAGATTTGAATTAACTTTTGGTTCTGGATACATTTCAAGAAACAAAAATGGCCGTTCATGAGGGGGACATTTTTCATTTTTTGTACTAAAATGCTGGCCGCTGGTCGCGTTAGACGGGTGGTTGCTCGTGAGGGGTACTTTTGAATACAAACTCGTCGGTGTCAAGGGATTCTGGCCGTAAGAAGCGGGTGGCCGCTGGTCAGGGGGGCCGTTCAAAAGGGGGACTACTGTACTTCTACTTTTGGGGGGACTAGACTAGCTTAATAAGATTGCTTTAAGTATTATTACATTAAAATTCTTGCTAGTCACGAGTCATTAGTAATTTTTAAGTATTATTACATTAAAATTCTTGCTAGTCACGAGTCATTAGTAATTACTAATTGTTAGCCTTGAAAATATAATACCCAACTTTTATGAAAATGAAAATGGTGCTACTTGGACATCCAAAATGGCCAGCTGTTGATCTGTTAGTGCATTTTATCACTACTTCTCTGAAGCTGCTTGGAGTATTGCCTTAAAATCTGACACATTCATACCATGATATAGTTGGTTTTGAATGAAATGGTAAAGCACAGACATTCAGTATGACCACCAGTGTGTAAGTTTTCTAAATGTTTATGATTGAAATATCACTGATTGCTGAAATGGTATTTGACTGTTGATCACTAATGACATCTGTCTTTCCATGGGTGATCTTCATTGAATGGCTTATTCAAATATCAGTCAGTTATACTGATCCACATTGGACATGCCCATGGTGTGCCAGCCGAGGCATGATTGTGATTTCTAGGTATGTTCTTGCTCCATTGAGGAGCATGTTTGCACAATGAAAGTGGAGAGGATTAAGTCCCCCCCATTGCATTGTGTGGGGTTCTGAACATATTTGTGAGCTGTAATGTAAGCAGTTTGAATAAGTCCAACACAGACAAGCTTTTATTAATGTGTACAATGAGTCTGGAAAACCACTGTGGGACTGTCAGCATTGGAGTTCATAACATCACTAACCTACGCTTTGCAGATGACATTGATGGGCTGGCAGGCAGTGAGGATGAGCTTGCCACCTTAGTGAAGAACCTGGATAAAACATCTTCCAGATTTGACATGGAGATAAGTGCTGATAAGACAAAGCTGATGACAAATAGCGGCAAACAAAGCTCAACAAAGATTAAAGTCAGAGGACAGGAACTGGAAACAGTGGGTCAATTCAAATATCTTTGTTCCATAATCACCAAAGAGGGATCAAGAGCAGAAATTTTGTCACGAGCAACATAAACATTGGCAGCTATGCCAAGGCTAAGACCCATCCAGAGAGACAAGAATATGTCTGAAAACTAAAATCAGACTATTGAGAGCACTAGTCATCTCAGTTTTTTTTGTATTCATGTGAGGCCTGGATCCAGACAGCAGAATTACAACGAAGAATCCAGGCACTTGAAATGAGAGGTCACAAAACTATCCTTGGCAGCTCTTACATGGACCACATCACAAATGAAGAAGTGCCTAACACCATCAGGCACAAAGTAGGCCATAATAAAGACCTCCTCACCACTGTCAAAAAGAGAAAGCTGAAATGGTATGGCCATGTCACTAGAGCCAACAGTCTATCCACAACAGTACTGCAGGGTAGTGTCCAAGGTGGTAGAAGGAGAGGTAGACAGAGAAAAAAGTGGACTAATAACATCACATAATAGACCAGGAAAAATTTTGCGGAGACACAGGCATTGGCACATGATCGAGACAAGTGGAGGGAACTGGTCGGATGTTCAGCAGCACAGTTCCTGAACGACCACACTAGGTCAAGAGACTGATGATGACAAGTCTTACATTGAAGATCTACTGGGTCTCAAACACAACAATATGCCTACAAAGTTTGTCTTGCTCATTATTCCAGACAAGTTCTTTTCTGATATAGTTCTGCTGAATTCATCATTGTTCATAGTGTGAAAAAGTTTTTCTGAGCTTGATGGTTGCTGTAGTATGCAGGTTTGTATTTATTTAAATGTATGGGACCATCTAGGCACCCTGTTGAAACTATATCTCAGTAAATATTGGATATACACATCCCCAACTGTAGATACAGCTGGAGGTTTCATATGTGAACTACATTGTTGTTTTCAGTCGCAAAATTTGGAACTTGGACACATTCTATATACTTATGTCCAGTATCATTTTTAATCCTGCACTGCTACTGCTAGAACCAATACTGCAGCACCAGCAGTACTTCTGGGGCTAGCAGATAATCACTGTAGCTGCTTTAAAACTTCAAAGGAATATTAAGTATCACTTTTACTATCAGACTTGTATTGTCAACATCTGAAGGATTGATCCTCTGTAAGGCCAACAGGCATGGTCTCCATCATTGCTTATCTGTAAAGAGATTGCTGTAGTTGCTGTTTGGAACCACAGGGTCATATCCATCCACACCCAGTTATTGTCACACACACATATCAGTGGCTAAATTTAAGCCACAAATTCCTGTCAACAAACAGATGTTCATCAGTGTCAGCGAGTTGTTCCAGCTCATCCTTGGTTTAATACAAAAATGCATCCCAGGTTATTCCCAGTCACAAAAAAGTGAACTGCACAGAATCAGACTTGTGCACACACATGACTGTATCACTAAACTTTTCAAAGACCTCAGTGAGTGAAAGTGCATCTGTTCTCAAATACAAATCATGATGTGACCCTCTGAATGCTAACCAGACTTTTTGTGTTCATAATCATTGATGGAACTATCTTTGCAAGACAGCAACACAAAAAATGCCTTCATCAGAGGAGTTTCTGCAAACTTTTCGTGTCCACTCATGTACTTGTAGGGATACACTCCTTTTCTAGTTCTCAACTTTAACTTGTTAGGATTAGTAGTACCATATCAACCAGTGAGTCTGAATCGATCATTGGATCCAGCTGTATGGTTAATGACTATTTTGTCCAGACAGGAATTTAGAAAATGCAGCAAGTCAGTGAACTGCAACAGAATGTCATGTACTTTTCCAAACTGTTAGAGATTACACTTATTGATGCCTTTGATGCTACAGTGACTTCTTGCATTAACAGGTGAGCATCATACAGACACAGGTTATGAAGTAAATTTGAAACTGTAGATTGCATAAGCTGTGTGCAGCTCCTCTCTACATGTATAAGCCAGTAATTTGACAGTAATAAGTATCACAGATCCAGCAATGAGTGACTGTGGAAAACTTGAAAGTTTGATCATTAGTTATACTGGTAATCATTTCTGACGAGATCAGAGCCCAGTTTGCCCATATCATCTGAATAGTGTAACAAAACCCACCTGGAACTTGTTCAGCAACTTGTATTGATTTTGGTAAATGTTATGTCATTCAGAGTGGATGTAGATGAAATAAGGTACCCTTCATTGTTAATTGTACCACTGTAAATTTCAAAACAATTTTTAACAGGTTCGACATAATTGTATGCTGTGGCTTTTCACTGATTCAACCACATTAAAGGTTTTGCATTCTCATCAAGCAGCTGTTAGGTACAACATAATTGCATGTAACATATGCATGGAAATATCCTACCCTTGTACTTCTTATTCATGTCAGAATAGCAAAATCATTAGTATATACTCCTTTTTTTTCTCTGTTAACTTGACATTGTCAGTATATTACTGAACACTTGGCATTGCATGCATGTGTATCAAGAACTACTTTGTCGTTGTTGTAGGGTTTAACACCATTTTTCAGTACAGTATAGGAAATACATGGCAGCCAGGATAAATGGTGGAGGAAGACCCTGGAATAAACCACCGACCCACGAGAAGCTACCAGTGAGCTTTCTCATATACCTACATTGGCCGATTCTGAGACTCGAACCCACTCAGACAGGGGTGAGATGGCAGTGATCCTTAATGGAGAGCGCTTTAGACTACTCGGCCAAGCGGGGCCCCTAACTACTTTGTAAACAAACCATGTACCCTCTTGTAGTAGACATTAGATTTCAGTTTATTCATTTTTTTTTCAGCTGTTTCATCTGTTTGAAAGTAGAGATGATGAAGTGAACAATGTGGATGAGTTTATATATATGAAACTTTTGAACAAGCAAATGAATGTGCATGATATTTGTAATGTCCACAACAAACGCAAGAGACAGAATTAAAAAGTATCATTCTGATCATTTTATGGAGAAATTTTCATAACTTTTGTGCTGATGGAATTGTTCAGACTTGGACCAGTGCTCTCTGTGGTAAATAAAGAGCATAGAAAAGCATACTGAGGGCAAGGGCTATAATATATTCATCAGATACATATCATTTTTTACATGAAAGTACTAAATTCATGGGGAAAAAGTGCAACTTAAAATTTTCATAGAAACATAAGGGCCTCAAAGCCAGTAAGCCAAGACCATGAAGAATTCTTATTTCTGCTGGCTGAATAGATTGTGACACACCTGACCTGCTTTAAAATTTTCTGCATTAACTTTTTTGATACAGTGTTTTGGATTTAGGCTAGCAATCCTAATTTCTTTGTTGCTGATACAACATTAACATATATATGAATACATGACACACTAAAATGCATGAAATTAAAGACATGGCTCCTTTCTAGACTATATGAAATAAACTCTTCTTTCCATGGGAATCAGCACAGAAATGTTTTATGTGAGTGCATCTATTTTTAGAAGAAGAGGTTTTCATAATGTAACCATTCACTTTTTATAGGCCTATAGATTCATTGCAATAGTCCTTTGATAGGATTGCAAATTTATCGTTTTTTTTATTTATTTGTTTATACTTTTTGTAATTTTAGGCATTGGTTAAAAAGTATCTGCTTCGCTGCTTTTTTCCGTATTTTCACAAATACAAGTCAGAAAACAACTTTGACCTTTCAACTCTTCTTGGGTATTCTACAACATAGCAGTGTCCCATACCTGACCTACATAATTACATTTTAATCTTAAATCTTAAATAACAATACCACAGGAGTCTGATGTTTTATCAAGAAAGTATGATGAAATTTCTGAAAACACAAAATCACCTTATCTGTACTATGTTAATTTATCATACAGTGGAACCCCGCTATAACGCAAATTCGGATATAAAGTGGTTGCGGCGTGGCTCCCAAACTTTTGTATATTCGTACATGACTTTTTTCCTTTTCTTCAAAGTATGTGAAATAGTGTATTAAGAATTTATATTTTGCATTTTGGAGAAGAGATCACGTATAGAGAAGAGATCACATATGAATTTGAATAAAATATGATCATGGCGTGGTTCCTGAAATGTTAAATATATGTATGTGTATTTTTCTCATACCAGGAGATTTTTTTTAAGTACAAGAAATAGTGTGTAAAATGTTGTCATTTTGGGGAAGAGTTCACATATGAATTTTAATATAATACGATCGCGGTGTAGCTTTTTTAAATTTAACAATTTCACCAAGTTCTTGATGTGCTATGCCAAAATAAACATGATGTGGTCTTTGTGGTTGTCTTCAATTAATTCTGTATACAATCGTTGCTCAAACAATAGCCGATGTGTTTCTTCTTTAACTGCACACACAACCACCAAGCAGCAGAAAATGTGGTGGTTGATTAAAACTTCTCACAGTTTAATAAACATCAAAAATCGAAAGCCACCAACATGTTTTCTGGGCTTGGCAGTGTTATTAGACGCAATCAGTTGAACAGTAAATAAATGTCCACTTTACCTGCTGGAAATGGAGAGGGTATGACATTGACATGTGTTCAGCTTAAAAACAATTATAAATGTGTCTTGTGACCATTGCAGGCCTACTGCACTTAGTTCTCAGGTTTTAAGTGTGTTTGCTTATGAAAACGTTATTAATTTCCCTTTTTTATAATAAAAAATATTTTACCGTTGCGGAAAAGCAAGTTCACAAACGGAAGTCGTTCATTGCACTTTGCGCAAAAAAGTTTATTATGGTTTGGGGGAAGAAATTGTGTATGAATTCCAGTATAATACGATACAGTACGAGAAATAATTGTGTAAAATGCGGCTTCAGAAATGTATTAATTTCACCAGGTTCTTGAATTCTTATGCCTAAATAGACATCGAAAATATTACTTATGATTGATCCAAGAGTAAAGACATGTGTTCATTAACTGCTTACACAACCAAGCAGCAGACAACGCAGTGGTTGATACAAGATTCTCACAATTTAATAAACATAAAAGAAACGAAAGCCACCAGCATGTTTTCTGAGCTTGGCGGTGTTATTAGAAGGAATCATTTGACTAGTAAACAATGTCGACTTTGTTAGCTGGAAATTGAAAGGGTATGAAATTGTACATGCGTACAACTTTTACATCAATGGCACATGACCATTACAGACTCACTGCATTTAGTTCTTGGATTTTATGTGTATGGTGTTGGTTTATGAACTCGTGATTAATTTCCTCTATATATATATATAGAAATGGAAAATCACGTTTACAGTTTGTATAGACAGCGTTCATAGACCCTCGAGCATAATGAACCGTACACTCGCTTCGTCTTTCTTAACCTAATTTTCTGTTAATTATTCCCATTGAATTCAGACACAATGATTTGTGACAAAAATATTGAATTGTTTAAATACGTTTGCAATGGAATTACAGGTATTATGGATTACCTGCATGCCACGATGGTACTATATCAGACGGTAAGTAAACTGTGTTAATACTCAGTTCATGCTATATATTGGACATTGAATTTAGTCACAACTATCTTGGACAAAATTATTGAATATCTTAAATCTGCAATTTTCGAATGGAATTACTTGCATTATAGATTAACTGTGTGCCACGGCAGCATGATAGTTAAAGATGTTTTAATACCCTATTCATTATATAATGTCAGTCGGGATATTATTGATCAACGTGTATTTTCAGGAAAAAACAATAAAAATTAGTAAAACTATTTAACGCAAAATAATAACCTGTAAATATATTACCCATCCATTATTTTGAAAAGTCTTATTACTGCATTCCATTTAATATTCGTCCGATAATACTCCAATTGTTTACATTAGACACGAGTATATATGCCAATTCAGTGTTTGCTGAAAAAATTTAAATGCTGTAAAACCCCGCATTAACACGACCCCCGCTATTAACACGATCAAATTTCTTGGACTCCAATTATCACATTATAGTGGAGTTCAACTGTACTGATGAGATGATTTCGAGTAGTCAGAGACTTCTTCATATTTTCTTGATAAAAAAAAATCAGACTCCTGTGTTAATACCTAGGCTTTGCTTTCTTGAATTGTATATTTTTTTTCTGAATATATCTGCCAGATGATTAATGAAAATGGACAAATCAACTTGTACTTCCCAGACACAGAAAGTTCCACCATTATTTCCCCGTTGCTTACTGGTTCACTTAGTTTCAGACTTCGAATAATATGTATCTCTCATTCTGTTCTCAAAATACAAATAGCTTTTATCATACTATTGGTAAAGTTTCAAAATACAAGTTTTGTATTTTTTTCCTCATCAATGGATAACATGCAGAAATTGGGCAACAATAGTTGCTAATTTACTCTGGAAATGGTTAATGGTCAATCAGCTATCAAGGCACATGCCAGTGAAGGTGCAAGAGTTCATCAGCATAATTGATAACAAAACTAGGCCTAGCTACTGATGGCTTGATGAATACATTTTGCTACAACACAACAATATAACTAAACTAATTAAGGGGAGTGGCCCAAACTGAAATCGCAAGCTCTTAATGCAAGCTTGCGCAAACTGATATCCGCAAGCTAGTATTTGGAACCTTGTGGCAAGCTTGCGCAACCCAAACCAAAATTGCAAGCTTATTTCATGCACTTTAGCCATTCCCATTTCCTCACATTTTTAAACCTTTTTAAAGTTCATTAAAACTTTTTGTGTCCTGGTCTGTCAGTAACTCTAGAGTATAGATGCCATGTTTTGCAAATATAAAGCTAAAAAAATAACATTGAGTATTATGAAAGTAACAATTTCAAACAAGAGCAGTACATGATATCAATTGTTGATGCCCTGCGATCTGTAGCATTTATTGACAACTTCATTGAAGCTAGCTTCAGTAAGACAGTTACTAGGGCTCTCCTCCTTATTCCTTTTTAAAATGTTTCAAAACAAAAGCATACGAGTTATCCTTTGTGATATAAATGTTTGGAAAACGTGTGCAAAAAAAAAAACTCACCATCAACACTAGTAACTGAAAGATGAAGGTTTATTTCGAAAAGAAATTGAATAAATATAATTTCGATCGAATTTTATTAAGGTTCTCTCTGGTATTTATATATGTCGCAAGTTCAGGCTGATTTGTGTGTGATGAAGCAGGAACCTGATGCTTATTAGCATTTTCATGCGCATTCATGCCTAATAGCGAAATCACATTACACAATTTGCAAAACGTCGTTTTCTCCGTTACCATATGATGATATGGCTTCATAAAGCTACACAAGACGGCACAATTGTCCTTCCAGTTGATTCCTTCTCTTTTTCCTGGAGAAAATTCAGAATATTCCTCTTTCCTAACCTGATGCTTATTAGCGTTTTCGTGCGCATTCATGCCTAATAGCGAAATCACATTACACAATTTGCAAAACGTCGTTTTCTCCGTTACCATATGGCTTCATAAAGCTACACAAGGCGGCACAATTGTCCTTCCAGTTGTTTCCTTCTCTTTTTCCTGGAGAAAATTTTGAATATTCCTCTTTCCTATTTAACATGATTAGAAGCTGAAGATTACGAAGACGAGATACTTCGACAACGGTAACTTTTTGCGAAATCAAATATGGCGGATAAAGACATGAACGGTAGCCTCGATTTCAAATGAACCAATCGTATTGTAGAACTGCATTCAAATTTCTAATCTGAAAATTCCAAAGAAACTGTTATTATTTACTTTAATTAAAAAACGTATTTTTTGCCTTCACAAAACGTATACCTGTATTCAGGTCCGACATTATCTGACCCTGTGTCAGGTATACCTCATATTCTGGTACAAGTTTTGATTTTCTTACATGCTTTTTTTGTGGAATTGCAAAGTTGAATTATGACTTACTAAATGCTGAGAAGGTTAAAATTTCCTTGACCTACCTGCATATTTAATGATTAAATAATGTAATCTTATAGTTGGAATGTAGTGGAAAACAAATATGCCCAGCAAAAACATTATGATAAATTTCATTGTTCAAGTTCATTCATTCACTGCAAGCTTATCGATGGTTGCAGAATGTGCACCCTAGCTACAAGCATGTGCATGAGAGTATGATACATGCATGGTCTCAATCTTTTACAAGAATGGTAATATATGAAGAAACTTATTGCAAGCTATTTTAAATTTATTTTCTGACACATATAAGAAAACTTGTGCAAGTTAGTTTTACTTTCTGAAGAAAAGAAATAAGCTTGCGCAAGCTAGTTTTACTTTCTGGAGCAAATATATAAGAAACCTTGTACAAGCTTGCTGTAAGCTAGTTTTACTTTCTGAAGCAAATAAGAAACCCTGCACAAGCTTGCGCAAGCATCCATGTTTGCTTATAAACATCAAATTAGCTTATCGCAAGCTTGCCACAAGCTTGCGGCAAGGATGCATTTTGGTTTGGGGGGGGGGGATCTAAAACTATGGTCAGTCAATGTACCTCAAAAATTCACAGGGCGAAGTCGTTTTCACTTTTCCAACAAAGGAAGGTGAAGTTTATATTTTCTTAAGCGACTTAGTCACCCACTTCACCTGGTAGCTTGACTCCTGCATATACAATAATATTTCTAACCATGTTCAATTAATCAGTTGGAATGAGTTCAACTCACTTAAGACTGGGCCACTAGATCTTTCACATGTAGGATTTGCATGCTTTTTAAATTTTATTTTTTATTCAGCCTCCGTTGTTTGATACAAAGATGCAATTAATGTGGTAATACAAAAAAGGTCAGGTTTTAATACAATGTGACCATACAACAAATACTTCCACAAGTGTGATATCAAGGTACAGTTGGCACTTAATTAAGTTCTCAAAGAAATGCTCGCAGACAATGCTGTTATAGTCCGTTGACAAATTTTACATTTGAATACAAGAGTGCACATTGCATGATGATTGCAATGAAACCAAACTAAAACACAAATTTCACTTGATAAAATTTTTTATTTGATTCATATTTATATATGGAGTAGGTGAAATTTCATTGATAAATTTTTTTTTTGAATATCATATTTTCATATCATATTGGAAAGAACATATGATTTCTTATTTTTCCTGATTAAAATTTCCAGGTCCTATTTACTTTTCCAATGATAAATGCAATGCATTGTGTGTCATTTACCAATTTTGATCATGATTTTATTATAGTTCAACAAATAGGGTTAATATTTATAATTTTTGTATTTTCTGTTTAAAAATGGTGTCCATGTCTAACCCTGCATTATAAGCAGATTCACGAGTTAACATGGTATGAGTTGTTGAAGTGTACTGCATCAGCCCACGTGTTTTGTTCATAGCATCAAATCCAATAATGCTAAATGTTTGGGATTATTTGTATATCTTGGCTGTGGTTTTTGCTTCTCTGTTCTAGAAATGGGATCATAAAATTTCTTCAGTTGGTTAGTGGGTGTGAATGCCATCGTTACATACATACATACATACATACATACATACATACATACATACATACATATACTGAATATATCTTTATAATTGATTTGCTTATTACTGGATTCATTATCATTTCTGAAATATTCACTATCTTCATCACTAGGTATCAACAACAGTTTACTTTAACTTTTATTGCACAATATGAAACAATGATTTTTCTTGCTTTTTGTTTTTCCAGTAGAATTTCTAAGTCAGGTAACCGCTTAAGATGCTCCAGATACATATTTGAAAACTTGTATATTTATTTTATTGCATTTGGTATTTTTTCATGCAACATGAATTGGTCAAGGTCATTAAGCTGTTGAAATCATGAGTAAGATTGTGAATAAGACTTGCATTTCAAGTTTGTTTTGCATTGTACACAAAATACGGCAGCAAAATTTATTTTATTAAAGAAACTCAGAACTGCTCCAGTGGCCTAGTGGTTAGAGCGTCCATCATGGAAGCGTAAGGTCGTGGGTTCGATTCCCAGACGAGTCATACCAAAGACTTACAAAAATGGTACTAACAGTATTAAGAGGTTAGTGATAGGACTGGTCAGCCTGGTGTCAGGATAATGTGACTGGGTGGGACTAGAGCTGTACCGATTAATCGCCCGTACGCGTAATCGGGCCGATTATTAGCACAATCGGTATAATCGGGTATCGGCAAAAATAATCGGTGCCGATGCAAATGATTTTTTTAAATAACCAATTTTTCCTGATAAAAGTTGTATATACAGTCGCGTTTTGACTGACCGTAACTTAATCCTTTGTAACACTAGAGCTCGGGATATATGCAGTATGCAAACAAGTTGCTCATTAACTAAAACTACTGTATAGTCGAATAACCATATATCGAGATAAACACATCGAACCATCAATTAATCTTTTGTAACAAAGAGATTGCTCTATTAAAGTATTTAAAAACAATTTATCTTGCTGCCAGTTGTGCGAAATTTTCAACTCCAGCGTCCGGTAACATTTGTAAACTGCAGTAAACCAGACTAAAGTACATGTCGCTAACCGCCATTGTAGTGCCAAAGTCATGTGAATAGCCAGTAAGATTAACATCAAAGGGAGTAATGATGGATATATACACAGTCAATTTTGAGGTTTGTGTTTTTTCTTTATCTTTATGAAAACTCGCAAAACACCGATAGTCCTTATGTCCCAGTGAGAAATTGTTTGAAAGGGCTTCAGTGTAGGTTTGAGTACGTCGTCTGTATTTCAGTTAATCCGTAATGCCTGGAGGGTGAACGAACTCATTGTCTTTAATACTAGAAAGTGAGAATCATTTCCGGATTTTTTAAAATTATTTTTTATTTCTTTTCTTAGTGTTTCATCAAGCCACCATCTGGCAGAAGGGGCGGTCTCTCATAAGTCATATTAGGTTTTACTGTACCTTTGAAGCACCGACATATGCTAAACAAATAAAACAATTCTATATCAATGTTTTACAATTATCTGATGTTGCCGCATCAATAACGAGTATTTGTTGTTGTCAAAGCAAGCCGATGACCTTTGCTCATAGAAAGTCGGCAATAAACTCAAAAGCATTGCCTCAATTTACATAGTGATTAGAACATATTTATTGTGCCGTGAAACTTTCCTGTTTGTGAATATCACATATATTGAAAATGCGTAACTCATGAGAGGTGATTCGTAGTAATGAAACAACTATTACAGTTTTGCTGAAATTTTATCTGAAAGAATACACTTTGGTCGAAACAACGAATAAAGCAAAATCTGCAACTAATATATTTGGGAATAAAAAAGGATTTAAGTGACGCTATGCACACTTTGCACTGCGTAAGTACTGCACATTATAGTATATGGTCTCCCTGGTAAACTCGACCGACCCGCGAATTATGAAGGCTGTGTTTTACCTTTATGCAATTTCGTGTTGTGGAAATCAGAAAATATGCACATGCAAAATAATCGGTCTCGTAATCGGTATCGGCAATTTTGATAATCGGCTATACGCGGTATCGCCATAATCGGCAAAAAGTGACATCGGTACAGCTCTAGGTGGGACATCATGTTACATGTCTGCGGCACGATGCCCCAGTGCTAGACATCACTATAGACTGCCTCACTGCAGACATCGTAGTGATATATGTTACGTGCTTAGGCTCGAATAAGCAGCAACACAGAAAGAGTGAAAACTAACAAGCTTGTATAAATTGAACAATGAATAGATTAAGTACAATTATTTTCATAAAATAATTTAACTTACTGTTTTAGAGAATCAAATCCAACATTAATCGAATATAGAATTCACAAAAATAATCCACTAATGGAATTGCAAGAGTCCTGATAAATAAATGTTCTAATAGTTCCAGGTTCGAATCTTGACGATGTACCGGTAATCCAAAATGGCTGACAATGTCATGTGATGCAGTTCTTGTTTAATTATCATCCAAATGAATTATGAGCACATGTTTTCTCCTCCAAATAGATAATAAATCTTCTTTCTTCAATGAATTGACACAAAGTCCAGAACAAGATAATTAAAATTAAACTCAAACAGAAAATACACAACTAATATCTTAAAGCCCCAGAGATTCTACTGAATCTCTCTTCCAGTATACTGATTAAAATACCCTTTTCTAATGTAAACAAGTGATCACGTGATGTTCTAGAAAGTCAAAGAAAGACGAGTTACCTTCACTAAATCATGTACTCTAGATATTTCCTACACCCAAGAACTAAAAATAAACAGTTGTCCTTGAAATTAACCAATTGTTTTAATGGCCTGTTTATCAATCTGAAGCAAGGTCAGATAATGAAGTAAACAAGCCAAGGTCAGCCTGTTTACAACTAAAATCTAGGTTAGCCAGAATTTTCTAGAAAGAATCTCCCAATTAATGAATATTAAACCCTAAATGACAAATTTGGATTTAACAGTAAAAAATAAATAAATTAAATCCAATAGCCGTAACGTATGACTGAAAAATTGTTAAAGCTAGTGATGGGAATCGGTCAGAAATTAATAATCGATAATCGGTTCCCCTTAACCAACTGATCATTGATAAAAATCGGTTACTAAAAGCAAATTTTAATTTTTGTTAAATAGTTATATCTTTGATCAAGAGTTCAATATGTTTACAAATGAATAGGAGTAATCTCATAAATTATTGACATGTATTCTTTAACCAGACAATAATTTTTCATGTTATTGTGTTATTTATGTTATACAACTTTGTTAAATGAATGCAACTTTTTATGGTTGATCAGTCAAATGTAACTGAAATACTGGTACAATCCCCCAAAATTCTTTCGTTCATATGTGATGTGGCTATAATATAAAGTATAGAAGGACATGTTTTTCTTGTTTTGTCATTGTTTATAAAACTACAAAAGAGGTTGCAATAAAACTGAAACAAATCAACAAAATGTGTTTAAATTTATTAACTCAACAATTTAACAACTTGACCATGTAATAATGACTGTATGTTCCTAATTATGAATCATAAGGTTTCATATTTGTCGTTGTGAAGGGCATTAATAATTTTCAGGTCAACTTCAGTGGCTGGGAGTTTTACTAAACTTTGTGCTTTGCATATACCTAAAAAGTAGTCTCCCTTTACGCACAGTCAATTATGGAGTTCACAATCGATTATCTTATTGGTTTGCTCAACCAACTAACTGATGATCAATTATTATCGATAATTGGAACAACACTAGTGAAAGCTACGTTAAAAATCCTAATCAAACAAACAAAAGAAACTCAGTTCCAAACCATGTATTATATTACCCAATTCATTCCATTTTGTCACTTCAAAACTTAAGTATGAGTGTTTCTCCAATCTTGACAAAATGTCTGGAAATTTGTGTCAGAAAATTGTGAGAAGTGTTACTTGTTGTCTGTGCCATTATGCATGATGGATTCAGACATTTTTGTTTCTGACAATCTATTACTAATTTTATTGCTGGGAATGTTAACATCTTATTTTTAAAAAGGTCCACTATGTCATTAAATATGTTTGGAATGTAAATTGAAATTTTTTAGTGAAGATTTGTTGTGTCATTTTAGGGTGATGAAGAAGCAAATAGAGGCATGCAAATATCTCCATACATGGACAGAAGAAATCCTCAGTTGGCCAAGCTGCAGGAAACTTTTATCAACCATCTGGTGGCACCCCTTTGTAACTGTATGGTAACAGCCAGTCTGCTGCCTGGAATTTGGGTGGAGGAAGAAAGTGATAATGAAGGTAGGGCTGTTTCCATGAAATTTTTGTGCCTTCTGCCAATTCAAAAATATGTATGCGTTAGCATTGAAGTTTTCCATTAGCTACCAGTGCCAGGAGATAGGGCATGAAATAAACCCATTTATTTTCAAGGTTGAAGGTAAGTGTCACAGAGACTGCAGGAAGAAAAAAAATGCTACCACTTGGATAGCCAAAATTGTTAGAGCATTTGCCTGCTGGGGTTGCAGGTTTTGAACCCTGGCCAAGTCATACCAAAGACTTATTTTAAAAAATAGCACTTGCAGCTGCTTTGATAGGCACTCAGCATTAGAAGGTTAGTGTTGACCTGGTGTCAGGATAATGTGATTGGGTGGGACATGATGCCACACGTCTGCTGCATGATACTTCAGTGCTAGACATCATTATAAACTGAAACATTAATGAAATTTTTTAAAAGCTACATTGAAAATCAAAATTACACTCACACAATTATCCTTGAAATTGGGTGTGTGTGTCAAATCTTATGATTTAAGGCATCTGTTTGACTTTAAACTCTGTTCAAGCATTGTAATTTCATTTTATCTGTGTAACATTTGAAGGATGTAATGGATTGAAACTAAATTTAGAAATTGGATATAATGTTAAGAATCTTTAAGATGGACTTTAATTTTGATCTTTCAACTAAAAATATTTATTTATGAAGCTAGTTTGACTTCAAAAATTCCACGTGCATCTTGAACAAGTGTTTCTTCACCTCTTGTACAAGTCATGTGGAGAAGTATTTGAATGATTATTAGGTCTCTTCTTTAATGATTTCAGCTAATTCAGATTCAGAAAAGGGGGACAGCACATGTAAAGATACAGAAGATGAAACTGATACTGAAGCTGAAACAGGTATGTTTCTGCCTATTTGTGTGCACAGAAAAGATATTCTGGCTAACATGATTCAGAGATGCCAAGCCTGTTTATGAATCGTGCCAGCATATATAAATAATCATGAGTTTTCATAAAAAAAATAAACCAAAAGAAAAATGTGGTGGAAGTTGAAGCAATATGCAAGTATTTTTGGTCCTTTCATGTCTTTTTGGGTAATTTGTAACGTATCAGTTTCCAGCATACAGCTGGAGTGTTTTGGTCCTTTTTATCTTTAAGGTAATTTGTGACTCAAGACCAGTTTCTAGCATATTATAATCAGAACGGCAACCCTTCGTAAGTGCATAGGTCAAAAGCGCACTGATTAAAGCACACAATGAAATATGCCTGTCAAATGAGCGCCATCGAATGCTGTGTATTTACGCAGTATAAGCTAAGAACACTATAAGTACCAAATCTAACCATGGAAAAGATCATGTCGTGGAGGGGATGGAGAAAGAGCATATAATAACTGATGGATATCAATATAGAAAAGACTGAATAAATGCTAAGGGTAGTGTTTTTGATTTTTTACTGTTTAACGCCATTTTCCAGCACACAATAGGCTATACGTAGCGGCCAGTATTAATGGTGGAGTTAGAACCTGTGAAAACCCCCGGAAAGAACCACCGACCCATGAGAAGCTACTGGCAAGCTTTCTCACATATCCACATTAGCCAGATCTGAGACTCGAACCCACGCAGATGGAGGTGAGATGGCAGTGAACCGTAATGGACAGCACTTTAGACCACTCAGCCACTCGGGGCCCCATGAGGTTAGTGTATTGTGGAGTTGCTGTAAACATGATTGTAAAGGGCAAATTAAAGTGATCACAGTGGACACAAGCACTGTGCTTTCAGAGCATAACCATGCTTTAGATCTAGAGAGCAACAAAGCAAAGAAGACTGTGGCAGAGATCCGTCGAAGAGCAATGGCCACCATCAAGAGACCAAGGCAAATAATTCAGCAAAGCTCTCTTGGAATTTTGTTGCAAATAGCGAGTATGTTGCCATAATATACTCTTCACAAAGAACGATCGAACAATGGAGAAAACAATCTTCCATACGCCAGCATGACTTCTTTAAACGATATTGCCAATCCAGAATCTCTGCAAAAATCTGCAAGAGACAATGATTTTCTTCTGTGTGATTCAGGTGAGGATGATGATGCACACATTCTGATGTTCGGAAGAACCGAAAATCTTACCCTTCTAAAGCAAATGATGACTAATTTATTGATGGTACTTTTAAAGTTGTGCCAACACTGTATACTCAGCTACTCACTATCCATGCTTTATTTAACATTTCGGCCTGTTCTCTAGTCTACGTTTTGCTGCTGGAGAAAACAGAGCATGGCTATGAACGTGTATTGCAGAAGATTCTTTAAAAGCATCCTGATCTTAATCTTGCTAGCATTATGGCCAATTTCGTGAAAGCCAGTCTCAACTCTTGTTCAACCATCTTCCCAGGAGCACAGTTAGCATGTTGCTTCTTCAATCTAGGATAATGTTTGTGGCGCAAAGTATAAGAATGTAATTTAGCTGAGGCTTACTGTGATGATGAAAATGTTTGTATGTACAGTTGACTCCACTTAACTGCACACTCCGGATAACTGCGCATAATCATGCCGGTCCCGTTTTTCCTCAATGTGTTTCAATGTACTGTACCGTACTTCGGTTAACTGCACACTCTGGTTAACTGCACAGTCTCACGATGGGCCCGAGGGTGTGCAGTTAACCGGAGTCGACTGTATATAAAAATGCTTTTAGCCCTCAGTTTTGTTTCAGTTGAAGATGTTCCAGATGCTTTTGATGAGTTAGTGGAAAGCAGTCCTTAGGAATTTACACCAATCAATGATTACTGTGAAGGCAACTACGCGGGAAGACTGAGAAGAAACCACAGAGGAACTCTTTTTTTGCTATAAGATTTCCTATTAATCGGTGGAACCTGTGCAAAAGACAGTTTATCATGCATTAATAATTTGTTTGAGGCATGGCATTGGTCATTTCATGAGACAGTAGATTGTCATCTTCCATCTGTCTACAAGCTGGTTGACCACTTTCGCAAAGAGCAAGATCATGTTGAGATTATGATTGAATGATATCGAGCAGGATTTAGACAGCATGAAGCATCAAAATTAGAGTACATCAGAGTTAATCGATGCCTGCTAGCTTTGGTTCAAACATACGGCAACGCACCATTGATCAAATATATGTGTAGTATCACACATAACGTTGCAATTTGAAAATTGGTAGACATAATAAACTTCGTTAAACAATACATATGAATATTATTTATTTGACATATTAACCTTTATAATTTTTGCCTTGCATTTTAATGGCGCGCAATTGTCCCTGCACGCTATTGACAAGTTACCAATAAGAACAGTTTGTTTCATTCCTTCCCAGTCTTCTGGCAATTTGTATCATATGATCAATTTCACACCGTTATTTGGAATGCTTCATTTCAGTTGTTTTATTCATGATGTACCGTTTTGTTTGGTTTTTTTATGGTAACAGAGGTATTAGATATCTGCAACATTTGTGTTTACTTGCTGACTGTAATTGGCACTGTTTCTATAAACCTTTCATGTGTGCCTTTACTTTATAATGTCGGACAGTGATTTTAAGCCCATCTTAAAGGCTATATGGAATCAAATATTTTTTTAAACAAAGATGTCCTTTATGCTTTAAAAATACAAAAAAATCCATCCCAAATTATTGAGAGAGCTGGGAATAAATAAATGTCAAATTTTATTAGATAAATATTTTATTCTTTTGCCCCTGATTTTAGGGCTTGGCAATGGGGATCTCTGCATCATTGGAAGAAAAAAAACATGGAGGATAACTGGCTTACAACATCATAGGACAAACAAAACCATGCAGGATATACTGGCTTACAACATCATAGGAAAATAAAAACAAAAAAACATGGAGTGTATACTGGCTTTCAGCATGGTAGAAAATAAAAACATGGAGGATATACTGGCTTACAGCATCATAGGGAAATAAAAACAAAGAGTATATACTGGCTTACAACATGGTAGGTGAAAAAAAGGGTATACTGGCTTACAGCATCATAGGACAATAAAAACATCAAGGATATACTGGCTTACATCATAGGACAGTAAATTATCGAATATATACTGGCTTACAACATTTTAGGAAAATAAAAACATGGAGTATATACTGGTTTACAACATGGTAGGGGAAAAAAACATGATATAATGGGTTACAACATCATAGGATAATAAAAACAGGGAGTATATACTGGCTTACAACATCATTGGACAATAAAAACATGGAGGATATACTGACTTACAACATCATAGGACAATAAAAATGGATGATATGCTGGCTTACAACATCATAGGACAAAAAAAACATTGAGGATATATTAGCTTACAACATGGTAGGAAAATAAAAGCATGGAGTGTATACTGGCTTACAACATGGTAGGGAGAAGAAAAAGAACATGGAGGATATACTGACTTACAACATGGTAAGGAGAAGAAAAAGAACATGGAGTGGCTTTCTTGAAGGTCTTTCAACATTTGAGTGATTTTCAATGGTAGGCTGGTGCATGACCTGGGATTTTATTTTAAAATATAAAAAAATATCCGTTTCTCAAAAAGCTTGAAAGAATATTCTTGTTCTGATATAAATACATACATGCCAACCATTACGCTTTTGGCGTAATCATTACGCTTTTTCCCACTAAATTCCGCGTTACGCGTTAACGTTTATAGATTACGCTTTTTCGATATATCCATCTTGCAAAAAAAAAAAATATTTTTTTTTTCGTTTTTATTAGCATTACTTTATATTTTACATACTGTTTTATTTTTAATTAAAAAATACCCTGCTTCTACATAACTACGATATACGAGTATACTTGTCCGTGGACTTTCCTAATATTCATGTTCTATTTATAGCAACTATCATGTTACTAAGATACTTTCAAACTTTCGACCTCATATTCTATTTATAGCGGCTTAGTGAGGAGAGAACAGACTGGTTTCTATTTTGTTTAAATCATTATGCACGTACTCTTTGTTCTAATTTTGTATAGTGCAGAACCAGTCTAAAAGTTTTTTTGCGCTAAAAAGTATTAAAAAATTCTCAATGCGTTTATGAGTGCAAAAAATATCTCTTAAATAATTTCACAGATGGGTTAGAAAAAGTCAATAATAAACAAAGCAAAATGTAATCAATCCTCCAAACACGACGAGGGCATCATCACGTGACGTCTAATCGTTGGCGCTAAATGGCTTCAGATGTTAAGATGGATTCTAGTCTTTGTGTATGTTAGAGCACATTTTTTTCCCCAAGAATTTCGCAGATGGATCAGAAAAAAGCAAAACAACGAGTCCTCCAAAGATTCAAAGATGAATATATGAATGGCATAATACAGCGTTCCATTCTAGGACAGCATCATGCTCATTGCAGACTGTGCGGAAACGATTTTAGCATTGGTCATGGTGGTAAATTTGATGTGGAAAAACACATGAAAACAAGGAAACACATCGAATTAGCTCGCATTACGAACTCTAATACTAAGGTAACTTCTTATTTACAGCAGAGCTCAAGTGCAGACTTGAATACTATAAATGCTGAGGTGTTATTTACCGAGTTTTTAATAGAACACAGACTACCCTTAGCGGTAGCAGACCATGTTGGTCCCTTGTTCAAGCGGATGTTTCCTGATTCAAAAATTGCGGAAAAATATGCTTGTGCAAGAACAAAATCATCTCACATTGTTTGGTGCCTAGCAGAAGATACTTCACTTAAAATTGCAGAAGCAATGAAAATTGGGCCGTTTAGTATTGCCACAGAGGGGAGTTGTGATTATGATGATAAAAAGTTGTACCCAGTATGTGTTAGATACTTTGACAGTGAAAAAGGCAAAGTCATGAGTGTTCTTCTTTCTTTACCAGAATTAACAGTAGATTCCACTGGACAAAACATTTTTGATTTGCTTGACAATGTTTTGAAGAAACATGACATAAGTTGGCAGAACTGTATGGGGTTTGCAGCTGACAGTCAAAAAGCTTCAAAAGTGTTAGATTCTCTGTCAAGAGATATCCCTTTCTATTGCCACCCTTGTCTAACTTGGATCATCTGGAAGAAGAATTCCTGAAGTATCAAGTTGGGATTCTACCTGACAATATACTTAATGCAGATAGAGTTGATGTGCAATGGCACCTTATTTCCCAGCTAAAAGACTCTATCACTGGAAGAAATAAATTTCCTCTTCTTTGTCAGGTTATGAAAGGAATATTGGTTCTTTACCATTCTAATGCTGACTGTGAGTTATTGTTCAGTGTTGTTAACAAAAATAAAACTGAATTCAGGTCCAGGCTAAGTAACCCGGTACTGAGTGCTCTACTGGTATGCAAAACATTCATGGCCTCAGCTGGTACAAAATGTTTTGAAATGCAACATAACAATCTGTTGCTTTCTAAAGCTAAAAGTGCTACATATGAACACTTGAACCATTAATGAATGATAAAAGACGAGAAAAGCAAATAAATCATTGTTAATTGTAATTGTAGTATGTTATATGTGGATTACTCTTTTTCTGCTTGGATTCCTCTTTTTGACCACTTGGATTACACTTTTTCCTCGTCAGGGGTTGGCATGTATGTAAATACCCTGTTAGTGGAAACAAATTATCTGGAGTTAAAGAAAAGAATATATCCCAGCTCAAAAGAAAATTCCAGCTCTACACTCCTCCACCCACCCACCTCCACCTCAAAATGTAAAATGGATGGTCTTATCACAAAACAATTAACTCATATGGTTAGAAATCTGCCTGCACCCCTTGCCACTTCCAGACAAATTGTGTATATCTAGTCAGCATATTGAGTAACTAATAATGTATAGGTACATCAATGAGTCATTCCAGACTTATTTCCATTTATGATTTCTCTACTTTATTAATCTTTTAATAGCCACAGTTACACAAAGTTTTTCTTTTGCTTTGTATTTACATAGATTAAGTTTGGACACTATACTTTGATGTGTCATGCAGTGAATAAGCAGCAATCAGTTCTGATGGGTGGTTGATGTTTACCCTGGACCAAAGAATCTTCTATGGTTGTGCAAGTGCTTATGTTGGTGCAGTGCCAAATTTTACTGGTTAAAATGCTAATCAGTCAATATACCATTTGCATATATTTGGGAAAAGTTTGTTAAAAGAAAATGAAATGAATTACATTTCTGACCTTTACAGGAGCTGCACTGATAAAAGATGTCACAAATCAACACCATACAACAGTAGTGTAATCCAGGGTTTCCTTTGATCCTTCTTATCCCATTTTAGATATTTTGGCATTAGTATTAGGATGCAGAGTCGGTCATTTGTGGCAATTGCCTATCAAAAACGAATTTGTTGCCACCATGTGGTGTTGGCATGGTGTAGACACATACTTATGGGCCTTGATCTTACAGTGGGCTAAACCTGCATCAAATCAAATGAATTTTTTTTTTAGAAATGTGAGTACATGTATAATCTTCATTATGTCTTTTATCTACTGACAAATGAGACAAAACTGCAGCATGGATAAAAAATTTACTTGGTAATCACCATTTGAATGGCTGGTCATATCACAAATATCAGAACCTGCATGGCCATGACATTGGAGTTGCAGTAGTCGTGTAATATCAGCAGTTAACTCCATTATGTTGTTATTCAAAAGAAATTAAAAACTTTTAAAAGAAAGTAAAAACAACTAAAGCATACAGAGAACAAAAACTAGAAACCTGTCAAAACAGCTTGGAGAAAACCAGATTTGATCATCAAGTAGAGAGCAAAGTTGAGTGCAGTAGTAATGTGATACCACCAAAAACATCACTGACATGTGCTCTATGCTTCATGAATCTGATTTTTTTTAAAGTGGTTGCAAATTTTCAGTAGCCAATAGGCTCTGACAACACACCCCTACATAAGTTTGGCTTTGTCACCAACCCAATACCCCAATATAACTGTGAAAATATCCAAAATGGGGTAGGAAGAATCAGAGGAAACTCAGACTATGTAATCCGAATCCACACACAATTAACAAATTTGGTTCAGAATTCACTTATAATTTAACCCTTTGCTTCTGATATAAAAATCTAACCCTCTTTCCTGTGTCTCCCATATGACATTCTCAATGTTTTTAAAAAAAAATAAAATGTAAAACAACTTTATCATCCAGAAATTATATTCTCGCATTGCTGGAATAGCCTCAAAATAACCTAATCATTTCCACTGCAAGTTAGTATTAGTTATCATCGCCAGATTACCATAAGTTATTATTTATCATCATTTCATGATAAAAACAACTATCAATGCCCAAATTGCTTTGTGCTTTGAATAAACTTTACTATAAACATGAATATGGAAATACTGATATGTATTTAATTAGAACACTTTATTTTTGAAATTATTTAATTGAAACTTTTCACTGCTGTGTTCACGTTATATTCTTCATAATATTAGTTAGAAGTCACAAGTGAATCTGACAAGAGGTAGAAATGTAATAATGGCAGACATCGCAATATGTAGATAGTACTTATTCATTAGACAGGCCGTAATTATAATTCATTTGCTGCATACATTAAGGAATATATAAAATTCATAAGAAACATGATATAAACATTCTGCGATTAAATATTTAGCTATTTAAAAAGATAATAGTCTGAAATATATTACAATATGCGATGTAGGATAATTCAGTGTGGTTGTTTTCGTATTTTGTAATGATAATAACATAACATATCCAAGAAACTCATATCTAACAAATGGAAAATAATATTACCAGTACATACTAATTATTACAACCTATAATTATCAATAATTTGTTTTATTCATAATTTAAACGTGTGTAGTCATATTAAGAAAATCCCTGTTTCTAAAAATAGATGTACTCACAAGGCATGTGTGGCGCCATTTTACTCCTGTCCATAGTGTGATTCAGTTGGATATAGGACTACTTTATTTCATGCAAGGATGGACTTTAATGATTCATTTCATCATCAATGAAAAACTCAGGTACTGTTTTGTTGGCAACAATGAAATTAAGCATCAAAATTTTGATGTTATTATATTTTAATGTGTGACTAATATTCTAGAGTTTTCAAGCACAATTCAATGGCCTTCACAAATAAACATCGTGTCAAGTTATTTATTCAATTTGCATGCATTCCATACATGGGCTTATTAAAGGTTATTAAAAATATTTTATAGTGAGTTGTTTTTTAGTGATGTGGTTAAGGTAATGTACATCAATCTAGTAGACATATAATGATCTTACTTAATGATGTTTCATTGCATTGAAGAGCTGATCTTGAATATAAATATCAACTATTTATCAAATCACTTGTTCTCAGTTTCATGCTAAGGAACAAAACAAACAAACATGACAAAAAGAAAAAACTATCTGCAATTGTTTTGGAGCACATCACAGCTACTCCTCTACAATGAACATGCTTTGATGAAACAGGCTGTGATTTTCTATGCAGCATAGATGGACGTTGCAAATGACAGAGCCAAATTTGGTTTCTTTACGTCTCTTTTCCCCATGCTTGGTACAGTATGCAATCATACCTGTAAGTACCACTTTGGTGGCCTAGTGGTTAGAGCGTCTGTTGTGGAAGCAGGTCATACCAAAGACTTACACAAGTGGTACTAACACTTGCCTCGCTTGGCGCTCAGCATTAAGAGGTTAGTGTTAGGACTGGTTGGCCTGGTGTCAGGATAATGGTCTCTGTCCAGTTTACATCACTGGTTTCATGATCCACATGTTGTTCAGCTGCAAATTTATTTGTTTTCTTTGCAATCTTTAAAAAAATTAAACTGGAAAATATTATTGGAACTAGTCTATTTCTGATGCTGTTTCCTGTAAAATATGTCATGGTCCTGAGTGCTGAGTAAATGGACTTCTGTCAATATCTTGCACATCTGCAAACCAAGTTGGCTGATCATCATCAGTGTCACTCAGTCTGATGACATTTCAGTGTCTATATCGGATGACAGAATTTCAGATCCTTCATCATTAAGGCATCATTTTAAAAATATGGTATCTTGTCGGAACTGAATCCAGAAAAATCATTTTCACTTTCAGACAAATTACTGTAATCACAGATGAAGACGACATCACCATGACGAAATCAGAGAATTCCCTTCATAAATAAAAAAAAATCGCTTCTGGTATCATCTGTTATTTGATTTGATTGAAACTTTGCATATAGTCTGGTTCCCTGCTTAGTATGCTTTCTGCATTGCACTCCGCTATGCTAAGTGAGGCGAACGCACACACCATTATATCACGTGATCAAAACAAATGGCTTCACATGGAAAAATCTAGCTAATCTAACCGTAGCACATTTATTTCTTTAATATTCTCTTTCTTAATGACACAATATGAACTTTTCTAAAACTTTTAATTTGAACTATCACATTCATCATATTGTGTTTAATTGTAATCATCAATTTGTCCAATAATTATTTTTACAAATATTGATATTAGTATTCAGAGATAAAGGAAAAGTGTACACACAACGGTATTTTGATAATATTGCACTCATTTTACACAGTGTCATCTCAGAGATTCCTTTTCCAATAAATTCCTTGATAAATTGAATTGAGGTGATGTACAAGAGACTAAATATAACAAAAGATTAAGACAAAAATAATCAAAACTCTTTTATGAGGGGTTAGGTTACAAATTGCTTTGCAAATGTTGCACACTTCACACTATGGCATCTAATATATTCTAGCTGCAATAAACTCCTTAATTAATTTAACACTGATATTGATATCTCGTTTACATGACACCTCAGACATAGCCAAATATTAGAATCGAAATAGCAACCCTATTCCACGAGGGGGTGAATGTGACGATATTTGTTCCTATATTGTACATTCCATCTTCATCACGTACTTTGTAAGATTCTATTTTGCAATCAATCCCTTAATATCTTTGCATCAAAACGGAGTTAAGGTGTCAGATGGCAGCTTTTGCTTGTGAAAGATTAAGATCAAACTGCTTTCTCTTCTATCAAGGCGGTTAGTTGGGGGAAGGGGCCTGGAGTGGGTTGCCTGGGCAAAATAATAAATGATTAAATACAACTACATGTGCAAGCCAAAATTTGGAATCAAATCTTCATGGTGTTTTTAAAAAAATTAAATATTCACTTGTATCAATGAGAACTTTAATATTATTGTGTATTTAATTAATTAATTTACTTTTTTAATTAATTTAAAGTTACTTAAAAACACAGAACAGCACAATTTGGATCATGTTGAGACAAGTTTGTGCCTTTCTTAAAAACACACAATGAATATAATGTATGTAATATATTATATCAATATCCATGTAAAAGTGTTCAAGTAGTGGTATAGCAAGAACTTCTAACATTGCTCCACCCAAACTTAAGTCTAGGAACCCCTCCCCCGAAAATCGATGTTTGATGGTAAGTTTAGCTCCAACTCCCAATTTTGAGAGTTATTTGGGCAGCTGCTAAACCACTTTGTTGAAGTAATCAATTGCAAAAGGAATTTTTTAAGTTACAGTCAGAACTATTGTACAAATTATCAGCCTCACCCCCTCATAGAAGATGGTTGGTGTGTGTGATTTGGATTTTTAATGTAGCTAAAATGATTTTTCAGTCATATTGCTATGTCTGCAGTGTGGCAGTTTATAGTGATGTTTAGCATTAGGGTATCATGACGCAGACATGTAGCATGATGTCTCACAGTCACATTATAATGACACCAGGCTGACCAGTCCTAGCACTAATCTCTTAATCCTCTGTGCCTAGCGAAACAGCTGTTAATGCCAGTTTTTATAAGAATCTGGTATGAAGATGGTTGGTGTTGTGTTTAATGTTTGTCAGAATCTGGATTGTTATAAACAATGCAGCAGTATCAATGTAGACTTGATCAAGGAATTAATTTCAGATCCAACGTTCAGATGATGTAATCTCGGAAACACTTATTTAATAAAATATTGTCACACCCCTTCTTTTACATATAAGTGATGGTATTTTGGTGTTTTGTCCTCTGCAAATGAAGGCTGTCATTAGTCACCTTACGTCAGTTCTAAAGTGGAAAGTATCAAGGGATTGATTGTCATATTGGAGATTTCAACTTTCACTTTGACTGTCCTGGAAACCCATACACATCAAAACTCCTAGATTCCATTTGTTTTCAACCTTAAACAGCCAGTTAAACAACCCATCCATAAACAAGGCCACATTTTAGACTGGATGCTTCATAGACCTGATGATAATATTCTACGGTCCACCCATGTATCCTATGAACTTGCATAAGATCACCTCTGCATTATATACTATCTGGACGTATCAGTCCCTAACCCTCCACATTTATTTGCTACTAAGAGAAACCTCTGTATGATAAATAGAATCAAACTAATGCATGACATCCAAGCAAACCTAACAACTTGCTTACCTCCTACAGCAGAACAACACGAAAACTGCCTGCATTCATTGCTTGAAAAACATGCTCTAGCCACCAAGTGCAGAGTATCAATTCAAAAGTGTTCTTCGTGGTATAGCAGTGTTAGGGACCAATTTCACACTGCTAAAAGAGACCACCGTAAAGCTTAGAGGCTTTCGCGTTCCACCAGACTTACTATTCATAAACAAATGTATGAAGCTGCTAAGAAGAATGTCACAAACATAGTCCATTTAGCCAAATTATCCAACTACAGTACTAAGATCACAGAGAGTTCCAGCTGCAGAGAGCTCTTCGAGATTACTAACAAACTAATGTCAAGAAACAAATATACACCTCTTCAACTACCTTCTCTCCAGTAGACCTTGTGGACCCATTTGTAAATCTCCTCTGCGACAAGGTAAAATCATGAGAGATTCACTTGACAACACAATTTCAATTGACTCGTCATCACCATACAGAATTTCTGCGACAACCATTAGCAACATTTGAACCTGTCTCCATGGATTTAGTACGGACAATCGAGATGAAGAGTACACCAAAGTCATGTGAACTTGATCCAATTCCAACATCACTTCTGCTTGAGTGCTTAAATCTGTTATTAATACCTCGCTCAACCGGGGAATCATTTTTTCAAAACTGCATTGTAAAGCCTCTGCTGAAGAAACTTCTGCCCAGTTTCTAGGCAATCTCCCGTTTATAGGAAAAGTTGTTTTAACCCAACTTGTATCTCATTTGAATTCAAACAGCTTTTTAGCAATGTACAGTCTGTCACATCCTTGCCACAGTACTGAAACTACTCTCCTAAAAGTAGTTAATGACATTTTCTCAACTTTGGATAGCAGAAAGAATATAGTCTTCAACCTCTTTGATTTGTATGCAACATTTGACACAATAGACCATATTATAGTACTTCACCGTTTCCAGCATGTATTTGGCATTTACAATTTCACAATACATCCTTACTGTGGTTCAAGTCAGACTTACTCAACAGGCTATCAATCTATCCCTTAGTCTTGCCGACCATTGGGGCACCACTGATGACCTGACAACCAGCTTCCTCCATTCCAATCTGTTCTCTGATACTCTCACTGTCACTCAGCTTCAGACCTGTCCACTCTGAGATGTTTTCCTCCCATCTTTTCTTCTGTCTTCCTCTCCTTCACCCTCCCTGCACAGTACCTTGCATGATTGTCTTAGCAAGCCCTGTTGATCGTGTGATATGTCCAGACCATTTCATTTTGCGCTTTTTCACAATGGTCAATAGCTCTTCATAGGGCCGAATGGCTTGCTTAATTTTGTTTCCCATTTCCTCATTCGTGACATGATCTCAATATGTAATGCCAAGCATCTCATTTCAGCAGCTTGTATCCTCCTTTCGAGATCTGCTGTGAGGGTCCATGACTCACAGGCATGTAGGAATACAGATGCAGCAAAGGAGAGCATCATTCTGTATTTGAGCTGACTTAGGTGTTTCTGTCTTTCCAAACTGTCTTCAGCCTTGCCAATGCTGTTATTGTCAGCGCAATCCTGGACAATATTTCTGGTTTCAATCCCTCGTCTGCCACGATGGCTCCTAAGTACTTGAATCTATTAACTGTTTCCAGTTTTTGGCCACTAATCATGATGTCAGTGCTGATGCCACTGGTGTTTTTTTGTCATCAATTTGGTCTTCTCTGCACTGATTTCCATACGAAAAGCAGTAGCTGTCCTGTCCAGTTTTTCCACCAACTGAGCTAGCTCCTCCTCATTTCCACTCAACAGGACACAAATATACTAATCTAGTCGCCCAACTGAAATTGATGCTACCATCCAAGTACTAGGGAGGTGCACTTCTGCTGTGAAATCATGGATGACATGTATAAAACCGCAGATAAATGATGATAAAACTGAGGCCATTCTGATCACAACACAACAACTTTCTCATTCACATCCTTTACCTCAAACAATAAAGAATCAGCAACACCAACGATAAATTCACAGTTAGTATGAAATCTAGGTGCTACTCTGGACAATACTCTCACATTGCACCAACATGTCATAAATATATAAACAGTTCTCTCTGGTACCTCTCATTATCTACTCCAGAAACTTCAAAACAGAGCTGCTCGGATCATCCTTAGAGTACCATGATCAAAGCACACCTGCCCGCTGCTCTGTACCCTACACTGACGATCCAGAATCAAACACAAAATGTGTTCTCTGTGTTACGTTTCACTGACGGACTGTAGTCCAACGGTATAGGTATTATCTGACCTCACCCATGCATACACACCAGCAAGATACTTACGCTCCTCTTCTGACAATCATATACTCATTATTCCCACTATGAAAACCTCCATATTTTGCGACATATAAGTCGATGCGGAGTACAGTAGAACGTCGTTTATCCGAACGTTTATTATCCGGAGCATCAAATATCCAGACCAGTTTTTATATCCGGACCAGTTTTTTTTTTTTTATCAACTACATGTACTGTACATGTATATGAATACGTTTTCGAACAGTGCAATGCTCAACAGTTGTTTTGCGTGAGGCCAAAAGTAACGGGAAAAACCATGGTGAGGGATATTTGGGGAATTTCAGTTGATAAGTTGACACTAATCCCTTTTCAAGAATATCAAAACTCGTTTTAGATACACGTAACGATCCCGTTATAGGCGTCAGAAAGCGTTTCTAATTTAAGCCCTTCTAACTTGCCCTAGTCCTGAGGAAATTCTGGATTTGGTAAACATCTGCGCGGAATATTAGGTCAGTTTGTTTCCAAGTGAGGTGGTGTATATGTGCTCTTCTGTTGAGTTGTGAACTGCTATGGCTTCGAATTCAAAACGGAAGCGCAACGTCTTGAACATAGAGACAAAACTTGAAATATTGAACCGTCTTGCGAAGGGAGAAAGTGGAGCGTCTCTAGCACAGTTTTATAATGTTGGAAAGTCAACAATTTCTGACATAAAAAAAGCTGAGAAACCATTTTAAATTTTGCGTCAAAACTTGACTCAGAAGATGGCTCGAAGAAAAGGAAAACCATGAGGGAAGCAAACGATGTTGTTCTTGATCGTGCACTCTACTTGTGGTTTTCACAAAGAAGGAGCAAAGGGGACCTGATATCGGGCCATCTGTTGTGCGAAAAAGCTCTGGAACTTAACGAGAAATTAGGTGGTTTGGCTGATTTCAAAGCTAGCACTGGTTGGTTACAGAACTTTAAATCGCGCCATGGGATACGGGAACTGCAGATTGAAGGCGAATCATTGTCTGGCGATAAGAATTCTGCCCACAAGTTTAAGGAAACATTTTTGCAGCATGTGGAAGAAGAAGGTTACTCCAGAGACGACGTTTACAACATAGATGAGACTGGAGTAAATTGGAAGGCTCTGCCAAGAAAGTTGTTGGCTTCAAAACGGGAGTCCACAGCTCCAGGTTTTAAAGTCAGCAAGGAACGTGTTACAGCCATGGTTTGTGCGAATGCTAGTGGAACACACACTTTGCCATTGCTTGTGATTGGCAAATCTAAGGAGCCTCGCTGCTTCCAAAATGTTTCATGCCTTCCTACTCTTTACAAGGCGCAAAAGAGTGCGTTGGTGAACTCTGCCCTTTTTTCTGAATGGTACTCCAGACTTCCCGAAAGGTCAAAAAAAGTGTCAGACATTCGGTCTGACAAAACCTGAAAAACTGTCAGACCGAAAAAAATCTGTCAGACCGACAAAATATAACAAAATTGAGGTATTTTGTAATGTGTTTTGTTTTCTAAGTGTAAATAACACATGTTAATCATGTAAAGTTAAGTCAAATTCACTGATAGTCTGTTGTAAACATGATTTGTTTATCAAAATTGTAAAGTTCATCTTAGTTTTTAATGTACCTATTAATAATTATCACTTTAAAAAATTTAATCATTGCTTTGTAGAATTAGAAAAAATCTGATCTTATTTAATCATATTTACAGAATTTGTTAAACTTTTATAATGAATCATACTTTCATTGATGTTGTTCTCCTTGAAGACCTGTATAACATTCTCAAAGAGATCCAGAGACTTTGTTGGGTTTGGATGTTCAGGAACCTTTCTTTAACAACACCTTTCATTGCAGTTCTTATGTATATGGTCTCCTGTTCATCTCCTGCGATATCTGTACTTCCATCCATAATAAAGGCAAAAAATGGATTATACTCTATAAGATTGACAGTTTTTTGCTACTCTGTCTCTGCTATACTGTGTATGAAATCTGCAGCTGCTTTGTCATTAATATATGTACTGCCTATGTCTAATTGTTTAGCTTTGTCAATTTCACACAGCCATGTATAATCTGATAGTGGACGATTATTTTTGGCTACTGCGTGTGCATTTCTGAACAAATGCACTAATCTACTTCTTTCAGCTGCCTTTAATTGCCTAAGTGCTAGTTTTTCCAGAGCAGTTTTCTGTCTGCCTGAAACAAACTCTGATGCTTTTTTGTGGGACTTGGAAAGTTCGTGATCATTTATTGTTGACATTCTAAAATTTGTACATCCGACGATAAACGCGTTTGTGTTTCGCAAATTTTCATCAGACCTCGCTTTCTCGTCGTAGAAACTGAGACACATGGCACACTGCATAACTTGCTTTATTTCATCAAATATTACCCAGTCTCTGTTTTCTTTCCATTTATCATTAAAGGTTCTTTCAACCCATGTTTTTCATAATCCTTTTTCTTTTCTTTCACTTCTTCATAAGATAGTTTTCTTTTTTTCCCTGGTTTCGCTCCGTCGTAATATTTCAATGATGCCATGATGACCGGTGAGCCGCATAACTGTTTATAACAGGCGTAGCGATTGGATCGCTCAAAAGCTTGTAACCAATGAAAATCTGTTTAACAAACTAGATTCACTAACGACTACTCGAGCGGTGCCGAGTGAGAAAACTGCCGGACAGTCGGTCCGATGCCGACTAACAAACTGTCGGTCCGGGTAAAAATTTGTCGGTCATGTCCGACGGACCGACGGCTTTCGGGAAGTCTGGTACTCTAAAGACTTCATTCCCAACGTCAAGAACTTCGTGAACGTGAAGGGAAAACAGGCAAAGTTTTACTGATTCTCGATAATGCTCCCTGTCACCCACCTGTCGAAATTCTCAATGCAATTGATGACGACTTCAGCGTGATGTATCTTCCACCAAACGTCACTGCGCTGGTGCAACCAATGGACCAAGGCGTCATTGAAAAGCTCAAGAGAATTTATAGGAAACAAGTTTTGCGGAGATTACTTTTGGCAGAAAACAACGAAGAAAGTGTTGCTGCTTTTGCTAACAAGCTCAATATGAAAGACGCCTGCTACATGTTAGCCGAAGCGTGGGACTCGCTCGAAAGACAGACCCTGAAAAATGCATGGAATAAGCTGTGGCCAGATTTAGAAGGCGAAAAAGACTCCAATGACGACCACAGGGAGGAGATTACCGACTTTGTTCCATTGATCCCAGGATTTCAAGAATGCGATGAAGAAGATGTAGAAACCTGGATGGCATGCGATGCAGAAGACTGTGGATTTCAAATGCTAAATGATGACGAGATTGTGACTTCCGTGCAAGAAGAATCCGACCCTGTCGACGATGAAACGGATGAAGACGAGGACAACAACAACAACGAAAGTAGCAAGGGTTTATCAAATGCTGACGCATTTGCTGCGTTAGAGACAGCTATGGAGTGGTACGAACAACAATCGGAGTGCTGTCCTACTCAACTACTGCTGCTCAAGAGAATCAGAGACCTTGCAGCGAAAAAACGAAGGTGTACAATGGTACAGCGAAAAATAAGTGATTATTTTCCACAATAAATGTAAAATTGCGACATTTTGCACCTATTTTGCTCTTTCTTCACGCACGTTTCCCGCATGTAATGATTTTCAATATTCGTATAGTGTCCGGTTTCGTATACTGCATGGATCGCATTCAGTTTTCGGTTATCCGAACAATCGCGTATCCGAACGGTGTCCGGTCCCAATTGATTTGGATAAATGACATTCTACTGTATAAGTCAAATTCACCAATTCGACTTATTTTCCATCCTTCGTCCATATATAAGCCGATTCGGAGTATAAGATGAGGCCAAGTCAATATCATGGCTTCATATTTTACACTAGTAATGGTATCGTTATATGATATTCCACATTACCGGCAATCGTGAAATTGAATTACCGATGCTAACAAGTTTGTGATTTTACTTCTGAACAAATCATTGCTATATTCTGTTATCAATTGAAACAGCTGAATAAATAATCTATGCTTGTTTTATTATAATTGAGAGCACATCCATGTTGTAGTTTATTTTATTACCTGTAGTTACAAACGTTATATAAACTTTCAGTGACACAATCCATATACAAGTCGGTATTGACATATAGGCCAGAAAATACGGTAAGTCATATGGATAATGTTCTTTTGCTCACCAGAGTCCAGCAACATGGAATGAATTGCCCATTGAAATTACACGCAAAGACACAATGATCCCTTTCAAGAGTGCTCTTAAAACTCACTTTTTTCGACTGCAAGAACAAACTTTAAGACCTTATAATGTTTCCTACCTTAACTATTTTCAGCATGATTTTATGTGTTCTAATTTCATAGTGTTTGTTTTGTTTTTTTTTAGTCATATCATTATACATGTTAAGCGCTTAGAGCTTCTAAAGATTAGGTGCTATATAAAATCCTCATTATTATTATTATTATTATTATTATTATTATTATTATTATTATTATATTCACCCCATGTAGAATAGGATTCAACAACATAGGGTACCCAGAAAACCCACTCCTCACCCCTTCCTTCCCCCTTACTTCATAAAAGAGATAGCATTTTTTGTTGTTAATATTTGGCAAACAAAAATTTTCATTTTTTGCCTTAAATCAGTTATGATGTAAAATGTATCAAGGAACTGATTGCAAATGGAATCTTTTACAAATTACATGATGCAGTACGAATGCACAATATTGAACCAAATATTGTCACATTCACATCCTCGTGCAATAGGGTTGCTATTGCAATCCTGATATTTGGTAAAGTATGAGGTGTCATGCAAAAGTGAGATAGCAGTATCGATGTAAAATATATGAAGGAATTTATTACAACCAGAATATTTTAGCTGACTTAGTTTGAAGTGTGCAATGTTTGCAAAACAAGTGTTACCCTCATCCCCTCATGAAAGAGGGGCGATATTTTCGTATAAAACTTTAGCTATTTTTATGGTGTTGCACATCACCTTATATCAATTTGGATGTAAAATTTATCAAGAAATTGATTGGAAAATGAATATTTGAAATGATGCTGTGTAAAATGTGCAATATTAACAATATTATTATCATTGTGCATACGCTTTTCCTTTATCTTCACCTGCTAGTAAAATTATTTTAAAACATTATTATATGACCTAATTGGTGGTTAACCTTGAACACAAGATAACGACTGCTATAGTTCAAATCAAAAGTACTACTAAAGTTCACATTGTGTCACAAATAATGAGAATATCAAAGGAATAAATGAGCCTCAGTTAGATTAATGAGATCTCTCCCTATCTGGGCATTTGTTTTGATCACATCACAATATGGTGTCAGTGTTTGCGTGACTTACTATAGCCGAGTGCAATGCAAGGAGCATACTAAGCAGGGAACCAGACTACTTTGCATATTGAAATGAATGGAAGAAATGAGCAACACATTCTTAATTGTGTTATATCAGATTTTGTGTTTTAAACATGTTAAAGCTACATTATTAATTACAATGTATGTTAGAAGACTTTTCTGTATTTGCCAGAATATGATTTTCCTTATAAAGAACACAATGACTTGATGAATTTATACTACATGTACATGTACTAATATCAACTTAGCATGATATTTGAAGAAATTACAATTATAAGTAACTTAACATATGTTGAAAATCCACAATATTTAAATTGATCTGAGGTAATACAATCGACTAAAGAAGCCAGTTTGGTTGTGGCAGTGGAAACCCCACACACACATATTACATTTAGTATAATATGTTCTAATGTTAGGAACTGCGTCATTAAAATCAGATGTTAGTAAAGATGATTTATTTTTTACCAACATTGGTTACTTTGCAGCAAATAAACATTTAAATTCAAGATTATCATAATAGATACTGTGTAATGTGTTAATAATGTGTACATGGTGGGGGGGGAGGCATAGAAAAGTGTACCTGAGGAGTAACGATTTAATAAAGTAAATAATTACAGTGTTTGCATGCACCACATAAAATGTTTAATTTCAGCGGTTTTTGTTATGACTGTTTTTAACCAAAAGGCAACAACTTTTTTAAAATTCAACAAATAATCTATTTCCTTTAATCAAAGTTAAAATTTGAAAGGAACTCAAGGTATTGTGAATTAAATTACAAAAAGTGATAAAAGTTCTATCAAAAGTCTTAATGTATCAAATTCCATTTGAATTCCAGTGGTGTTCCAAATAAATTCCAATGTTGAATGTGTTGATGTGCCTGTAGTATTAGGAGTCTTTTGATGTATCATAATAATATATTCAAAAATGTCATTGTTTGAATTTATTATAATTCCAAATTAATGTTTTCTTCTAAGATTATTATGAGCACTTCATAATTTCAGTAAATAATAATTTAAATAAATCCAACTAAATTAAAAACTGAATGCAACAACAATACTTATTCTGCTTTGGATGCTAAGACAAGAATTAGTAATTTTTAAAGTAAACAACTTTGATATAAAAAGCCAAGGCACAAATTATAGAGACTGGATGTATGTCTGTCATGTCCTTTAAAACATCCATAGTTGTCGACATGTTTAAGAAATTCCAAATGGAAAACTAAGATCTACATTCAAATAGAAGTAAACTTGTTTACATCCATTAATAATCTGAATATTTAGTCTATAATTATTGAGAAGTATTACCTATGTATTATGTTCTATACAAAATAAAAAAATGTATGCAATTAATTTAAATTTGGTCAAAGGTCAATTACAAAGTACAGATATACATAACATATAATAATTAAGAAAAGACAACTGTTAGATATATTGAATTTGCATTGTTGGTTATTTTATCTTGCAAACATGCAGAACCTACTAGAATTAAATATTTGATTAGATAATAGTTTTTTAAATTATTATTAAAAATGCTAATTGTGACCGGAGGTCAAGTAGACCATATATATTCTTGTTTATCTGGAAATTATTCATTCTTGCTGTAAGATCTGAGCAGAATAATTTGTATTATTGTTGTGTCCAGTATTTCATTGAGCTGGAACTTATTTATTTAAATTATTTATTTTAGTCATTCATCTCTGTAAATACAAATTGGTAAAAAAAAATAACATACATGTATTGAAAATATAGACTTCGATTTAAAGTGAAATCAATTTTTTTTATATTCTTGGATTGTATTACTGTGATTCAACAAAAGACTGTTGGCACATCCCTATGACACAGGGCATAACAGGCACATCAACACATCAGCACAAAATGGTACTAACAGCTGCCTCGCTTGATGCTCAGCATTAAGAGGTTAGTGTTAGGACTGGTCGGCCTGGTGTCAGGATAATGTAACTGGGTGGGACATCATGCTATATGTCTGCGACATGATGCCACAGTGCTAGACATCACTATAAACTGTCTCACTGCAGACATACTGAAATTTTTTTAAAGCTATTTATTATTCATAATCTATGTTACACACAAGCCTTTGACAATTTATTTGTGAAGGCAAAAACAATCAAGAAGATTAATTTCTGATTCTTGAGTTGAAAGAAGTTTCTCATTCAGTAACTTCAATTGTTCATGAACAATATGTCCAAAAACTAGTTCTTAAGGAATAAATCCTATCAATTCTTGAACTGATTCCCAAACAGCAAAAAAAACAGTAAATGAACACCATTTTCCGATATCAAAGCAGTATAATGGAATCAAATTTTTTTCAAGTTTAATGAAATCTTTATAAAGCCCCTTAGCTTTCAGAGTGATAGGTTGAAGATTTTATTTGCTGGGTGCCTAATTCATGCATAACATGTTAAAAAATTCTTGACATAAAATTTTGAACACTGATCAGATTGAACAGATATGGGCAGACTAATGTGTATAAAACACTATTTATCAAAGCTTTTTTTATTTATTTATTAAGTTTTATTATTTGTTAAAGGAATTGTCGCTAAAATTGTGGACACACACATTATGATCAACACGTATTGGTTGCTTGACTTGGTTTTAGGTCAAATGCAGGAATATGTTGCAAATTAGCCTTAGGTATCTTCTAATTCGGTTTTCCTACCATTTTGCAAGTGTGACAAAATCTATTGTATTTACAATCATCACTTTTAATTTTCGGTTAGCAAAAGTGATTCAAGATCTTGTGACAAGTTTTATTAACACCAAAATGACCAGCTGAAGATGTTTCATGTTCTAAACTGAGAAAGTACTGTCTATACTACTTGGGAACAACAATTTCATGCCTTATTGACCACTCGTCACTAACAAATACCTAAGGTATTCTTCATTTACTCATAGGGACCCAAGTTTTAACAAAATAAGAAACATACTTGAGTGGCTTCAATTTTGCTAATTCCCCATAGAAACAAACAGATCGCAGAATTTTGTTTCTGTTCAACAATGAGTGATTGACTTTTGTTACCCTGATTAGAATACAGATAAAGATTAAAAAGTGAATCACTGTGATCAATACTTCTTGACTGATCAATACCAGGAGCAAAATTAACCTCATGTAAAGATTGACCAATTCCTGTGTCAACTAACGAATCATTTCCAGAAAAACTCTATTCTCAAGAGCTTTATTTGACAAAACTCTAATAACTGCACAAGCTTATTAAGAGAAACATTAACAAATCTGCACCTTTCTCCCTGAAAAAGAACACTTTCATTAGATGAAGTCTTATATGAAAAAGGCAAAGTTCCAGATAATAAAAGATTCTGAGAAGCTTCTGTCTCCCTTGTCAGAATAAGTCACCAATAAGTGATACAGAACCTTTTGACATGAATTGGTAATAATTCTTCAGAATAAATTCAGACTGGGGTTTATTAAGCCCAACAAATGTAATGATTTCAATACATGATTCTGACCTTGATATGAGAAATAAGATCATTTCGAATAGCTCTGTCTTGATATTTTTCTATCTGTAGCAATAACAAATAACATGCCCTATATTCTTCCAATAGGTGCACATAGGAAGAGATAAGTATTTCGGATCAATCTTCAGAGTCATGATTCCTAAGAGTCGTGCCAGATTGAGATTGAAAATACTCTATTCCTAATAGTTCTGCCAGATTGAGATTGAAAGTGCTCACTGTTATCAATCTACTTCTGAGTGAAATGTTTTATTGACTAAATAAAGTTTGTGAGTCAAGGAATAATCATCAGCTGTGTAAGCTGCATTTTCTATAGTTTTGACTTATTCCTCATTAAGGTATGTCTTAACATCACTATGAACACACTTCTTGAAGTCAATTAATTAATGTCTGTGGGTTACTGTAGTCTTGGCTAACTTTCTTCGTGAGCATTACCTATCACAAAATTGTTCTATTTCTCAAACAAATTAAACATTGGTCTTTTTTTTAAATACAGTTCTGAAACCTTTGTCAATACGCCTCCAGTACCAACTCTTAACCCTTCAAGATACATTCCTTAATCACATCATAAACAGCACTTTGTTGTACTGACAGTGAAGTATGAGCTTTGCAATAGCAATGCTTTGTAATAATAGTCATTTCAACTGGCTTTACCAATGTATTTTGTTAGGAAAGGTTTACTTTAACGAATGTTACCTCATCAGGAGTAGACCTCCCTGTTTTCCATATATTTTTATGTTGGCTTTAAATTTTCAGCATCTGCAGCTTCTACATCTACTTCAGAATGTCACTGTCATCAATTACTTTACTCATTTATTTATGTTTGTACTACTAGAGATGGGTCTGTAGTATGAAACAGATTTTTGTGGTAATTATTGTCATGAAATGATTGTTGCAAAATCATAACAAACATCATTTTAAAGAAATATTAAATTATGCAAAGATAGAAAATTCTGTCTTAGCAAAAAATATAAGAAAAATGTTACATCACATCTTGATAACAAAATATTTCTCAATCTATCTACCAAAAAAGCAGAGCATATAATATTACACTGTCTTGCCATTTTGATATATATATATATATATATGTCTGTTTTCCAATCTGTGTCTGTTTTTATTTCCACATAATTACTTTTACTCCATCTACTTTTACTGAACTTTGCAGTATATCTGCACTTTGGATAAGAAAGAAGCCTGCTGATTTGGGTGTCAAAGATAATGGTTATTTATTGAAAGAAGAAACATAATTTAAACATAATATCATTAGTTCTTCATCACAGAATCAGATAGTTTGTGGATAGCTTGAATGTTTGGATTAGAAGGAAACCTCTCAAGAATCAAGTTAAACAAGCAAATGTCAGGGTCATTATCTGAAAAATAAAAATGTCATACATGTCGCCATTTCAAAAGCCAAGTAAGTTTTAAACATTACCAAATTTTAAAAACAAGATTGATTGAGACCTAAAATAGAGGGGTAATTTTCAAAAGATGCACCTTTTCTTCCTGTGACGTGCTTTATTTTTGCCTTATTAGATGAAACTGCACAAAAGCTTCAGTCTAAAATAAACATGCAATAAAGTCAGCGTGACTAATCAAAAATGTATCCTTATCTTTGCAGTTATCTTTTGAAAAGGAATGGCTCTCATACAGATTCAAAGAAACCACATTCTGCAGTGTGTTATGTAATACCAGTAATTGATGGGAAAATAAATGATGCCCTATTGCATTGTAAATGTGCATTCTCAAGTATGCTGCCGTACATGTAGAAACTATCTTTCACACATTTTATATCCCACCTTATTTCCTTATTCTCAAGTAAAAAGGCTAAATTTAAAATTGTTTACTAAATAACATGTGAGCTGCATGGTATGTTTCTTCATTCTTTATATTTTTAATGATGGTGTGATAGTAATTATTTAATCACACCAATATTCACAGGTGATAAAATAGAACATGGTTTATGTGTGTTGCATAAGATATATCTGTTTATGTAGTCTCTTTTAAGATAAAATAAAAATCAATAAAATGTAATAATTGGGAGTTGTCTGCAAAATCAAGATATATTTTGATATCAAGAGGTAGGTGTGGAATGACCCGAAAATCTGGATGTTTTTTTTTTCTTTCTTTCTCCCATTGTGAGATTTCACCAGTTTGAACATGTTTGTACACAAAACTTTAGTTTTGATCCATGTATTGTCATCAAAATTTGTGTCTTGACTTTTTTGGGGTAAAAAAGAATTTTATTGATTATGAGGTTAAGTTGTCAAGGTCACTGATAAAAGAATTTTTTTCTTCTTCATGATTACCTAATATCTTGACCAAAGTTTGTGGAAAGCTTGCACTTAATGTATGGAAGATGCATTTGATTTGAGAGTAAAGGTCAAAAGTCAAAATGATTGTGACTCAACAAAACAAAAATGTTTTTATACAGTTAATTTTATGGGTCCAAATTCTGTCATTGGATAAGCCTACCGGTAGTTCAGCTGCCATGGTGTGTCCATCGCCAAGACACTTGACTTGCCTAGGCATGATATAGCATTAATGTTGCTATGCCATAAAACATCAAAACATTCATAACAAATTCTTTTGCAGGAACCCTTGTGCCAAAACCTACCAAGAAAACCCGTAAAGTCAATTGTCTTTTAACCAGACACTTGAAAGAAAACCATGAGATGTGGGTAGCCATAATGAAAGAAGAGGAAGAACAAAAAGTCTTTGCAGAGAAATTAGAAACCATCCAACAGGTAATAATTTGACAAGATTATGGTTTTGACAGGGCCAATTACATGCAAGATCAGTAGCATACAACCTGCATGTGTTAAATGTGAGAGTTGTAGAGCTAATGTCTTCGCCAAGTAGCTTGCCCGCTTTCAGCGGTGCTCCAAACTTTGGGAGCAGAACCTTAGGAGTAACAAATATTGTTATGGCATGATTTGCTCTGGGTGGTTTAGCTGAATATTTTAATTGTAAGCATTAAAACATTAGATCTGAATAATTTTAATGAATTTCTTTTCTTCACACAGCAGTATTCATTAGTTCCCATTTTTAACAACCACAAGCCATATCAAGTACTATATAAGTGTGATGAGTGGGCTATTTTCAAAATGTACATAACATTTTCTCAACATAGCAACCATTGTTATATTGAAAGAAAGGAACATGAAACTTTTCTCATTTATTCCTAACATGTCACTACCAAATTCTGCAGTTTCAACAGGGTTACGATTGTTAAAGGTCACAGGATAAAAGGTCTATCTGTTACTAATTTTGATTCAACACAAGGAATTGTCAACCATTTACAAGTTACCAGATTTTACGGACGCCCTCATTTTGGGTAAGTAAGAATCCTAGAGATTCCAAAATCATAAGGTCATGGTCACTGACTGAGAATAAATGGCTCCTCAACCTTGTACAGTTAGTGAACTCTATTTTGGGATAAAAAGGTGTAAGGTCATAATCACTGCAAGGATGGTCAATTTTTTTATTCATTCACTAATGTAGGTCAGGTAGTTTCAGAAAACTTACTTGTCCCATATAAACTTTTATTTGTCCCAGCTTTCAACAACTTGCCTAGATTTAATGAGATGTACACACTTTAATATATATTTCTTTTAAGGTTTTACGTTTTCAAAAACAATGATACGTTAATTGTTATCAATTTACAGTTATCTTTACCATGTAGACATGAATGATGGAGATCAATTTACATTCTCTTTACCATGAGGGGCCCTAAGTGGCCTTGTGTTCTAAAGCGCTCTCCGTTACGGATCACTGCCATCTCACTTCTGTCTGTGTGGGTTCCAGTCTAAGATTTGGGTAATGTAGTTATGTGAGAAAGCTTGCCAGTAGCTTCTCGTGGGTCGGTGGTTCTTTCCAGGGGATTTCACAGGTTCTTGCTCCACCAATAATACTGGCCACCATGTATAGCCTATTGTGTGCTGAAAAATGGCATAAAACACTAAATCAACAACCATGTGGGCCTGAATAATGGGAATAAATATTGTTACGTACTTAGGCTCGAATAAGCAGCAACACAGAAAGAGTGAAAACTAACAAGCTTGTATAACTTTAACAATGATTTTTATTAAGTACAATTATTTTCATAAAATAAATAAACTTACAGTTTTAGAGAATCAAATCCAACATTAATCCAATATAGAATTCACAAAAATAATCCACTAATGGAATTGCAAGAGTCCTGATAAATAAATGTTCTAATAGTTCCAGGTTCGAATCTTGACGATGTAATCCGAAATGGCTGACAATGTCACGTGATGCAGTTCTTGTTTAATTTATCATCCACATGAATTATGAGCACATGTTTTCTCCTCCAAATAGATAATAAATCCTCTTTCTTCAATGAATTGACATAAAGTCCAGAACAAGATAATAAAAATTATAACTCAAACATGAATACACAACTGTTCATTTTAAAGCCCAAAATTCTACTAATGTTAGCTTCCAAAACACAGCTATATATATGTAATTCCCTTGTAAACAAAAGGAATCATGTGATTCTGGAAGGTCATAGAAAGAAGCTACCTTCTCCAAGTCACGTACTGAAAGAATGAACCAGAAGAAAAATCAGCCACTAATTACTAAAAATAAAAAGTTGTCCTTGAAATTAACCAATAATATTAAAGACCTGTTTATCAATCTAAAGCAAGGTCAGATAAAGAGGTAACCAAGCCAAGGTCAGCCTGTTTACAACTAGAGTCTAGGTCAAACTGAACTTTCCAGAATAATTTCCCAATTAATGAATATTAAACCCTAAATGACAAATTTAGATTTAACAATAAAAAAAATAAATGATTTAAATCTAATAGCTGTAACAAAATAGTTTCTTTTACTTTGTATACCTGAATAATTGAGATCAATTTACAGTTCTCTTGACCATGTAGGCCTGAATGATGGGGATAGATATAGTTTTTTTTACTTTGTAGGCCTGAATGATGGGGATAGATTTACAGTTCTCTTGACCATGTAGGCCTGAATGATGGGGATAGATATAGGTTTTTTTACTTTGTAGGCCTGAATAATGGAGATCAATTTACAGTTCTCTTGACCATGTAGGCCTGAATGATGGGGATAGATATAGGTTTTTTTTACTTTGTAGGCCTGAATGATGGAGATCAATTTACAGTTCTCTTGACCATGTAGGCCTGAATGATGGGGATAGATATAGGTTTTTTTTACTTTGTAGGCCTGAATAATGGAGATCAATTTACAGTTCTCTTGACCATGTAGGCCTGAATGATGGGGATAGATATAGGTTTTTTTACTTTGTAGGCCTGAATGATGGGGATAGATTTACAGTTATCTTTACTTTGTAGACCTGAATGATGTGGATTGATTTACAGTTCTTTTTACTTTGTATACCTAGAATAATGGAGATCAATTTACGGTTATCTGTATCATGTAGGCCTGAATGACTTGGATAGATTTCCAGTTCTTTTTACTTTCTATACCTGAATAATGGAGATCGATATAGTTTTCTTTACTTGGCATTCCTCATCAATCAGGACTGATTTCCAGTTCTTTTTAATGTGTAGGCCTGAATGATATTGATTCATTTGCAGTTATCTTTACTTTGTAAGCCTGAATGAAGGGAAAAAAATGTACAGTTCTCATTACTTTGTAGGCTTGAATGAATGGAAGAAATTTACAGTTCTCTTTACTTTGTAGGCTTGAATGAAAGGAAGAAATTTACAGTTCTCATTACTTTGTAAGCCTGAATGAAGGGAAGAAATTTACAGTTCTCTTTACTTTGTAGGCTTGAATGAAAGGAAGAAATTTACAGTTCTCATTACTTTGTAGGCTTGAATGAAAGGAAGAAATTTACAGTTCTCATTACTTTGTAAGCCTAAATGAAGGGAAGAAATTTACAGTTCTCTTTACTTTCTAGGCTTGAATGAAGGGAAAAAATGTACAGTTCTCTTTACCTTGCATGCCTGAATGAAGGAAAAAATGTAGTTCTCATTACTTTGTAGGCCTGACTGAAGGGCAAAAATGTAGTTTTCTTTACTTTGTAGGCCTGAATGAAGGGAAAAAATTCAGTTCTCTTTACTTTGTAGGCCAGAATGATGGAGATAGATTTAAATTGGGTTTCAGAGTACTCATTTAGGTTTTCTTCTTAACAACATTTCTTAAAAGATTACCTGTTCTTCAACATGGCTATTTTAAATTCTGAATTTAAGATGTAATTATGAAAAATTAGCAGATGCCTTTCATGTAGCTATTTAATATTATAAAAGTTAGAAGTGTACTTGCAACAAATTCATAAGAAAATTTAATTTTGTATTTCAGGGACATAATATTAGTTTACTACATGCTAATTCAGGTACATTTCATCAGCACACAGAAGCAGTAATTTACACCAGCACATGGTTTTCTCTAAGTGATACAAATGTAAATATCAGTTCTCTTTATTGATAGGTGTAGGAGATGTAAATGCAAAGCATTTTCTGTACATTGTGAGAGTTGATTTGTATGTTGTGCTTGAAAGCAAATGATACAGTATATAAATTTGTAGACCGAGTTGGTTTTGTTAACAATGGCATTGCTTAACAGTGCTATGTATAGCATTGATGGAAAGAATATTGAATTATTACTCGAAAATGTTGATGTTATTACACTGATACTGGCATCACACCAGTGGCATATTGGTTAGAGCATCCACCTCAGTTGCATGAGGTCATTGGTTCAATTCCCAGCTTAGAGCATCCACCTTGGATGTGGGATGTTGTGGGTTTGATCAATGGCCGAATCATACCAAAGACTTATAAAAATGGTACTAACAGATACCTCAGCATTAAGAGACAAGTGTTAGGACTGGTCAGTCTGGTGTCAGGATAATGTGACTGGGTGGAACAACATGCTACATGTCTATGGCATGATGCCCCAGTGCTAAACATCACTTTATACTGCCGCACTGAATTTTTTTTTAAGCTACGTCAAAAATCCAGATCTCATACACACATGATGATACTTTGTCTGGCTAAGATATTTTAATGATTATTCAAAATCAGCTGGCCCATCAATGATGTTTTCGAAGGATACCACTGATTAACTAGAGAATCACAATGTAACAGTGAATGCTGCTGGAACTGAAGTCGCATCATTGAATAAAATTTTCAACTTTTGCAGCAAATTGATCATTGTTAATATGGTGATGAAGAATTTTCATGTGTAATTCCACATTCACTTATCTTTGGATTTTGTTAGAAAAGTTATCTTTTGTGCTAAACAGTTGTTCTTATTTGAAATTATGACAAGGATGGAATCTGGCATCTAGATATGGCAAGACAAAAGCATGCAAGGCAAAAAATTTAAAAGTCTATGTCAAATAGAAAAGATTCATACGTATAAATAATAATAAATAGAAAATTATCAGGTATTTAAATAAGGTTTACTATTATTAAAATGAGTTACAAATTAATATGTCCTTCACTGTTCAAATTGCAATGTTATGTGCATAATCAATACAAACAAAGAAGGAAAAAATGAAGTTGTGCTCGGAAAGCACAGTGCTTGTGTGCACTTTGATCACTTTAATTCGCCTATGCTCTTTCCCCTTCTGTGACTCAGTCTTTTCCATGGTTAGATAAGATTTTCAAATTTGCACAAAATAAATTTGGTATTTATAGTAGCAGTAGCTTATACTGCGTAAATGTGCATCTTGATGTCTGCTCACTGAAAACAGTGATTCAAACTATTAGTTTATTCTACTCAATATTAAGAGTGTACACACTTTGTGTCTGCTCAAACTGATTCAAACTTTTAGTTTATTTCTAATAAATATAAAGATTCTACACCCTTTGACGTGTGCTCATTATAAAATGGCATATGGAGTTTATGCTGCGCGCTTTTGATGGCGCACATTTGATGGTCATATTTCACTGTGCACTTTTGTCGGCGTGCTTTTGTCGGCACGCATTTGTTGGCACAGTTTTGACCTGCGTGCTAACGATGGGGTGTCAGATTTGCTAATATTATAAATTTGCTCAAAAGTATTACTGTGGTAAACGCTTGTAGTTTTTCTTTGGCAGAACTTTTTGTGATACATGCATCCATGCTTGAGTGTTGTAGTCAACTATCGCTGTTGAAATAACTTTAATACAATAGTTGCTGAAATCATACAAAACCTCGTCAGTTATTGTTTTTACTACTAGGGGTAACTTTAATTGCTTTTCCATCACTGTGATGTCTTCCATGTGAGATTCATTATCATTAACGAACTCTGCCCATTTATTTAACTTTTTTATTTGTGATTCTGTCAGTCTATTTCCTGTTATGGCATTCATAAAATGTTCTGTGACCCGCTGAGCTACAGTTTTAAGATGCCACTGCTGCACCCTGCATCAGTTGAAGAGCATTAATATCAGGCTCATTTAAATAATAAAGTACATAACAGCAGCAGTTGCTGGATATAATGTTTCATAATATGTCTTGTCAATGCCTGTCTGCAATCCAGGTGCTAAATTTTTATCTGCAACAGCAATATGCAGCCCACATGCTAATAGTGATCGTTGAACTCACTCCTAGATAATCCATAATGTGCCATCCTGGCTGCCATTAAAGTTTGCCAATAAATTAATTATAAATAAATATCTTTTATCATCAGCTAAATCATCACTGTCCATTTGTCATTTATTGTAGCATCAATGAAAATACTGTCTATCCAGAACATTGACCAAACATGAACTGCATCATCCCATATTTACTCAAACTTGACTATTCTGATATGTTCGTGTAATTGTAAATGAAATGGTGGGCATTTTTTATCATCAACTCAATAAAAATCAAATCAGCCTACAGCTGCTTTAATCATAGATAATGTTGCAAACACTTCTCTCATAGTTTATAACAATTTATTCGGATTTTACTGATTTTCTAGGTCTAGGTCAAAGGCTTGTTTAACATTGATGAGATTATAATACTGTTCTTGCAATTGTTTTGCTACAGTCCACCTACTCATCTTATTGAACATTATCATGGATATTATATATAATGTCACAAGCAAAAAATACTTGTACATGGCTTATGATTGTATTGACAACTCCATGTGGAAAAAATTGTCTTTATGAGTATTGTGCATTTTTTTTAAGTGAATGTTCAGCAAGCAAGTTAAGCACCAAAACCATGCATAAAATGCAGAATGGGGGTGGGGGGGAAATTTTTATATTCAGAGTCAGGGTAGAAAATACAGAATGCTAAAATGATGCTATGAACAATGCAGTGATGTCATAGGTGCCACAATAAAATACGCTAAAGATTATCTAGGGGGAAAAAAATCATAGATTTTCCTTGATTACAAAATAATCTTATTAATTGTAGAAAAAATCTGCTCTTTCAAAACAATATAATCCACACAAAAAATTAGGAATATATAATAATTTATCGTATTTTTTTTAAAACTACAAAACTAACCTTCCAATCTGGTTAATTGACCTCTCACTGATAAAAATAATTTATTTTATAAATAGCATAGTGGTATAGTCTGATACAAACAGATTTACTGATAAAAGCAAGACTGTATTTGAAAAATACTAATAAATCACAGCGCTATACACATGGATGTATTTGAATAACATTGATATCTTAATTAAGTTGATCATGTTTTAAACATGCCTGTTGTGTTATTCATGTTTTGGGTATCTTTATATATTAGTTTCAAAATATATTTCAAATAATTAGCTCAATAATCTAAAGGTTAGCATAGTGGGAAATTTGTAAAGTGACCCATTGGTCAGCAAGTGGAAACTTTTTGTTTGAATCCCGTGACAATTTGTTGGCATTTGTTAAAAAAATTATCATAATTTGGGAACAGCTGTGATCGACTGAAAATGTTGATGTATTATTGTACAGTAAGTTGTAAAAAAACAAACTTAACTCATGGGGATACTTGCCTAGTCCCCCTTTCTGAACCCAATATGATGTTTGTTTTGGAACCTGGTTCATTTGAGGGTGGGGTGCCTGAGTACAAATTACCAATTATAACAAATTAAGATTAAATATAACAATTACTCATGATATATTATATGAAACATCATTCATTTGTGTGTGGTCATCTCCTTTTACTAAGTAATTAGTTTTTTTTTTTTTGCACCAACCAGGCATGTAAGGCTTGGATGGGCTTTTGACAGTTAAAAAATTAATATTTTCCATGGTCTGAATTGTAAGGGATCTTTGGTGTTGGTGTGGGAGTGTTACCATCCCGGCCCCCATAATAAAAAAAAAAGGTAATGATCAGTTGACCCTACCATGATGCTATTGCACTACCAAGGATTGTTTGATTTGAACCAGATTTGATAATGAATCTTTATATTAGAGATATTTGGTTTCCATCATTTGATGAACTTAGTATCATAATTATGCATTATGCTAAATGATGAGATAGGATAAGGACCTATTTGGACCCCTGAAGAGATCCAGATGAAACCTGTTTAGATCAAAGAAGCGTCTCTCTTAAATATTTATTTTTTTTATCCAGGATTTTTTCATCCAACTTTTAAAAAACAAAAGTTTTTTTTTTGATGGATGGCTAACAAGCCCTTGTCAAGTTTATTGCCAAAATAATCAGTCACAAAATCAAATATAACTCAACATTATATCATTACATTTTTTAAAAATGTATTTATCCCTTAGGCCTCCATATATATTCAATGGTTAATCATGAAATGGCACTAGATTGGGGTGGGTGGGGGTGAAATTAAGCCATATTAATTTGTATGTATTTATTATTTCCCCAGTTGTTTTTAAATTAATGTTAAATGACTTGGACATTAAGAATGGTCACTTTTGAATACCAAGATAGATACATGTACCATAGCAATTTGTCTTTGTAGCATAAGTTTATAATTCTCAAACCCACAATGAATTTCTGATATACATACCATGTTGTAATTAATTTGAACAAAGTGCTATGCCTTTAAATGATGGTGTACATTTTATTCATGTTGGAGTTATAAATGGTGAAATCAACAAACTTTAAGATGTGAAGTTTTTTTACTGGTAACAAAAAATATTCTTCATGCATATATGCTTGAACTGACACACCAATCTTGTCATGCATACACACACACACACACACACACACACACACACACACACACACACACACACACACATTAGTCCTGGGAAATTGTTTCAATTTTTAAAGAGATTGCTTACTTTGAGATAAAAGTGAATTGTGTGCTAGGGTTGAGGTTGGCAATTTTATTCATTTATAATTTCATTTTGAAGAAAAAAATGAAGCATTATGGCTTACAATCTCACTTGATTCTTACTATCTACACAGACCCATACTTAACACAAATTGACATTTTAAGTAAGTAACATTAACATTTAAATCCAGCTTCTTAAAAGAGGCAACAGTACTATGGAAAGTCTCCAAATGGCTGTCATCTCAAATCTCTTTTTTTCACTCATACATACATGAATTGTCATGAGCAAAACTGTTGAATGAAAAACAAGAAATATTCTAAATAATATTTATCATATCAATGACAGGTTTAAATAGCATTTTTTGAAACCAGATGCTTTCAGGGATATTTTTAAATTAATTCATATTTTTTGGAAAGGTGATTGTTTCAGGTTTTTCTTTTTTAAAAGTCTTATCATGGCAATGATAGACACATATAATGCATCAGGATAAACATAAAAGGTAAAAATAAAATTAACTTATTATATGCAAATCAAATCAAATAAAAACATCTCTTGCTTAGCCATGAACAAATCCTTTAATAATTGTTTTCCTAATGAAGAAAACAATTGAACCTTTACACCACTGCCAACTGTCTTGCAAGCCAAGTTCACAGACATAACACACCTATTAATATATATTTATGGGGCAGGAGTTAGTAGCTTACTGCCAAGCTCGGTAGCATCAAGGTCATGTATGATACACTAAAGTGGGTGGGAATATAGAAAGGTAGACAGATTTAACTCTACAGTGATACCAAATAATCTGGACTTTGTAGTTGTGCTACAAAATACAGATGGTAAAACCTAATTTGTTGGAGCTGTTTAATTTTCACCCAAAATTTGCCTGTGGTCAGAATCTGAATTTATGTCTAGACTTTAGATTTTTTTCTCCTCAGATCTAAGGCAGACTGGTCTGAACTACACACAAGTGAACATGTGCAAAATGTAGCACAAGGTGGACATTTTTAATTAAAAAAAAGTAGTTTACTTTTTGTAAGCAAAAACAAATTTAAAAGAACATCTCCAACTTTTCCCCTTCTGCTCATGTGCATGAAAAATCACCAATGGAAAGCAGTGTTTTTATCACAACTAGGCAGTAGGCTAATGGAAAATTGCTTAGATGTTGATGCTTTAGTATTCCGAAATAGTCTTAAAAATGTGTTTCCTTCTTGCATTTTATACGAAAAAAGCAAAAACCTTTAGGGCTTTATGTGATTGACTCCTCTACAGGTTGTGGTGGCATAAAAAAATTGATGTAAACAGACCACTTTGTTCTAGCAATTACAAACTTTTTCTTCTGTCACAAAAGTAAACATATTCTGGTTGTTTTTAATGAGTTTGATGATGCAGACATATATTAAAAATGAAATGAAATGGAAGTTTAAACTCGAAGGATAAATTATGAATTTTTATGATCAAAAATGATATTAGTTGTCACTATTTTAAACAATGTTTTAAGTCTTCATTCATTGTTTGCTTACTGTGTATGTTCAGAAATGGAAATGTCCTATATTATAAATAAAGGTAAATTAAAAAATATCCTCTGATTGATAGAAGGCACCATTTATGTGCCAACATAGAGGAGTTTCTCATTGCTGTTAAATGTTTTAAGTACATTAGTTTCAAAAATGTTATCTGCATTTAAACACTTACTGTAATGCAAATTACATTTTCAAAAACTGTATGCAGAGACTTAAAATATTGATCAGCTGCTAGTTTTTCTAATCATCTAGCAAAATGTTTAAAGATAGTATTTTTTACATTGTTTCCCTTTACCCTCATTGCACAGTTTCCCTTTACCCTCAATTTACATTGTTTCCCTTTACCCTCATTTTACATTGTTTCCCATTATGCTTCAAGGACCCCCAAGTTTTTTATATTTGACTCCCAGTTTGATACCAAAGATTGCTTTTACTCAGTCTGACTCCCCAGTTATGACATCAAGGGGAATTGTGACTCTTAGTGTTGCATCACTATGAGATATTCTGGCTTTAGTTAATACAGTTTTACTGTGCATGTATACAATTTGGGTTGGTGACCTATGTTTCAAGAATAAAGCATAATATTATTATCATTATTATTGTCATTATCGTTATTATCAGGACTCTACAGTCTCAGGATCAGTAACCAGTAGCAGTTCTGCTGTAAATGAGAGTAGGCCTGAAATGGAGTCAATCAAAGAAGAATCTGATTCCCCTTCCTCACTGTCCCCAACAATTCAACAGGTCGCTGAGAAATCAGAATTAGAGGAACCTGCAGATGACAGCAAAGATAAGACATGAGAGAGAGAGAGCTACAAGTTATCTCATTTTTGTTGTACAGTTGTTTGTTATCATCTCTGGGTGTTTCCATTTACATGTCCTTGCTAGTGTCTGTGGCATTTGAGATGCCAGGGTAATTAACATGGCCATTTAATACAAAATGTAATAATATTTTTAATAAGTATATTCATTTATAAGTCTAGTCATGAGTTCCCAGCTCATGGTTGATAATACCCATAATTGCAGGAAACCAAATGTCCCTAAGATCTTTCATTGCACACAGATGTTGACTGGTGTGTACCATTTTGTTTCCATATTGTCAGCAAAATACAAAATAATTCAGTGTTGTGATGCCAGTCACTGGTAATAATATATTTATTCCATAGACAATTTGTTTTTGCTGCTACACTAACAATTTAGCAAAGCTTTGTAAATGGAAAGTGACCCCTTTTTTTCTTATTCATATTCTGTTGATTTATTTATTCAAATCGTGGAAAGTGAATATTTCTGCTTGTTATGTGTCATAATTATTTTATTAATTGTTTATGACTATTATGACTGTTATGGCAAGTTTTAAGCATTCAAAAGTCTGGATATTTATCTGATCCCAATGTGCATCACTGTTTTTATTAATATAATTTTTTCATATTTTTATTTTGTGTTTTATGCATATCATCTACTACATACTTTCAATATGAGATGTGAACCATCCACTTGGACTTCTGTTTGTTAATATTTTTTCTTTTTGTTCATCTTGCTCAATGTTTATGTCATATCTATGTGTCATCTGATTCCTGTCTTAGATTATTCTGACATATATGTAATGAAGTCCTGCATTGATGTGACCACTGAAACTTGTGCTATACCTTGTGTACTCACCTATTAAATAAACAAGTTTGTGACACCTCCTAGATTTAAACCATTTTAACATTATGGAAAGTTATAAGCAGAGTAATTCTTGATGGAAATATGTTCTCAGTCCTAAAATGTGTTATCTGTTAAACACTGTATTAAATCTTGATAGAAGTTACTAAGGTACTGACAGTAAATTGTTGAAGTCGAAGGATTTGAGACAGTCACATAATTTTATCAAAATATAAATCTATCTATCTATCTATCTATCTATCTATCTATCTATCTATCTGTCTATCTATCTATCTATCTATCAGTACGTTGACACAGTCACACTTGACTATTAAGCAACGTGTGGTGCGTGTTCAAAGATAAAGTAAAGACGGAAGTGATAGGATAGTCAGAAGAAGAAGAGTAATGAAAGGAAAGGCAGAAATAAGTAAAAGAATGTCAGTGTACATTTTCGTCCCTTCATACTCAGACAATTCTGGCTACCGTAGCAGCAATGAGATATGGAAACCTCAGCCAGCATAGCCATGAGAAAAACTAGGTCTTTTAGCTGACTAGTTCATTAAAATGTGATTTTGGAAAGCTCCTGCTTGTGCGATACCAAGTCATGAGCTTCTGCAATTGTTGATGGTAATTTGTTCCAAGTCCCTATTGTATTTGGGAAGAAACTGAACTTGAAACAATGTGTCGATGCTGACTTTAATTGGAACTTTTTCTTGTGGTCTGACCTAGTTTGTCTATATGCCAGGGTTAGGTATTTGTCCGCTGATATGTCCACTACCGGTAAGTTGTTCACAATCTTGTACATCATGGTCAGCTGGACTTAGGTTTGCCTGGATTTGAGTAATTGCCACTGGAGATGGTTCAACATTGCACTGACACTGTTAGTGTTATGATATTTATTTGTGGTGAATCTAGCAGCTCTCCTCTGAACATCTCTATCTTATTTTATCTTTATTATGTGGGTTCCACACAGTCGAGCAATATTCAAGACCTAGTCGAACCAGAGTGAAATATGCCACACTTTTTGCTCCTCGTTGATGATTAGGAGATTGCGACACAGGAAACCAAGGTTTCTGTTCCCTTTTTTTACTGTCTTGTCTATGTGCCTTTTCCAAGAGAGGTCTCCTAAGAATTCAACCTCAAGATATTTTGTTGCCTGCTCATTGGTTAACTTGTGCTCCTTAAGAGTATATTCCGAAAAGATTGGTGATTTTTTTTCCTGTAAACTCTTAGGATGCTGCATTTTTCTGGGTGGAATGACATACCCCATGTTCTTTCCCAGAGTGCCAGCTGGTTCAGGTAAGGATATCAGTCATTTATTTCCCGGTAGACTATACAGTCATCTGCAAAAAGTCTTGTGTTGGATTTGACGCTTGCAGGTAGTTCATTGACAAACACCAGGAAGAGGATGGGACCCAAAACACTCCCTTGAGGTACCCCACTGACAACTGGTACTGGGTCTGATGTTGCTCCATCTACTATAACTCTATGATCTGTCTGATAGGAAATCTCGGATCCATTTCTGGGTGTTACCCCTGATGCCATAGTGGTCCAGCTTACTGACAAGTCTTTCGTGGGCCTTACTGAAATCAAGAATAGCAAGGTCATACTGCTTCCCTCTGTCTAAAGATTTAGTGAGCTCATCCACAAGGGTTATGAGCTATGTTTCACAGCTTTGTCTTGCATGGAAACCATGCTGGCAGTCTGTTAGGATGTTGTAGTGATCGAGATGTTTCATCATGTTGCTGACTATGATGTGTTCAAGCATTTTGCAGCAAATACTTGTTAGGGATACTGGTCTGTAATTACAGGCCTTAAATCTTTCTTCATTTTTAAAAGATAGCTGTAACGTTTGCTGTTTTCCAGACATCGGGGACATGACCTGTTGAGAGGCACTTCTGGTAGATGTAACTCAAGTATGGTGCACGTTCTTCTAGATCTTTCAGGATCCTTGCTGGAATCATGTCTGGGACTGCAGCTTTCTGTGGGTTCATTTTCCACAACAAGCTGTAAACACCATCTTCAGTAACTTTGATGTCAGGCATTGGTGGGTAACGATCTCCATGTAGGCTTGGTAGATCACTCTTATCCTCTTGTGTAAAGACTGACTGGTATTGACAATTCAGTATGTTAGCCTCTGAGTGTAGTTTTCTGTGTTCCTTAAGGAGTGCCACACCACAGCTGTCTCGATGTAAGGACTTAATGTAGTTCCAAAATCTCTTCTGCTTTTTAGGTTGTTGTTCTTGGTCTGTGTTACTGACTTCTATCAAGTTTTGAATATATCTCCAGTAAGCCTGTCATTCTAAGCATTGTGATCTGGCTTTTGCTTCTGTGTATAGTTTCCGATCTCATTTTTTCCTGTTGTTTTCTGTCTTGCAAACAATTGTTCCATCTTCCGTGTTGGGCTTTAATGGATTTGTCTATCCAAGGCTTGTTTGTTTTGTTTCCAAATAAGGTCTTAGATGGTATAAATTTATCCATTAACCATTTGATGTTTTCCTCAAACATTTTCCAGGTGTCATTTGCAGAAAGGTTATCTGTTTCACGTGTGAATGATTCTTATGATGACTTCAATTCTTCACGTAATTGGCCATGGTCTGCATTACTGTATTGGAAGACTTTACGAGCTGCTTTCTTCACTTTCATTTGTTGTAGGCTGGACTCGATGTAAACTGCTTCATGGTCAGCTATTCCTGGTATGACATCACACTTGTTGATTAGTGTTCTAATGTTTGTGAAGAACAGATTTGAAGTAAAATCAGTTACATGTTTTGCTGAATCTGCAACCTGTTCAAGGAACGAGTCCTTTATGATAATTTAGTAGCAGTTGGCATTGGGCATTGTCTGTGGCTTGTGGTAGTGGACAGTCATTCTCCCAGTCAATATCTGCCAGGTTGATGTCTCCTCCTAACCATACATGTGCACCTCGTGAGATTCTCATAATGCATGAGTAAAGCTGATCTAAATAGCTTGGTTCAATTAAGGATGGAGGTTTGTAGAAGGCACCAACATATTGGTCTGATGTCCATTTAACAATGATTTTGGCCCAAACTAACTCAAAATTATCTGCCTCAAGTTATTCTGGCTCGCAACTGGAATGCTGTTATGATACTTGGATCTGAAATTTGCTAGGAATACTTCAGATGAATTTATGATGCTGTCTAGCCACGATTCCGTACCAATAACTGGTGGATTTGGTAGAGGAGATCATATTGCATAGTAGTCCCTTCTTTCCAGGCCCCTTTATTGATTGACAATTAATTACTAGGATTCTCATGGGTAAGCCAGTTCTAATTCCAGTGGGACCATGTGTTGTAGAGGTGCTTCTCTGCTTGTGTGGAGATGAGTTAGCAGTTCGGTTGTTAAAACTTATGTCACAGTCTGCTTGGATACTGTCTTTAAGGCATTGGTAACTAATACTATTATCGAAGATAAAAGTGTCAAATATTCCAGTGGAGAAATTTGGCAAACCACACTGAACACATTCCCAGCTTACATTGTGGAGGGTTTTGAAAACGGCATGTGCATACCCGTACACTCTTGATGATGCCATACTTTGCACGAGTCACAGTACACACAAGGTGTTGTCCATTTACAGGCTTTGTTGAAGACCCGCAAGGAAACTTGGTGGTTCTTGGGTCCAGATTTGGTTCTGGTGCATATGATGCAGCTAATAAAAGGCTACATAGAGAACGAGTTTGTTCCTACGGACTGGTCCTTTTTTCTTAGACATTGTTATTTTTAGAGTGTTAATGAGATGAGTAGAGAGCGATAATTTCTGACGATCCCGAATCAGTACTGATTGTATATTGTTAATGTCATCTGCTGGGAATGTCAGGGTAATTATTTTGTGTAGAGCTGTACCGATGTCACTTTTTGCCGATTATGCCGATACCGCGTATAGCCGATTATCAAAATTGCCGATACCGATTATGAGACCGATTATTTGATTATCATATTATGTACTCGGGTATAAGCCGACAAATTTAGAAAACAATAAAGGCCTGGAATGGGGGGGGGGGGGGGCTTATCCGTGGGCCAATGTCAAAACTTTACAGGTTTTAGGTGTTTTTGTTGTCTATTGTAACGGCAGTACATCTTGGGACAAAAATATCCATGTTCTAAGACATAGGCATGTTAAAAAAGTAACTTTCGGTGACCCGAAAATTATTAAACTTTTATAAAGTACTATTTATTATTGATTTTGTTATTATTTTGCATGTGCATATTTTCTGATTTCCACAACACGAAATTACATAAAGGTAAAATACAGCCTTCATAATTCGCGGGTCGGTCGAGTTAACCAGGGAGACCATATACTATAATGTACAGTACTTACGCAGTGCAAAGTGTGCATAGCGTCACTTAAATCATTTTTTATTCCCAAATATATTAGTTGCAGATTTTGCTTTATTCGTTGTTTCGACCAAAGTGTATTCTTTCAGATAAAATTTCAGCTAATCTGTAATAGCTGTTTTATTTACTACGAATCACCTCTCACGAGTTACTCATTTTCAATGATATAAGTGATCCTACAAAATGAGGTAATATTTTGAGTGTACAAGGGACACAACCGGTATAATTTACATCTTCACGCAGCGTGGTAATAATAAAGGCTAAATTTCGACATTATGCAGAGCCGATATTAATAATCCAATCTATTCGGGCTCTTGAAACAATGTGTCCAAATAAATTACTACTCTGTTGTCCACAGACCGTGGGAGTGGGCGATTTTTTTTTTTTGCAAACAGGAAAGTTTCGCGGCACAATAAATATGTTCTAATCACTATGTAAATTGAGGCAATGCTTTTGAGTTTATTGCCGACTGTCTATGAGCAAAGGTCGTTGGCTTGCTTTGACAACAACAAATACTCGTTATTGCTGCGGCAACATCAGATAATTGTTAAACATTGATATAGAATTGTTTTATTTGTTTAGTATATGTCGGTGCTTCAAAGGTACAGTAAAACCTGTTATGACTTATGAGAGACCGCCCCTTCTGCCAGATGGTGGCTTGGTGAAACACTAACAAAAGAAATAAAAAATAATTTTAAAAAATCCGGAAATGATTCTCACTTACTAGTATTAAAGACAATGAGTTCGTTCACCCTCCAGGCATTACGGATTAACTGAAAGACAGACGACGTACTCAAACCTACACTGAAGACCTTTCAAACAATTTCTCACTGGGACATAAGGACTATCGGTGTTTTGTGAGTTTTCATTAAGATAAAGAAAAAACACAAACCTCAAAATCCATCATTACTCCCTTTGATGTTTATCTTACTGGCTATTCACATGACTTTGGCACTAAAATGGCGGTTAGCGACATGTACTTTAGTCTGGTTTACTGCAGTTTACAAATGTTACCAGACGCTGGAGTTGAAATTTCGCACAACTGGCAGCAAGATAAATTCTTTTTAAATACTTTATTAGAGCAATCTCTTTGTTACAAAAGATTAATTGATGGTTCGATGTGTTTATCTCGATATATGGATACAGTAGTGTTAGTTAATAAGCAACTTGTTGGCATACTGCATATATCCCGAGCTCTAGTGTTACAAAGGATTAAGTTATGGTCAGTCAAAAGGCGACTGTATATACAACTTTTATCAGGAAAAATTGGTTATTTAAAAAAAATTATTTGCATCGGCACCGATTATTTTTGCCGATACCCGATTATACCGATTGTGCTAATAATCGGCCCGATTACGCGTACGGGCGATTAATCGGTACAGCTCTAATTTTGTGCATGATGGGGTGTAACATGTTTTAACTTACATCAATCAAGCCCAGAAAAAAGAACAAAAAGGAAGAGGATGTTTACCATTTAGGGTTGCGTTATGGGATTTGCTTGTGCGTGACCCATGCTGATTAACAGAGAATAACTTAAATTTGAAATAGAAAAAGTATGAGCAAGGATACTATCCTATTGATTTAGAATATGTTTCTAAACATCAGAGAAATAGTGTTGGTTAACTGGACTGGCCTGCTTTTGTGGATTTGTTGATAATAGTCGTGAGCAAGAACAGGAGGTGACTGACGCCCGCCATTACTTTTCCTTGACCTCCGCACCACACAAGGCAAATCAAAGTATGTGAACCCTTATCTCAGTCTTCTATACTCCTTGTGAAAAACATGCTGTTATGTATAATTGTATATATTAGTTACCAGCAAAATATATTAAAAATCTATGGATGGAAACATCTGACAAGAAAACAAAAGATTTGTTTGACAGCTTAAGCAGAGTCTACCATTTTCTGATACTGTACATTATTGCAGCTGCAGCTGTAATGATACGAAGTCAGTGTCCTCCATGATGGAACTAAATAGTAAATTAATCATGGATAAAATGTACTATACTTTTAATAATGACAAATAACTTGTTTACAGCATTCTGTGGTGGGCAAAAAGGTGTAGATAGTTGTATAGATATGGTCCTATGTATCTGTAATTCCAGACTTTTTCCATGTAAATTTACTTGGTAGATGTAGAAATCCAACTTTTGTATCCCAGCAGCTGAAAAAATGTAAAGCTTAGGAATTTTTTTTAAAAAGATAAAAAAAAAAAAAAAAATAGACTAAAAATGGTAACAAAGATAAATGCAAAAAGACTTTTAGATATCATCATTCTATGTCATTTATTCATCCCTCGCCCATGAAAAACAATAAATATTTGTCAGTATTTATCAGTTACATGCCAGCTGTGAATACAGCATACCAAGATCAATGGACACGTCATATTGCTAGCAGCAGATGACAATGTGTAGACAGCTACAGTCCTACCCATTTATATTGAAATCGCTTATCTCGACAAGCTGCCTATTTCGACAAAGAAGCAAAGTACCGGTCCCATGGTCTACTATTACTATCAAATTGTCATGCTTATATCGACATCGAGATAAAAGAAAAACATATGTCGACAGAAGCCATTCGTCCCAGCTTGAATAAAACCTTTGTTTTCAAAACATTTATCTCGACAAGCTGCCAATTAAAACCAATACTTTGTTCAACAATTAGTTGATCTTGCCGCCAGGCTTTTGCTGTCGCGGTCGGATAAAAAAAACTTAGCAGCACATTTTCTCACCACTCAGCAGCTAGTTAAGTCTTTGATCTTGCTGCCTAGCTTGTGGGTCATGTTCTTCAGATGTACTCTTACAATGACAACATGTACATCTGTTGGTCTTTCAGCAACTGAATTTTCTTATTGTAAATATCAGCACAGCTAAAAGGAACAATTGATGAACACAATTTCCCAATCAACAGGTAGTCGAAGCAGGACTAGCAAGCCGTCCAGGAAATTGATGCGTACAGAGGACTCCTGTATACGTGATTTTCTGAATCCCATATATAAAAATTGCGTGAAAATACGGATTACGTGTTTTCAAAACCCTTGAAAGTGATCGGTGATTAAAACAAGTTTTTTTTTTGTGCTGTGAAAGTTTCGTTTTTAACTTTATTTACATTTACGATGGCTACCGACAGCAGGGTAAAACGCAAATTAAATTTACAGTCTTTGGAAACTAAATATCTGGCTGTTAAGGAAGTTAAGGGATGAACATCTCACAAAGAGGTCTATGAAATTTGTTCACTTAAAAATAACACACGTCCAGGAAGGATGAAAGCTGCTGAGTCTATAAAGAAAGACTAAGTTGAAGGTAACTGCGCTCCCCAAAGGAAGAAGCAAGACTGCTACATTTGAAGACGTGGAGGAAGCATCAAAATGGTTCAATGAAGCATTATAGGAAAAACTTAGTGTGGAGAACTTCGCTGCAACAAGTGGTTGGTTCAGTCGCTTTAATGTTCGTTATAACATCGGATACAAAAGTATTTGTGGAGAATGCATGTACTGTTGACAGTTTTTCTCCTCTTCCCTGTGAATAGCCCCATCCCCTTGGCAGCCTCAATAAGATGGGTACAGACTGAACAAAATCGAGGCCAATTTAAGTACATGTACATAAAGCATGTAACTGACAACTTCCCAGTCTCGTGCTAATGCCGACGTTGAATATCGTAATGTTGTTCGTATCAGGATGTGATCACTGCAATATTTTAATTTGGATTTTATTAACCAAAATGTAATTTGTCAATATACAAGTGTATTTCACACTGATTCTGTCTTCATGAACTCAAAATTTCCTTTTATTTTTCTTTCTCAAAGTGTAAATGCTATTCACTGACGACGGGTCTCCCTTTGCTGACGAATTTTAAATTTTTTTTTCAGCCCCCCCCCCCCCCCTACAACACTTGTCTCGACATCCGCCTATGTCGACAATATTTCCTCGGGCCCGAGGATGTCAAGATAAACGGGTAGGACTGTATAAACAACACAGATCCAGTTCTGCTTTCATTTAAAACACTGGCACATCATAATGTGTAGCCAATTGTCAACTCCACATGCCCAGGTCTGCAGACATACAATGTTACATCATCATAATGTGTAGCCAGTTGTGAACACCACAGACCCACATCCACTGACATATATTCTGCTGGCAGATCAGGATATATTATTTTCACTTGTAAACCATTGGAGTATTTAACCTCTTTAAAAACAGACATTTTCACTTTGCAAAAGGTCCAAGCAATTGATAATCACTTTTTGTGATACTCCTAGTTGAATCTTCATTCCACAAGTAAGTGTCATTACATAGGAAAAAGTCCAGGGTACCATTTTTTTGTAAGCTGGCCATAAAATAGAATCTGAAAGAGTATTGAAAAGTTTGAACAATTTTCATAGATTGAAGGTCATAGACAGCTTTCTCCCCGCAAATATACATTTATGTTGATGATGAAATTTGTTTAGTCTGACAATTATTTATATTGTTCTGGTTTTCTGGAATGATCTGTTATTGTAGATCCCTCAAATTTTCCCAAGGTCTTGTATCATTTTTGCTTGGTGATCTTTGTCATTAATTAATAAGTAACAGAACTAACAACTACCATATATAGTCACATATAAGCCCATTCACGTATAAGTCACACACACACACCCCCAAAAAAACTGAATTGGTAAAACTTATAAAGTGCATGACCCGCATATAAGCCGACCCATAATTTCTAGACTTCTGGTACATCACAATATGCACAAAGTGAGTTCTGAAAATGTTTATTTAGGCAGATCACATTATTAAATAAAATGAAAGTAAGAAAGCTAATTTATATGTTGAAATAGAAACAATTATAAAGTGTTAAGTCTTAATGGAAATTTAATTAATCCTTATTCAAAAATCATGAATTATAAACGTTCAATGACTTTTAGAATCCTTCAAAATCGGGCTCTGTATCGGACTCACCAAACAGTTCACAAAACTCTGCTTCTGTTACGGGCGTGCTTTTGTCATATACGTTGTCATTATCAAGTATTGTAACAGTTTATAACTTTGAGCAGAAACCATGTCCACTACCATATCGCATTAAACAATACGTCTGAGAGTCGGCATGTATTAGTAAAGTCATTGATATTGTGCAACAAAACAAACCTTTTATCCCCGAGGCATTTACCACAGATTAAGCATATGGTAGCTATTGTACAACACTCTACCACTAACAAACTACTTTGCTTTACAAACAACTAAACAACAGTAGTATATAAACTGTGGCTGCTGACTACTTCTAAATTACCTGTCAAAGAAATCCCACAAATTATATTGTTTTACAATTATTCACGCTGACTCGTATATTGCACTGTTATTTACCCTTCCTAAGCATGCACGCAACAAACCGCTATGGAGCTTCTCACTATTGTTCCTTTAAGACTATTGTACATGTATTTCTACTCTCGATCAAAATGTTTGTCGTATATACCTTCAGTATCATAATTCTTTTATTTTTTTTACGTAGATTCTTTTCATGTTTAAACTGAAATAAGCTAGCGTACATATTTGTATGATACCGTAGAGTTTAATGATTACTGATTAGCTGAGGGTTAAATACTTGACTGGAGATAACTAATATCGCAGTTCTTTTGGAAAATACATGTACCACTGTGGCTCAAATAACACATATGGCTGCAATTTTTGGTGGATGGACATCTGTCAAATTATGAAATAGACGTCAAGTACATTCATTATCCTACCACTTAAGTTAGAAAAAAAATATTTGTTTCACTTCACGACAGCATCAATCTTATGAGCCATGTGGCATCAATAGGCATGTGATCTCATCTTTGGTGATCAACAGAAACAATAAATACTGGAAATTGAGGGAAAAAAGTGTTAAAAGTTTCAGACTTGGACCTTGACCCACAAATAAGCCTTATCTTTTTCCTAAATATTTTGGCTTATTCTCGAGTATATACAGTATACCATTTTACATTCACTCTTGCCTCAGGTTTACATTACTTTGAAAAGTTATGCTATATCAAGGATGTTATAATCACATCAACATCAGCTGTGCAGTGAGCTGACTACCTTTAAAATCATAAGTAGAAACAATACAAACCCTGTTCTTTCATCACATTGATCCTCACAATACAATCCATGTTCTTCCAGTACATTACTCGCAATACAAACTGTTCTTCCAGCACATTTACTCAACACAATACAATCCATGTTTTTCAGCAGATTTACTCAGCGCAGTACAAACCATGTTCTTCAGCACATTTACTTGACACAGTACAAACCATGTTCTTTGGCACATTTACTCAACACAGCTAAAACCATGTTCTTCAGTACATTTACTCGACACAGTTCAAACTATGTTCTTCCAGCACATTTACTCAACACAGTTCAAACCATGTTCTTCAGAACATTTACTCGACACAGTACAAGCCAAGTTCTTCAGCACATTTACTCAACACAATAGAAATGTGTTCTTCCAGCACATTTACTTAACAAGATAAACCTGTTCTTCCTGCACACTACATCAAATCTGGGTCAGCAGTGTTCATAGGTCCTAAGTCAGGCATGTAGCAACTTCTTGAGGATGTGTGCCAGATTAACTGGATAAAATCAGGTGGCAGGCCATATACAACCCACATACTATAGGCTGTATACATGGTCATCAAAAATTCATGGTTCACTTCCCACCCTCAATAGATAACTATTTGCTGACTTGCCATCTCTCCCAGTGAATTTAATATAGTCCCCTGAGGAGGTTGGATTTTATGATCTTATTAGGGCTAATGTTGCTTTGTTTATAATATGCTTTTCTTGGATATAGCACATGTTAGAGAATGATTTTAATATGTAAACAGAAAGACACTTACATAGACATGCTAGCAAGAATTGATGGAAACAATAAGTTCAGCATGAAAATGGGATTTTTTGGCTTGGATATTGAAGGGGAAAAAAAAGAGAAAAAAATTGCAATTCACTTTTTTGTATTTTGAAATATCAAGATATTTTTCTTTTAGAATAATTATTATGTTTTGATATAAAATCCACATGTCACATATTTATATTGTGTTAACTTGAAGCAGTAGATCTTAAATTTTACACTTCTTTATTTGGGCATTATTTTCTATCTTGTAGTCTTAATTCAGATCAGTGAAATATCTTAGTTCTTTGGAAATATATGTTGGGTATTTGTATTCCTGAATATGAAGCAGTCTTGACTGAATTGGAAGACAAAAGTTTTTTTTTTTTTTTAAAGTATTTTTTTAATTGCCGAACATGAATCATTTATGTCATTGTTATGCTTTAAAACTTTATTTGCTGGTTTTAATAATAATTTTGCAAGTTTCTTTGTCTTAGATGAGACAAGTTGTCTAAAAATGTGAGAAAATGTGATACTTTTAACAAGCAAACTGTTTGTCTCAAGATATTCCTTGTAAGGTCTGATTTTCATGGTAAGTTGATTCACATTCTTAAACCTGACTCTTAAGATGTGTTTCACCTTTATTCTGTTAGACACAAAGATACTTTTTATCTTATACCCAACTCTCAAGATTATTCAATTAAAGTTTGTCTTGTAGGTTTACATCCAATATTACATGTCATGTATATCTATATTGTGTACTTGGATTTTTTGTCCATGATTGAGAGTTGAGTTAAAAAACTGGATTTTTCCATAAGAAATTATATGGTGTCATAGGTCAAGTGAATATATATATATATATATATATATATATATATATATATATATATATATATATATATATATATATATATATATATACACACACACACACACACACACATGTGTGTGATTTGGTAAACAATTAATTCCTCACTCATATCAGTCTTTGGAAATCTATTATCAGAGTTTGTAGGTTGTTGATTTGAGAGGAATTATTTAAAATAGTCATTGGAATTGTAAAGTTTTCATTGACTTTTAGGACTTGAATGCTATTTTGAGGTTACTGAAGACTCATTCAAAACATTCTGGATTATATCACTGTGATGCTTAAAGACATTCAAGACTTTTGGAATTCATCAAAACATTCTGTACTTTTGGACTTGTGATTGGACATTTAGAATTATTTGGTATTTATTTTACAATACTGTCAGTTCCCCATAAATTATCACTTTGTAACTTAAAGAAATAAATTATTTGTTGATTTTAATAAATTTGTTGGTTTCACTTCTTTCAATTACATAGTTTAAGACCATTCATTCATAACATACAGTTCCTAACCTTGAAGGTGTATGGGTTTGTTCTATCTTTGTATTTTATTTATAGGTGTATTCTGTAAAATTGGTGAGTTGTTTCCTTGGTCAGTGATTATTATTCAATACACTGATAAAACAACAGCAATTTAGCAATTTCAAAAATAATAAAATAAATTAGCTTTATTATTGATGAATGTGGTTAAATTGTCATGACATGTTATGTCAGGTTGTTAATATATTTTCTAATAAAATGTATGCACTACCTTACGTTATGGTCTCTCCACCTTGTCTGAACCTTTATAGCAGTTTTTTTTTTAAATTTTGTTTTATTTTGCATGAATCAAATAACTTTCTAAATATATTTACAGAGAAAGATTCATTAATTTTTGTTTAGCAAATTAAATAGCAACATAGAAGCTGTTATCACTGTTATTTCTGCCCTGTCATCAAAGGCTGACTAGTCCTTCTTATTATTAGACCCATTGCTCTTAAAAAAAGAGGAACAAAAATTAATACAGCAGCAAGTCAGCTTGCTGATATAACTATGGTGACATCTTGTACTTTGCATTTTATACTTCAGTATGATAAAATCATATATAAATTTAAAAATCTCCTCTGCAGATATTTTTTAAAAGTTATTTCTTTGAGGTAGATGATGATTATTGTTATATTGTTTCTTACATTTTCAAGAAAGTTTTAAAACATCTCAATTATAGTGGGGTGACCAAAACTTGAATCTAGTCTTAACTCCACTGTTGCAGTATATACACTGCTTATTCTGTACTTTAAATTTTGTGAATAGCTTAAATATCAACTTTCCAGAACAATTACGCATTTAGATTTGGATTGCAGCTCGTCACATTGTACACAAAGTTATTGCAATTCAACTAAAATTGCATCATTACTATTGTATGAAAATCACAATGAAGAATTTTATTAAGTGTGACTAATTCAATTGTTTTAAACATCAGCATTATAACTGTATTTATATCTTTTCTAAGGCTGCTACATTGATACTATAGTCTGTTAGTTGTAACTGAAGTATTTATAGACTTAAAACCATTGGCTTTACTTTGATTGCTGACGTTATACTGTACTTAAATTTTGTTCTTTATTTTATTCAATTTTCATCATAAAATGTGCAGATTATTCCCTAGAAGTGTAAAGTTGTTGTTATAACAAGGTCTCAATAAATACTTCAAACTTATTGTGTACCAATGAATTTTGTGCTCGAGCCATTTAAGATAGCAGATACTTAAGGTCACATTGATGATTTAAGTGCCGACAGCAAGGTCACACTAGACTAAACAATGAAAATAGTCACATGAAAATAAATAATTACATGATAGTTACATTGAAATACTTAACTGAATATTTTTGTTGTTGAGTTTAACGCTATTTTTCAGCACACAATAGGCATTACATGACAGTCAGTATTAATGGTGGAGGAAGAACCCGGGAAATCCCCCAGAAAGAACCACCGACCCACAAAAAGCTGCTGGCAAGCTTTCTCCCATATCCGCATTGGCCAAATCTGAGAGTCGAACCTATGCTGACAGAGGTGAGATGGCAATGATCTGTAACAGAGAGCACTTTCGACCACTCGGCCACTCAGTGCCCCTAACTGAATATGGTATCTCATACTTGAAAAGAGCACAATCTTCAGTAATCTGCTTCTGGTTTTTGTGTGTGGCACAAACATTAAACTAAGAAGTTACAGAATGGAAAGGTATCTGTCCATTAAAAAAAAGAAAACATTTAACCTCATTACCTATTAATAATGTGCATAAAGTTATACAAGCACCAGATTTCTGGCCTATTACATAAAACATAGATCTTGACTTAACTGTGTCCATGCAGATCTTATGGTCCATTGTATAAACTACAATTTTACACTGACACTGTGTATGCCTAGACCTTCGCCACTATAATAAACCCAAACCACCTGACCAATTTATAAACAAGAAATTTGGATCTTCACTGTACACCACTACCTACTGACCCATTATATAAAGTACAGATCTGGATTTACACTGTGTACACCATTACCTACTGACACATTATATAAAGTACAGATCTGGATTTACACTGTGTACACCATTACCTACTAACCCATTACATAAAATACAGATCTGGATTTACACTTTGTACACCAGTACCTACTAACCCATTACATAAAGTACAGATCTGGATTGAAACTGTTTACACCAATACCTACTGATCCATTATAGAAACTACATATCTGGATCAGTAATGTGTACACCACTACCTACTGACCTATTATATAAACTACATATCTGGATCAATACTGTGTACACCACTACCTAATGAATCATTATATAAACTACATATCTGGATCAATACTGTGTACACCACTACCTACTGATCCATTATAGAAACTACATATCTGGATCAGTACTGTGTACACCACTACCTACTGACCCATTATATAAACTACATATCTGGATCAATACTGTGTACACCACTACCTACTGACCCATTATATAAACTACATATCTGGATTTAAACTGTATACCACTACATACTGTCCCATTATATAAAGTACAGATCTGAATTACAATGTGTACAACCAGACCTTCAGACTCAAAGGAACCAGTGGCTTAGTGGTCTAAGGCACCATCATTCCCTTTGTCTGTGTGGACTCATCCAACATAGTTATGTCAGAAAGCTTGCCAATGGGTTTATCTTTATCTTGTAGTATAACCTTGTGCAAGCTTAGATTTGAATCCTCCCAAGCTTGCCAATTATGAGTTTGTGCATGCTTTCCAATTACATGCTTGGAGACAAAGCTGACTTAGATGAAATGTTATGGCGTATTATTCTATACAAGGTCACATACTCTATTTTGTTCTAGCTCATAATGTGCGAAAAACATCTAATATCAAATATTGAGATGAAAATGTGAATATATGGTAAACATTAATTAGCACAAGATCTACCTCTCCCAATGTAAAAAGCAAATGAAGTCAAGTTATTTAATAATATTTCAGCAGATAAAAATAAGAGCATAGGAATGGGATGGGTGTGTAAAACTGTTTATACTCAAGTTCTGTATAGCTTTGGAAATGTTTTACTAATTTACTTCCATGTAGAAATCCATTTGGGGGAGGATGGTATGTTACGTGCTTAGGCTCGAATAAACAGTAACATAGAAAGAGTGAAAATAACAAGCTTGTAAAAACTTAATAAGCAATTTATTAAGCACAAATATTTTCCAGTAAAGAAAAATAAACTTTCAGATTTAAGAATCAATTCCAAAATTCAAAAATAATTCAAAATATAATCCACTAGTGAAATTGCCAAAGTCCTGGTAATAAAATGTCCTAATAATTCCCAGTTCGAATCTTAGTGAAGCATCCAAGATGGAAGACAATGTCACATGATGAAGTCAATTCTGGTCTTATGAAATTCAATGAGCACAATTGTTTTCCAGATAAATAATAAAATAAATCCTCTTGATCCAAACAAATTAAACTAATTTCCAGTACAAGGTAATTTAAAATAACTCAAAACAACACAACTTAATATTCTAACAACCTAACTTCTACTAAATAGTTCACTCTAAAACATAATTTATATATCTGTTTTTACGTAAACAAGGAAGGGGTCACATGATCGTCTAGAATCTTTAGAACAAATTTACGTTCAAAAAATCTCGTGCACACCGTATGACCCAGATGAGAATCGAGTTATTTTTACTCTCAAGAACTAAAAATAGAAAGATGTTTATAACAAAGCTCTATTATGTCCTTGGAATCAACCAATCATTTTAAAAGCTTGTTTACAACTCTGAAGCCAGGTCAGAAATGAGGTCAACATCTGGTGTTTATTTGTAGAGTACAGATCATCCCACTTTTTAAAAAAAAATATCTCCCAATGAATGAATCTTAAACTTAAATGTCAAATTTAAATCTGACAAACAAACAATTAAAATAAAAATAAATCACTTTAATCAAATATACGTAACACCTTCCCCTATAAAATAAAAAGAAAGGTTTATATGATAAAACTTTTTTTTCTTCCACAAACCAATTTACACCTGAGGTTAAAAGAACTCGTATAAATTACACAGTGTATATGATATAATATATTGTTATACACGGGAAAGAGCGTCTGCTATTAAATTATCTTTTCCCTTGATGTGCCAGGTGTCAAGATTATATTCCTGCAATAACAAACTCCACCATAGTAATCTTTGATTTTTATTTTTCATCGTGGGTTGTGGTCACTAAAAACTATAATCGAAGAAGGAGCTGAACTAAGATAAACTTCAAAATGTTGTAAAGCCAAAATCAATGCCAAACATTCCTTCTCGATAGTTGAATAATTTCTCTGGTGCTTATTTAATTTCTTTGAAAAATAGCACACTGGATGTTCAATACCATTTTTGTCTTCTTGAATTAAAACTGCTCCAACACCAACATCACTTGCATCGACAGATAATTTGAAAGACTGACTGAAATTTGGAGCTGTAAGAACTGGTGCTGTTTCAAGTATGGCTTTTAACTTGTCAAAAGTCTCCTGACATTTTTCAGTCCAAAAGAACTTGTTCTTCTTCATCATCAAAATTTGTCAGGGGTTCTGCAATTATAGAAAAATTGGAACAAAATTTCCGATAGTATCCGGCCATACCTAAAAATCACATCAGTTGCTTTCTATTTTCAGGCACAGGGAATTTAGAAATAGCCTCAACCTTAGCATCTATTGGTTTAACTTGTCCATGTCCCACAATATGTCCTAAGAAAGTAACACTAGCACGGCAGAACTCACTTTTAGATAAATTAACTGTCAAACATGCATCAGTGAGTCTGTCAAAGAGTTTTCGAATCGCTGCTAGATGTTCTATCCATGTGTCATTGTAGATGATGACGTCATGTATATAGACATCACAATTTTCTAGACCAGAGGTGATCATATTCATGAGACGTTGAAATGCACTTAGTGACCCTTTCATCCCAAATGGCATTACTTTATATTGGTAAAGTCCATCTGGAGTCACAAATGCCGAGATTTCCTTTGCTCTTTCCGTTAGTGGAATCTGCCAAAATCCTTTCAGAAGGTCAAATTTGGTGACATACTTGGCATTCCCATTTTTATCAATACAATCATCAATTCTTGGTAGTGGGAATGAATCTGTTTTTGTCACATTGTTCACCTTCCTATAATCAGTGCACATACGGAAAGTTTTATCTGGTTTTGGAACAAGTATGCAAGGTGAACTCCAATCACTTGTACTTGGCTTGATAAAATCATTCTCCAGCAAATATTGAATTTGATTTTTTAAGTATTCCTGTTTGAGTGGATTCATCGTGTATGGATGTTGTTTGACAGGTTTGGAATTTAAAATTTCAGCATCGTGAAAAATTTTGTTTGTCCTTGTAGGAACATCTGGAAATAAGTGCTCATATTCAAATAATAACTGTTTCAGTTCATTTCTTTCTTGCACTTGTAAATGTGAAAGTTTCTGGTCTAGATCTTTCATAATTTCTGAATTACAAAGATTCGTCATTTCAATGTCAATAGAATCTGATGATATTCCTTCCCTGAGTGGGACAGGTACAATTAATTTAATTACGTATTTAACATGGCTATCTCTTTCAATATACTCTTTCAGCATGTTTATATGGCAGAGTTATTTTTGTTTGCGCCTCCCAGGAGTATTTATGATGTAATTTAAGTCATTAACTTTCCTGTCAACTGTGTAGGGACCATAATATTTGGCCAGAAGAGGATTTTATGGCATTGGTAAGAGAGCCAGGACTCTATCACCAGGCTGAAAACTCCTTTCCTTCAATTTTTTATATCTTGATTTCATTTTAGATTGAGCAGAGTGTAGATTTGCTCATGCGACCTCACAAGCTTAGACAACTTGTATCTAAAATCAGAAACATAAATCAAGAAGATTGATCTGAGTATCTTCATTAAAGAGAAGTTTCTCTTTCAATAACTTCAATGGTCCACGCACAGTGTGTCCAAAAATCAGTTCTAAGGGACTGAAGCCTAAAGATTCTTGAACTGATTCTCTAATAGGAAACAATAGTAAATAAATGCCTTCATCCCAATCTTTATTCATATCAAAACAATATGATCGGATCATATTTTTCAAAGTCTGATGGAATCTTTCTAATGCCCCTTGGCTCTCAAGGTGATAGGCAGAAGATTTGAATTGCTGAATGCCCAATTCATACATAACTTGTTGGAAAATTCCAGACATGAAATTTGAACCTTGATCAGACTGAACAGATTTGGGAAGGCCATACTGAGTATAAAACTTTATCAAAGCTTTTACTATTGTTTTAGATTTTATATTCCTCAACGGAATTGCCTCTGGAAACCTTGTTGATGCACACATAATGGTCAACAGATATTGGTTACCTGACTTGGTCTTAGGTAAGGACCTACACAATCTACCATAATTCTAGTAAATGGTTTGTCAAAGGCAGGAATAGGTTGTAGATGAGTCTTGGGTATCTTCTGATTGGGTTTTCCTACCATTTGACAAGTATGACAAGATCTACAGTATTTGGTAACATCACTTTTGATTTTTGGCCAATAGAAGTGAGTCAAGATCTTGTGATAAGTTTTATTACTCCCTAAATGACCAGCCAAAAGAGTTTCATGGGCCAGATTAAGTATTTCCTGTCTGTAATGTTTTGGAACTACTATTTGATAGTTCACCGACCACTCATCACCAGCAGGTACCTCGGGAGGTCTCCATTTCCTCATAAGAATTCCATTTTTAATGAAATAACAGACAGGAACTTCAATGGCTTCAGTCTCACTTATGGCCCTTTGAAACAAACAGGAGATCTCAGGATCTTTTTCCTGTTCGACGACAAGTGACTGTCGTTTATAACCCTGATTTGAATAAAGAGAATGAGTTGTTAAAAGAGGATCACTATGATCAATACCTTCTGATTGATCCAAACAAGGAGTAAAAGTGACCTCATCAAAAGCCTGACCTATACACGTGTCAGCTAAAGTAATACAGACTTCATCAACATCATTCTCAAGAGCTTTCTTTGCCATAGCTCTGGTAACTGCACAAGCTTGAAATATATCAGGGAATTCTTTTTCAATTGGATCAACTTTCTGATTCAAATCAGGCTTGTCAGTTACAAGTGGATTAACCACAACCTTGTCTCCAGCTAAGTCATTGCCTAGCAATAAATGAATGCCCTCAACGTGTAAAACCGAGACAGTTCCGACTGTTACAGGTCCTGACAATGAACCTGATGACAAATTTACACAATGGAGAGGAACATTAACAAAGCCGCACTCTACTCCCTGAATAAGAACACTTTCATTAGAAGAAGACTTCTCAGAAAAAGGCAAAGTACCTGACAATAAAAGACTCTGAGAAGCTCCTGTGTCCCTTAAAATTTTAATAGGGGTGGCGTTGGCTGAATCACCCAAGAGTGATATAGAACCCTTCGATATGAATGGTTCATAATTCTCCATAATAAAATCAGACTGGGATTTATTAGACCCAACAAATGTATTGCTTTCAATACATGACCGTGACCTCGACCTCTTAGAAATAAGAGCATTTGGAAAAATCTGTCTTGATTCTGATGCCTATTTTTCAATTTGTAGCAATCAGAAATAATGTGCCCTTAGTTTTTGCAATAGGTACACGTCAGAAAAGACAAGGATCTAGAATCAAGCTTCTCTGAAGTTTGATTTTTGAAAGTGTGCTAGTTTGAGTTTTAAAAGGGCAGGTATTAAGCTGAAATACTTTTCTGCCAGAAGACTGTTGAGTAGAAGTCTTGTTAACAAAAGGAACTTTATGTGTCAAAGAATATTCGTCAGCAGCTCAAGCAGCATTCTCCAAGGTTTCAATCCTATGCTCATCAAGATAAGACTTAACGTCACTATGGACACAGTTTTTGAATTCTTCAATTAATATAATTTGCTTGAGATTTAAATAATCTTGTTCAACTTTCTTGGCTAAGCACCATCTATCAAACAACTGCTCTTTTTGTCTAGCAAATTCGACATGAGTTTGTCCAGCTTCTTTTCTGTAATTTCTGAATTTTTGTCGATAAGCTTCAGGGACTAACTCTTAACCCCTTAGAATGCATTCTTTAACCACATCATAGTCACCACTTTGGTGAACAGACAGTGAAGTGTAAATCTCACTAGCCTTGCCAGTGAGTACACATTGCAATAACTGAGTCCAATGCTCCCTGGCCACTTTAAATTTTCTGCAACTTTTTCAAAACGAATAAAGTATTTGTCTACTTCTTTTTCTCTGAAAGGGGGCACTAATCTAATATTCCTTGCTAAATCAAAACTTAAATTTGGATTTGAAGTATTGAAGGTGTTTTTCACTTGCCAGCTCTGTTTCTTTCATTTTACATTGATATTCCCTTTCTTCATTCTTTCTCTCTCTCTCTTTATCAATTGTTTTTCTTGTAATCAAATGTGCATCTGCTCTTTTTTGTAATTCAAATTGTCTTTCTCCTCCTTTTCATATTGTAATTGTCTTTCTCCTCTTTGTCATATTGTAATTGTTTTTTCTTTCTCCCTTTCCTCTCTCTCTCTCTCCTCTTTTTCATGTTGTAATTGTCTTTCTTTCTCCTCTTTGTCATATTGTAATTGTTTTTCTTTCTCCCTTTCCTCTCTCTCTCTCTTCTTTTTCATATTGTAATTGTCTTTCTTTCTCCTCTTTGTCATATTGTAATTGTTTTTCTTTCTCCCTTTCCTGAAATTCCAGCTTCTTCAACTCTAATTCCATCTTGAATTTTAATTCTAATTTCTTTATTTTAATGTCAGAGTCTGATGCAGAGTTACTGACCGAAATCAAAGCACTTTTTTCCAAAACATTCTTTTCTACCAAATATTTGACCAAAATCTTTTTGATATTTTGTTTCGTTAAAGAAGCCTTGACTTCAGAAAGATCATATTTTCTTGCAAGTTGAATCAACTCATCCTTTTTGAAAAGATCTAATTGCTCCTGAGTAGGATTAGAAAGAAATATTTCTACTTTAGATGTCATTTTAATACAAGCCTGTCAATCTCACTAAAGATTTAAAAAAAAAAAAAAAATTCAAAAACTAGGGGAATTCAAATTTAAAACAAAAGTTTTCTGACAAAAATTCTAGCCAAATTCCAATTGATCCCAATTTCGGACGAGCTCCCAATTTCTGTGTTACGTGCTTAGACTCGAATAAACAGTAACATAGAAGAAGTCAAAATAACAAGCTTGTAAAAACTTAATAAACAATTTATTGAGCACAAATATTTTCCAGTAAAGAAAAATAAACTTACGGTTTTAAGAATCAATTCCAAAATTAATCCAAAAATAATTCAAAATATAATCCACTAGTGAAATTGCCAAAGTCCTGGTAATAAAATGTCCTAATAATTCCCAGTTCGAATCTTAGTGAACCATCCAAGATGGAAGACGATGTCACATGATGAAGTCAATTCTGGTCTTATGAAATTCAATGAGCACAATTGTTTTCCAGATAAATAACAAAATAAATCCTCTTGATCCAAAAGAATTGAAATAATTTCCAGTACAAGGTAATTTAAAATAACTCAAAACAACACAACTTAATATTCTAACAGCCCAACTTCTACTAAATAGTTCACTCCAAAACATGTATACCTGTTTTTATGTAAACAAGGAAGGGGTCACATGATCATCTAGAATCTTTAGAACAAATTTACTTTCAAAAAATCTCGTGCACACCGTATGACCCAAATGAGAATCGAGTTATTTTTACTCTCAAGAACTAAAAATAGAAAGATGTTTATAACAAAGCTCCATAATGTCCTTGGAATCAACCAATCATTTTAAAAGCTTGTTTACAACTCTGAAGCCAGGTCAGAAATGAGGTCAACATCTGGTGTTTATTTGTAGAGTACAGATCCCCACTTTTTAAAAAATAATATCTCCCAATGAATGAATCTTAAACTTAAATGTCAAATTTGAATCAGACAAACAATTAAAATAAAAATAAATCACTTAAATCAAATATATGTAACAGGCATCTGATGGTTAGGTTCCCTCTCTTATCTGTCAAATTATAAACTATTAGGTGAAAGACAAGAATGTTTGAAATTTGAATTACTCTGAACCACCTCTTCTAAACAAAATCCTCAGAATAAAATTCTGCATCATCCTCTGCTTCTGGTGTGAATCAGGTATCATCCACTGAAATGGATTACAGCAACATGCAACTAGGAAACAAACTTGGTATTTACCTCATTGGCAAAAGCATTTCACTTTTAGTTCAACATTCTAAAAATCATTTACCAAGTCTAAGAAATATTAAAGTGTTATCAGCCTTTAATGAGCTCCTAAATTTCAGTTTTACCATCCATTTTGAAAAGGCCATGACACATTAAACAAAAACTCAGAGAAAACTGATTAGGTATAATAAGATTTTTTTTAATAAAAAAAACAACTTCCATCTTCTTTGACAATGAAAAGAATTTAATGTAACAACCTCGGAACAATTGTTGAGTTTGGTATGTGAGAGGTAAAAAGATCATAAAAATAATGGAAATGAGATTGATAAGCATGCATATAATTTTATAATCTCCTGACCATATTGTCAATAACATAGCATTGCATCGATTACTGCAGATTGGCAAGCACATGAATAAATAGTAATGATGTGCAGAGTTGTCATCTCAGTTATTGGGTGTTGCAACATTACAAAGTAATTTTTTTTATTTATTTAAATCATAAAGGTGAAACAGTATGCTACTAGTGATTTTACAGTCCCAAAAACTGGCAAAATACAAAACACACAAGCATGATTTTAAATTATCTCTCATGCTGTAGGATCAGGTACTTTACATATATTAATTCTGCGGGCAATGAAATATCCCAAATTACTGAGCTAAATTGCAATAGTTCAACCTTGAAAATTATGCCAAATTTTGAACACGAGGCTACAATAGTTGTTTGTATTCTTGTGATTCAGATATGTTGTTTATAGTTTAGAGTTCATAAACCAATCACCTGACTGTAAAAAGGGGAAGTAGCTGCCATTAATGCCTCAATACCGAATTAAGTCTCTGTCACAGAAAAACACATTTATCTTGCATGCTTTTATTTGATTTCTTTCTAAACACGCAAAAGTCACAAAGCTCAGTTCTTTATAGAATGTTGGCAGAACGGGATGCATCTCTGTCTTAAAGAAGACTTTTTTTTAATTTTAAACTTTAAGTATGTAAATAACTGACAATTTTTTTTTCTCTTCTTCTGGCAGCAGATTGTCATTGAAACAGATTTAGTACCATTCTTTCAAAAACTTAATGCCAGAAGTTATCATTACAAAATTACAGAGATTATATTTGATAGTGCATACATTGTCGGTAAATAGCCTTTACAAGTACCAGACAGCAAATATCTTGCTGTATTAAGTTTGTATATTAATAATTTTGCAATCAACAGTTACTATCCATTTTACAGGATTTTACTAAATGGAATTCTGTATCCAGTCTTCCATTCCCTGACAAGATGACTGCATAGTTCTTTGAGTGTACAATCACTTTAAGAATTTCCATTATGCAAAAAACTTAATTGTTTCTCTAATATGGATATTTGCCAAAAATTTAAAAGTGAAAAAAAGACATTTCTAAGAAAAGTAAAATTTCATATTTTGCTTTTGTCAAGAAATAATTCAGTTTATTTTTAAATTTATTAATAATGTTCATTCAATTTAACATAGTGAAATATTGGAATTATATATTTTATTTATGTAGCAGCTAAGAACAAGTAATTCAAGTTCTTAGCATTTTTGCAACACTGAAAATGTATAGTATTTAACTCTAGTGCATTATCAGATGCTATCAATAAAAACAAGATTTCCAATAGCATCTTTTTGTTTGACAGTGTAGTTTCTTGCACTTAGCTGAACAGTATGTACCATGATCTGCTAGTGGTTTAAGCAGTTCGAGTGTTCGTCTCAGATGCCAGAGGTTGCAGGATCAAACCCCAGTCAAGTCATATCAATGACTCATTAAAATGGCACTCGGCATCTCTGCTCTTTTGTACAGAATTTACTCGTGTCCGATAATTTAGGAAAAAATAAAAAAACGGAAGAAAGGGGGTCAGCTTATGTGGCCAATTTCGAAACTTAAAAATTTTAAGTTTTTGCATTGACTACCATAAAGGCTGTATATCTTGAGTAACAAGAAAATAATTGTTTTTCCATGTCTTATATGCATGTAAAAGGGTACAATTTCTGTGTCTCAACACTTTGCATATTTTCTATTTCTCCAACATGTGATCAAAGAAAGGTAAATAAAGACATTATAATTTATGGGCCATTCGAGTTTACCCAGGAGACCAGGCTGTATAATGAATAGTACTTACACAGTGCATATTGCGCTGCATCAATAAATCACATTTTATTCCCAAAAATATTAGCAGCAGATTTTTTTTGTGCTTTATTATTATTGTTTCTACCAGACTGCATTCTTCCAGATGACAATTCAGCTAGACGTACCTAGCTGATTAACTTACATTAATCCACATGCTCACAAGTTAAAAAATTCCAGTGATAGAAGTAATCCTAAATGAGGTAATCTTTATAAAAAGGTACACGTTTAACATAACCAGCATCTATTCAAATAACTGTTACATACTCATGAAAGAATGTTAATAAAAAAAATGGCTAAACTTCTTAATATTGTTCAACTAAGATCATCATCAATCTGTTTTTGTTTTGTGTGTTGGCTAAACAAAATCATAATTTTCCACATATTCAAAGGCTGGTTATTTTGGCGTCTCCTTTGTTTATATATAACGTACATGTCTTTTGTTTTTCAACAATAATCCAGTGCAGTTAATTCTTAAAACCCTGAAACTTGTTTTGGTTAAGGGAATTTTGACCAGCAGCGATACCAGTACTTTGATGTTTAATTGCTATTTTCTCTATAATATTAGCATGATTGCCATAGTTTTGATGTAAGCGACCTTACACCGCATTTTAAAAAACTCAGATTTTATGGTATTACAATAATTTTCTAAGTATTATTTCCGATATTTCATTATTGTAATTTAAAGATATTATTTAAGTTTAGTGCAGTGGTGTCTATGATTCAAATTGAAGGGATATACTTGATTCAACAGGATATACTTCATAACCGCTCTGGTGGCTTAGTGTTTAGAGCATCTGCCGCGGAAGCGGGAAATCATGGGTTCGATCCCCGGCCGAATCATACCAAAGACTTACTTAAATGGTACTGACAGCTGCCTCGCTTGATGCTCAGCAGTAAGAGGATAGTGTTAGGACTGGTCAGCCTGGTATCAGGATAATGTGACTGGGTGGGACATCATGCTATATGTCTGCAGCATGATGACCCAGTGCTAGACATTACTATAAACTGCCTTACTGCAGACATCGTAGTGATATGACAAATATTGTTTAAGCTACGTTAAAAATCCTAATCAAACAAAACAAACAGGATACTTCATTAGCACAAGTTCCAACCTTCAATGTAAATGTGGTGGTGCCATAATATAAAATGCTCACTAGCTTATATCCGAGCATTGAACAAAACACCTATGTTGTCCATTGTTGTCCAATTTCACGGCCAAAATATTTAATTACTGGTGTGTTGATATAAAATTCTATTGCAATAACAGATAAACAAAAAAATAATTAACTAGAGTCAAAGGGGGGAAAGGTACTGTTTAGCAACTGATGAATGCTCAATTCTCATCATCATCAGATCAAATTATACACAAATCTAATTAAGGTACAAACAATAAGAAAAATTAAATTAAATTTATTGACTTTGAAAAGATTAATTAGCTTCTAACATTTCAGCGTACAAAGCATACATGCCAAAATAAATGTGTTTACAACTTGCCACCTTCTTGTGATGTTATCACATTCCTGTGAGTCAGCTTCTGTATAATGTTTATACCTATTCATTTGGGGGGTCAGCTTATAAGCATGCAAACTTATACATTGAATACTTAAGTATTTAATAATTTGAGACTCAAAGTCAATGCGAAAAAAATAGATTTTCTGTATATATTACACTTTCTTCCTGTTCTCACATAATGATATGGAAACTGACCATATTGTGCAAAGTGTGATGGTGATGGCATCATTAAGTAATTTACGTAGAAAAAGTTTCATATCTCCAAATCTAACTTTTTGTTCAGAGTATTTTTCCTCATTGTTAGGTTTTTTTTTAAATCTTGTTAAAAGGTAGATTTTTAAGATTGCAATGTTGTTTATGTCAACGAAGATTCTTGATTCACTCCCAAAATATCTTCTACTGTCACCTCTTCATCGCATAATGGAATTGATTCATATCTACTATAGAATTGGCAGGATTTTCCTGTCACTAAATGGTTAAAAGGTAGAAGATGCATGTAGTTGCAGTATACAGCTGAATATTTGTAATCCTAGGCTGTTGCAGACTAAATCATTATGTCTTATTAATTGCTACAAAAGTGTTGATTAACATTGTTGTATCAACTTCAAATTAAACTTTGGTTTTGGTGTTTACAGCACAGCAACACAATGCTGAGGACTTGGGAGTAATTTACTGTCTTTTACAAATTCTTTTCATATTCTGGTTTCATAGCTGTATATTTACCATAACAATGCCTGTGACCACCTGACGTGCTTAATTAAGCAGGGCAGAAATATGTACTTGCCTATTTCACCCTCTGATCTTGATCAGTAAAGTAACTGGCTTCATTGTTTAAAGTTTGTGGATTGGATTATACAGTGTGAGAGCAAAGTAAGTCAGAAATGATTTTAAATAAGTTAATTGATTAAGGTTGAACTACTGAAGAGCCTAATCCGCATAAAACAATACAAATTACTTTGGCTCTCTCAAAAAGGTAACTGCTGCTTTGGACCTTAAAGTTGCTGAGTTTAAATTATACATGATTAAAAAGTACATTGGACCAGATTAAAGATGTTACTTGTAATTGAATGTGGTTGGAGCTACATGTGTCATAACACAGGGCTGATTTGACTTAAGTGTTTTAAAGTTTGTCAAGATGTCAATGTTTGCCATTCCAAAACACAGAAATCCTGGCATCCAAAATAACACAAAATCAGATGATGGTTGGAAACAGTAATTTCATTCATAGTAATCATGTTAAAGGGACATAACTATTCATTCTACTCTTCCTGTAAAGCTGGCTTTTAAGTCTCTTACAGAGGCAAGAATGAAATCACATGTCATGCAGAGTCATGATCTCATACAAGCACTGCATTAAATGTGGATCAAGTTAGATATTCCAACAATTGTTGCATTTATTCTCTTGTGAGTGCACATCAGCAGAACACAACCAGTGATCATGATTTTTTAAAATTATAAATGTGCATTTGACTTTGAACGACCACACAATAACTAATATAAATATTTTGACTGAAAATCTTTGTAAAAATTAATGCAGAATACATTTCACTAACTGCCTTTGTAATCCATAATTTCTTGGATGAATTGGGTCATTCTTTTTGTTTATAATGCTAGTAAATGACAATCATTTTCTGGATTTGATTGTCATTATTATTTTTTTTTTTTTTTTTTTTTTTTATTATTGAACACAAGGTATCAGGATTTTACATATTCCCCTACATCACCACCTGACCTGGCGTATGGGGCATGATCTTAAATTCTTTTGTGTCCTGATCTCTACATGTGTTCCCTACACAACACACACACACACATGCACACACAGACACTTATTTACAATCACAATTATTGTACACAAAGTCATACTCGCATACAAATCCCAAGATGCTTGAAATTGCATTAAAAAAAAAATAATAATAAATATATAAATTTTAAAAGTAAAAATAGTAATAATAATAATAATAATTCATGTACCAAAAGTTGATAATAGGGTCCACTTTCTTTTAAACTCGTCACTGCTGTTATTCACTTTGGCGACATTTTTCCAGCGTTTTATATGATAAAACACAATTTTTATAATAGGCAAGATTTGGGCTTTTTGATGCACAACGTGATCTGTATATAACATATTTTGCAAGCAAAATTAGGAAGTTGATAAGATCGTCAAAGTTATTTCCTATAAAGACATCTTTTCGTGTAATTCTAAAATTTGGGTCATAAGTTTGGATCCATTCTACCAACAGTTTCCAAAAGTTTTCAGTAACTAAACAGTCATAAAATAAGTGCTCAATTTCTTCTATTCCCTCATTACAAAAGGTACATTTATCATTGTCACTTAAATTAATCTTTTTTAGAAACTGGTTTGTGGCAATATTTCTGTGGAGAAATCTAAAGTTAAAGCTAATCAGTTTTGTGTCTTTTGTACAAAATCTAGCCGAAACAAAAGAGTTGGTCCATTCATTTGTACCAATCGCACACTCTAGCTATCTGGACCAAGTTTCCTGTTTACCATTTGGCTTTATTATTTTGGTTCTTATCAGGTCTTTATAGATAAATTTATTCTTTGCTCTTACCCTAAGGAGAGATGTTTTGTCCAAAGCTACAAGAAAACTATTTCCACTTTCATAGAAAGTTTTAATTTTCTTTTTCCGCATCACAGAGATCTTTGAAATAAGAGCAAAGTACTGTATGAAATTATTTGTTTTTGTTTTTTGTTTTATTTCATCAAAACTTAATAGAGACCCTTGTGCATCAAAAAGTTGTTTAATAATTACAATACCATTTGTTCTCCACCTTGTGTATGATTTAAAATTATCTACAGTCACTAAATTAAGAATATCTTGAGACAAGTATTCATTGGCAGTAGATGGTTCATTTTTCCATTGAGATAATGCATAAATAACATCACGCCAAAAAATATTTTTAATTAATTTAGAGATTACTTTTAATTTAGTTTTTCCTAATGAAAGTAACAGCATTCTCTTGTGAGTGCACATCAGCAGAACACAACCAGTGATCATGATTTTTTAAAATTATAAATGTGCATTTGACTTTGAACGACCACACAATAACTAATATAAATATTTTGACTGAAAATCTTTGTAAAAATTAATGCAGAATACATTTCACTAACTGCCTTTGTATTCCATAATTTCTTGGATGAATTGGGTCATTCTTTTTGTTTATAATGCTAGTAAGTGACAATCATTTTCTGGATTTGATTGTCATTTTTAGAGTGGTGATAGTGATGGTGATGACACAGGTCATCACAACTACACAGGTGTCTGCAAATTAGGGTTAAAGTAACAAAGGGTTTGTGCTTCATGTGAAGAACCTTGCTGACATTAAAACAATAATATAATTAGACTCGGCAAGAGTCCTGTGCAGTTATGGCAGGTTGTCATCAATCTGAATCAACCCAATGGCTGGGAATGAATGAAACTTCTTGGTGAAATCAGTAATGTTGTACTGATGTTGCCAAATTTCAATACAAACACTAAAATAACATTTTCCATTTGAAGAAAAATTCACACTGACTCTAGAGGAAACTTGGATCTAGTACATCATCTTCTAAGATAAAGAATGGTGAGGACTGACACCTTTATAATCCAGCAATGATGTAAGCGAAGCTTAAACTGTTTTTTGAACATTTAAGTAAAGTATGAATATTACTCTGAAAGGTCTGACTTCATCAGATGATGTGAACATTTTAATATGTAGAAAAAAATGAAATTTGTTCAATAGCTGTATTATTTTGTCCATTTGCATGCTAAAAATTGGATTGATGAAAAAATCTCTTTTGAGGTTGAAACTCCAGACCAAACATTGGAAATCTCTTGATCTGTCCTGACCTGTCTTTTCTATCACATGTACAATATGAAAGAAAAGAATTATAAATTGAAACTTGACATGATCAATCACCTTTAAATGTTAATTGAATGTAGATAGAAGCTAATAAATCTTAAATTTCTTACACCACAAGATCAACCAGTAACAGGTATTCATATCATTTAGTATACAGTAAGCTCCACTGACTTGTTCAGTCGCAGCTCATGTGTAGACAAACACTACCTCATCTTTATAGCCTAAATGTCTAGTTTAGAAATGTTTCTTGTAAGATCTGTTTGAGGTCATAGAGTACTTCTTCCTTTATTTATGTGAATTGTGTGTTGATGCTTTTCATTCCTTTTTCAGTTTCAGAGAGTGACACTTGTGTCCTATATCAGAAACATCTTCAGTCCTCAATTCACATTACAGTCTCTTTTTTTCTCAACCATAAGTGTTGAAACATTTTAATGTTCAGGTTTAATTTTAAGTGAATATAACCAGTAAATGTATTTTTTTTTTAAAATGTACATTCTTTTGACTAGTACATGTATGTAATTTTCATTTGCCATGGTCAGAAGACCTTTGATGATAAGAATTGTATCTTTCATTTTTTGGTTACTCTGAGTTTTCAACAATTTAAGAAACCCGGAAGCAATAATTTGTAGCTTTATTTACTTACATCAGTGCAAATTTGTAACAAATTTGTATCTATCATTAAATTGCTTTGAAAAGTTAAGTAACTTAATTGGAATGTTTATTTGCTTTTTTATTCTGCAAATTTGCTCATTTATTATATCCTGTAGTTTTGTCCCATATCCTAAACATGGGAGATGGCTGTACATTTTTTTGACATATACATGTACATTGGCATAAAGTGATTGATATCATCCTATAAGGTTGAATACATCGGTTACTTTTTGTGAATCTCATGAAGAATGAAGCAAATACAACAGCTGATCAGAAAATTGTAGACCTGTTTAATGGTAGCTTTATTAACTTTAGAGATCCATAGTCGCAGTCGAGTATGTGGTAGATCACAATACGCTGTTAGGACACAATATTTGTTTATCTTAATGCCTCCAATGGGAAAATTTAGGATCGACTTTTTTTCTTTCCTGTTTAGGGCTTCGTTGATATTTCAGCCGCATCCATATAATAATAATAATAATAATAATAATAATAATAATAATATGAGGGCTTTGTAAAGCGCCTAATGTTTAGAAGCTCTAAGCGCTTTACAACATGTATAATGATATGACTACAAAAACAAAAAAAACAACAAAAAAACTTGAAATTAAAAAACTAAAATGCTGAAAATATTTAAATGTTGGAAACATTATTAGGTCTTTAATTTTTGTTCTTGCAGTCGAAACAGGCGAGTTTTAAGAGCACTCTTGAAAGGGATCACTGTGACTTTGTGTCTTATTTCAATGGGCAATTGGTTCCACGTTGCTGGACCCTGCAGGGTATGCAAAAGAATTTTGTCCATATGACTTCGTTTTCATAGTAGGAATAATGATTATACGATTCTCAGAAGACGAGCGTTAAGTAAGGCTAGATAGGTATTTTGGACTGAAGTCCGTCATTGAAACGTAGCACAGAGAACACATTTTGTGGTTGATTCTGAATCGAATGGATAACCAGTGTAGGGTACAGAGCAGTGGGTAGGTGTGCTCTGATCGTGGTACTAGCAGCTGTGTTTTTAACTTTTTGAAGTTTCAGAAGTAGATATTGAGACGAACCGGACAGAATTGAGTTACAATAATCCAGTCTTGAAATTACTAATGAACACACGTGTTTTATTTAGTACCATCAACTGAAAGAAATTTGCGAATGGAGCTGATGCATCTCAGCTCAAGATATACAGCCTTGCATATGTTCATGACATGTTGGTGCAACGTGAGAGTACTGTCCAGAGTAACACCTAGGTTTGATACTGACTGAATTTAATGTTGGTGTTGCTGATTTGTATTGTTTGAGGTAAAGGATGTGAATTAGAAAGTCTTTTTGTTGTGATCAGAATGACCTCAGTTTTCTGCAGCTTGTTAATGTCATCCATGATTTCAGAAATCACAGAAGATTGTCACTATCATCATTATGAGGTTACATATTGAGACCTTTTTTATGAGCCTACTTAAATCATTCTCCTCCTACTCTCTCCGATCTTTCGCTCAACGGATCACATGCATTTTTCTCAGGAACACTTAATTACGGCACAATATGTGGTACAGGTACTCCAATATACCGAAAAGTTTATTTCCAACACCAAATGATGAGTTAATTCCATTTTTTTCTGTTTCTGATCCTTTTTAACACATCAACTAAACCATTAACAAATTCAGCTACACAATAGGGATGGAATATGCATCAATGCTGTTAGAATGTCATTTTTTTTTAGGGGGTGGGGAAACTTTTATTTATACAATACTTGTCGCTATTGTCGAACGCCTTCTTCCCACGCAGCTCTGATATCCTGGCATAATCAAAGTCTATGAAGAAGAATGACTTTTCTGCGCATTGATATGCGAGGTGCACGAGTGGACCCTTCTTGGAAATTTTCCACTCTATGGGAGAATTTATTCACATCAAACAGATTAAGATTTTCGTCACAAATAATCTACAAAACAGAGGTATGTATTACTTAATTAAAATTAGTCCCCCACCCCGTACCAAAAAAAAAACCCATAGCACGAAAAGCAAAACAAAACAAATGAATATTAGTATATTATTATTTTATTACCGAAAAATAAGGTCCTAAAGATCGAGACCGTGTTTTCACCTTAGCCGAATTTTGGATACCCTCGAAATGGCCAGATGTAAACGACTCTCCTAATAAGTAAAAAAGTTAGTTGCTCTTTCTCAAGACAGTTGAACACTGACATAACAGTATGTTTTACAAAATACGCCCAACCTTAGCCCTTTTTTCGGCAACTTGTGAAGACTAACAAATGCAGTTTTTCCTTATTACAACAGTTATCTGAAAATAAGCATTTTGTTTGAATTTTTTTAAAACAACCATGTACTTAATTTACAAGAGGCCTTGTTTTGTAAGTTCTATTTAAAATAATAAAATTAGCTCATAAATAGTTTGTGCTTTTCGTTCTAGTCTTTGCAATTTGACTGTCGCATGCAATTCTTCTAATGATGTTTGTTGTCTCAGGATACATCTGATTTGCAAGAAATAATTGCCTTCTTCCTGTTATATTTTCTGTGAGCAGAATGGGTTGAAAACTCCTTTTCTATGAATACTTAAAATTTTCAAACGTATATTAACACAAATATAGTCTACTAGAAAACATCAACTCGAACATAAGCTTTAGCAATCAAAATGTGAAATTGGGTGATTGTAGAATAAAATAGAATTGTTTTAATTAATAAATAAATGATTGGGCAAGAAGGTTTCATAGAAATTTTAATTTTATTAAAGGGTACATTTTAATGTATTGGAAAAATGTGTAGTTGTACTAAAAATTAATGTTAGGATTTGTGCATGAAGATTAAATCGAGAAAAACCAATGTAGATGGAAAATAAAATGTTAACACAAAGATACAGAAACATATATGTATTTGTTTAGGTAACAATTCAGCTATATGTTCCAATTCACTTAAATCATTACGTTGGTAAACTACTGCTTCAGAAGATTTTTATATATACCCAGTCAAAGTCTCGTATTAGTTTAAAGCCCACATAATTATATAATTATCACTTTAAAATTTCATTTTCTTTTCTCTGTTTTTTTTTTCATTCTTTTTTCCAAAATGCAAGCCATATGCATTATAAGTGTTTTATCTCTTTCTTTCTTATTTTTAGAGGTGCAAACGTCTTTAAACTTTGCAAAATATCCGCATAAACCCTATAAATCCTTGAATGAAACGTTGCTCGCAACTCGAAAGAATAACAAGGCACGTTTTCCTTCCGTTGGGTCGATTAAAAGCTGCTTTTCATCTTAATTTTGTGTCGAACTTACTAGAATTGTATACTGGGGTGACTTGTATTTCTGTGACAACTGTGTCTTCAAAATAATATAATTACCTGATTTGTATTGCAAGAAGTGTGTGTTAAATATTTTTAATTGTTTACCAATATCAGTATCTCTGGATAATAGATATATTTGGTCATTAGATATAAATGTTTTACAGAAGTCATTCTCGAACTTATTTCATATTTCCAACTGAAATAAATTGTTGAAATCCAGGAGTCTAGTTATATTGGTTGAGTATTATTTCCAAGAAGTAGATATGCTGACAAATATTAACATATAACGTCATCAATAGCAGAGCCGTTTGTCATATCCCTTGTAGATATGATTGTACTTCGCCCTCTGAAGACATTCGGAGAACTTCAGGTCGCACTGACATACACTGCGGGCGCATAGGTCTTTATCTGGATAAAAACAAAGGCGATGTTTTAATATATATATATATATATATATATATATATATATATATATATATATATATATATGAAATGAAAAACGACATTCCTGATCCAATTTACTATATGCTTCTTAGAGTTGCGCTCCACTCATATTACGTACTTCTAACAACAACAATAAGACTGATTCTACTACAAGAATGAGTAATTTTTCTACCTAAGAACATCATACCACCCACACACAAAAAAAACAAGACACAGCAATAGAATCAGGATGTGGGTCAAAAGTTAATTCTAAGACAAGATTTATTAAAATTATAATTAAGGACATGACAAACACAGCTACTATAGGTGTATCCATGGAAAAATACCAATGTTCCTAATATTTAATTTAAATTCACTAAGAAATATTAATAATGTATTATGCTGATTACAAAATCAATGTCCCTAGTTAAGTATACAGTGAACTCGATTTTGGACTAAGGTAAACTACAAATACCATTATGCTTAACATATAATCATGAAGAAAAACTCCAACAAACAATACAAATTAAAAAACGTAATAATATATATTATGCCCTGCTAGGAGTGGCAAGTACAAGGTAATGTTTCTTTCATTTGCAACATGTACAGTGGATGAAATGCTGCACGATGATATGAAATATAGTTATTGTGTAAGTTTTATTATTTGTTTTAAGATGGCACAGTTTCGTATTTTGCATACGGTTAAATTTTTAAACAAAAAGAATTTCCAATCTTCTCACTGAATTTAGAGGCTATTTACAAAAGGACGCTTGTATATCTTATATATTCTGAAAAGAACTTTTAATTCCCTTGAATTTTTGGTGCGGTTGGTGGATATTGTTTGGGTTATCGAGTTTACAGCTTGGACTAAGTTCAGATTTACGCCTGTCAAAAAACGGCTAGTTTGCCGAAAATGTTTGTTACTTTTTATATATTTTGCATTTCTTTAATTGCACATTCAAATGCGAGTATTCTCTAGTCTGTCAAAATGTATTTTACCTGTTTTATTAAGTGCTAAAGATAGTGTACTTTAGACTAATTCAGACTGATTTTTCGAGCACATCGGAGCAGTCGTTTTGGTTAGTCATGTGCTTATATCGTGCACAATATCTGAACAAATTTCAGACGCAATATACGAAAGTCTCAGAAGTATGTAAACATTCTCTCCATTGTGCATGATGCACACCCAACTAACTTTACCTTATTATGCCTGTCACTCTCTCAGAAGTACGTAATATATGTATAGCGCCACCACCACCACACCATGTAGATATACTCGTATGATTTTATTTGGTTTGTATATTGAAACATTTAACACATTAACCCCTAGCGATGAGTTAAGGGGGCATGAGCCTATTCCAAGGTCTGTAGCGTCATGGTCATGCATGATATGCTAAAGTGAGTGGTATTAGAGAAAGGTAGACATATTTAGCTCTAAATGATACCAAATAATCTGGACATTTTAGTTGCACTACGAAATACAGACGGAAAAACCTAACTTTTTTAACCCGTTTTTTTTTTCACCCAAAATTCGCGCATGATCAGAATCCGAATTTGTGTCCACATTTTAGACTTTATGACCTCAGATCTACGGCAGACCGGTCTGAAGCGCACACACACACACACACACACACACACACACACACACAAGCGAACCAGTGCAAAAAGTAGGATAAGGTGGACATTTTGAATAAAGAGCCTTCTCCATATGAAAATTATGGGTCTGTTAAGCAAAAAAAGGCCATTTTTTCACCTTCTGCTCATGCGCGAGCAAACTAACCAATGAAAAACATTTTCTTTAGCACAACTAGCCATTTGTCTAATGGAATATTGCTTGGAAATCGATGTATTAGGATGTATTCTGAAATAGTCCCCAAAATGTGTTTCCTACTCGCATTTCATGCGAAAACAGCAGAATCCTCCACGGGCTTAATATGTTAAGTCGCAAGTATCAAAGCAGTCCTTTTGAATAATACTCACGTTTCTTCCCACTGAAAAGTATTCATTACCAGCAAGGTCCCCAAACAAACCCAGCCCCGTTTCCCTAACCCCAAACAACACAACTAATGGTATACTGCAAGGCAGGCAGGCCCGGCCTAAAGCAGCATCCAATGAGCGAGGGCCCCGAGCAAAAAGATGCCTGAAAGCGCGAGGCTCAAGGCGGTCCCCTCGTCCGCCTAGCCCTAGGGCCGGGCATGAAGGCCTGAACATGAAACTTGCTACATTTATTTCCCGATATGGCACTAATCAATAGTGAAGTTTGAACAGCTACGGGACATATCAGGTTCATAGAGGTTAAAGGGTATAATATTTAATTATTTGTCGTCATTTTCCCCTAACTTTCATTACAAGTAAATGAAAATAAGTATTTTTACTATATATATATATATATATATATATATATATATATATATATATATATATATATATATATATATATATATATATATGTTTGTGTGTGTGTGTGTGAAAGAAGAAAAAGTTTCACGTGTGTAAGGAATGGTAAATTGGAATAAACAAGAGCCGATAACAATTTTTTTAATTTTTTAAAAATTTATTTTGTAAATCATTCATTGCACATCCAGAGATTGGCGTTGTCTTGTCGGGAAAATTCATTTACCCTATTTTACAATTAATATTTTCTTCTCTTTTTTATTTAAAAAAATGCCTAATACAAAACAAAAAGCTAGAAGGTTATTATGGTTTACAAAATAAAATTTAGTTATTGTTAGAAAGCTGGTTGCTAAATTATATAACCTCGACAATGTCAGGTGCATCAGTTAAATTGTAAGGGAATCCCAATAACCTAGACCGAGATCAAAATAAACATATTTACTTTTATTAATAATGGTCCTGATATTAAACACGCACATAAACACACATAATATTTTAGATTTGTAGTATTAATTGTTTAAAGTGTGTGTGCGCGTGTGTGCTTTTGATTTTTACGTAGTTTTAACAACTTTTCAGTCATATCGCTAAGATGTCTGCAGTGTGGCAGTTTACAGTGAAGTCTAGCACTGGGCATCATGCCGCAGACATGTAGCATGATGTCCCACCCAGTCACATTATCTTGATATTGGGCTGACCAGACCTAACACTAACCTCTTGATGGTGAGCCACAAGCGAGGCAGGCAGCTGTTTGTACCATTTTTTAGGTCAGTGGAATGACTCGAGGCCAATGATCGAACCCGCAACCTCCCGCATCCGAGGCGGACGCTCTAACCAATTGGCCATCGGAGCGATAATTGTTTTCATAATAAAATACAAAAAATCAATAATTGAGGTTAAGTAGAAAATATACTTGATTTTGGACATTTAAGTAGTATTGAATGTTACATTACAATAGCAAAAAATGAAATAAAATATAAAAGATTAGCTAACAAACAATGCAAATTGAATATACTTAACAAGATACAAAACATACAACTCAGAAATGTTGTCTCTACAAGCAGATATTTTTAGAAGAATACATTTCACTATAAACGGATGAATTATATATTGCTTACATGCTTCTGGTCCTTACTCAATAATGCATATACATACGCGTGTTGAATACAGAATTAGGATTAGAAAGCAACCCCCTCCTCCATAAAACAACCCGAAAAATTTGCTGTACTTTTTCAAATTGTGTGCAAAACTAAAACGGTCTAGTTTAAAAATAATATGTATAAATGTGATGTGACGGGTTATTATGCCGCCAATGTGGTATGTGTATTATTATAGTTGGAGTGGGGTGCTCCCAATATAAATTACTATAGAAGTCCCACACAGGCTCGAGTTTGTAGGAAGTGATATTAGTGATTCATGTAAAGCTCCGAGTCCCAATCAGCATAGCCGACAGTAAAATTATTGAGTACACAAAAGGTGAAATTCAAATAAATAATTTAATACAATTCAATAGTCAAATGATAATAAGACCCCAATCACTCTTATTCCTCTCGATCAAGTGATAGCCTATTGCATCATATGGTTTTATAGTGTGAGATGGCTTTTCCATCTGCCATTGTTTTCTACTCGTATGTATCTCTGCTATACCGTTGATTCCTCCTCTTCTTCTGACCTACGTCCTAACTCTTTCTGCTCCTTGACGGTTCCTTATACATGTCTACGGCATGATGCCCCAGTGCTAGACATCACTATAAATTGCCACACGGCAGACATCGTAGCAATAGATTTGAAAAACAGTTAAAGTTTCGTTAAAAATCAAAAACACACACATAGACACACGCACGCCAAAGAAGGTCACTCCCCTTGTAACTTTTTCTTAGTAAGATTAATATTCTTTCATAGAACAAATGACCGCTACAAGTCTCAACTGTTGTTAACACGATATTTATGAAACGGACTTGTGTGGTATTCTTTTGATTTCGTCGGAATTTATGTGTACTGTTTTTGGAGGGGAAAGAAACATTGTTTTCAAAAAGTATATGTATAACACCTCACTGTCAATGTATAGGGTGCTGCGAATGATAGTATGTTAAATTAACATGATAAGATTGGTAGAAGTTGGCAAAAATTGTCAGATAGTTCAAGCTGAAAAAATGTAACACGATGCATGATAGTAGCCTTCTTCTTTGTTAGGATTGCAGTTTTCAATGAAATTCACTTATTATCTGCTTCTAGAACAGTCATATATATATATATATATATATATATATATATATATATATATAGAGAGAGAGAGAGAGAGAGAGAGAGAGAGAGAGAGAATAACATGGATCATAGAGATTGTTTTGTAAAGTGTTTAGCTTTAATCCAATTTGAGGAAATTTAGCACCATACAGTATATCAAATAATGGCATACACAGATCCTTAAAATTTCCCTCTTTCATCCAGCATTGGATAGAATGTTGGCCAACAAACGGATGGATTTTAATTAGGGTATAAAATTGTTAAAATGTTCTGAACCCACCTGACCTGTCGCTTACCTTTAAATACTGACGGTAAATTCATGTATGCCTACTGATTGCAACACATGATAATAAGTTCCAATTCTATAATGGAAGACAGGAGGTGTTAATATTAGTTGAAGTGTTGCTGACACATACTTTTGTATCATACTTTTACGTTGTGAACATTTAAAAAATTAAAACAAAACAAAATATAGAATATACTTTCTTAACTAAATTTCCAAATAGCTGCATTGAATCTATATTTGAAAATGAAAATGAATTGAAAGGAATGGATGAGTGGGACATAACAATACCTCAAGAATGTGCTCAACTGCCCTTGCTAATCATATCATGCACATATAGAATGACACATAACAGTAAATACATGTATACCGAGTATGATTGGACATTCCTGGATCGAATACATATATTAAAAAACATGATAATCTCAAAGTACTGAGTGGTCATAAATAGGTTTCTTTTCAATACACAATACTCCCGCGGCAACTTGCACCTGTATAACTCGCAAACATGTTTATAACGCGTACTTAGGCGTGGATCCTGTTGTTTTCTTCTTACTAGAAAATATATTTTTTTAAATGGTTCCTATTTGTTGAAAATTGCGATCAAAAATAGTAGATAAAATCTCGTTATATCACTTGTTTTATTGTCGAAAACATTGACTACTACACGGAAATTGGAATCAACAACGTGTAATTCTAAACTTTTTAGAAAAGGCTATATGTTGCGAAAATAATTAGAGCGGTTTGGAAAAAAACAATATCTGACGCTCAAACTGGTCTTGTAAAAGAAAAATATATTGGCGAAAATACAAGGATCGTAAATAATGCAGAAGATTTACAAATTCCGGGTATATTTGTTCGGGTCATGTAATGTGGCTGAAATTTATCGGGATATTTTACTTGAGGAAATTGTAAGAACTAAGCAGACGCCTGACTAAAACTCCCATGTGCATAAAAAATCATCTTTAGCAGTTATTGTAATGGAGTAAAAGAATTTTGTGAGACCAGACAAAACAGTTTCTGAAAGTGCAATGGATGAATCACAAAATATATAAAAATGTGTTGTTTTAAAAAAAAAAAAATTTATGGCTCATCTTTTTAAAAATAATTTACCCCCGGAGTCCATGAAGTGAAAATGACCAAGCTGAAATAACATATTTATATCTTATATTAAGGCCAAGCTGTATACTCTTTAACCCAAATTACATTCATCAATCATAGGCATACACCAAAATAAAGGAAATCCAAAGTTATACGAATATATAAAATATACAAGTTTTTAAAAATGGCTAGTAAATACGTAGATGCAAAGCTAGGAAATTCTTTTTCTTCTAAAATATAAACCTATGCAATGCAAATTACGAAACTATAGAGCGCCATTTAAATCGATTGGGATTAAGAGTAGCACCTGAATATTTGACCGGCGTTTAAAACCAAGATATTGCTTATGCCATAAAACATTCTTTTTCAAAATCGTATCCTTTCTTCGAAAGTTTTGTTAGATTGGAAAAATAAATACATTAATGAAAAATGGTGTTAAAGGCCTTATCAATCACCTGTCAATATTATTGTAGATATGGCATAATGACTCAGTGCTCCAAGAAATCGGACAATATGTGTTCGACTTCTTCACAACATTCTTGATAAATTTAGATAACTAAACTACAACTACTCGGGAGATTAAACATCATGAGAAACATAATTGATTACCTACACTTTCTAGACTTAATGGTTGGTTTTAACACTTGGCTTTAAATAAAACGTACCTGAACATTCACATTCTCGTGATAACTGGTTACAGTCATATTGATAGCCCACAACAAGACCGCTCCAAAACGAACAACGTACCTCTCCGTAACAATCATCGTGTACTTTACAACATCTGTAGCGAAACTTTGATATAACAAAAACGTATTCCCATTGTAAATTAAGTGCACAAGTAAATATACAACGTCCAATATGTTTCTTGGAATGTTTACACTCGAATGATCTTCATGGCTGACGTTAAGAATGATAGTTTGTCACAATTTTACAACAATTCTCGAAGCCAGATCAATTGAAATTTGAATAATCAATTATGCAATAGTAAGAACAAATATAACGCAGTATATTATTAGATGGATTTCTGTCTTTTGCGTTGATAGAAACAAGAGAGACTTAGAATAACCCTCTTCTGAAGGATATGAACCGTCTTTTGTGTGCAGTATTCTTTGGTCTTATAGTCTCTTTATATCCACTAATTTTAGATTCAGTTAGGTTTAGTAGAAGTAGAAAGATGCATATTATTCTTAGCTATCCAATCACATAATCTGTTTTTAATCACTTAACAGTATATAGAACATATGTTAACAAAATGACGAAATCGCCAACAAAAAAAAACTTACTCGTCAACATCATCTAGAGGCTTTCTCCCCTCTTGTCCATAGCCACAGAAGCAGCCGTAACGATCAAAATCCAAACAATTCCGCCTTGTGTAATAGTTCACCATGTTGCACATTTGAATGACATTTCGACGATGAACACCATGACCTTCAACTTTAAAACCTATCAGAAAGAAATATGCAATAATATTATTTTGTCTTTAAATGTGGTAACCTAATATTAGAAATAACACTGAATACATTATGGCAGTCTCAACGGCTGATTTATTTGACCCTTAACTAGATGGTATTTGAGTGTATACGAAGGTCTAGCAACACCGTTTTAAAGCAGATATTCGTATTCAAGCGGAATAAAATTAATATCGACATCAATACCGCATGTGCACATTACTGCATATTTGGAATTGAATTTACAAAATAAGATGATAGTCTGTTTGGCTCCAAAAATACATTGTGAACATCTGTATAAAACCAAATATGTGATTGATGGATATTGCACACGAAAACCTAAATGTACCATCAATGAGTTGTAATCGACGCAGTGCAAATCCAATACTGAAATTTGGGATGACACTAGCCATCATAGGTAACGTATCAGGTTGTCTGTCATCCATGCCAGCAGATTGTTGCAAAGTAAAAGAAGCGTGTTCGAGTCATTGAACTCTTGCGGTCTATAATTTGTATGATCAGTTGAATTTTTTGACAGCCAGCTGTTCTCGTGTAATATAGAGGCAACGTCAACATAATCAAAAATTGCTTCCATTTAATTTCAATAGATGGAATAACGTGTACTGTTGAATAACGTCATGATATCATTGTTGACAAATCCAGCGTGGCATTGGCACCGTAATTGGTATTGTAACTCTGTACAAATTTGCCCTCCATTTTAAAGAATGCCTGATGTGGAAGAAAAAACCCAAACGTGTCTTACACATGTAATTTAAGTTTCAGTTGATCGGGGTCTCTAGCTGGGTAATACTGAAAATTTATGTTACTTCAAATCAGTAACACAGGCGCGCCCATGTCAAAAGCTGGATCAGATGTATCTTTGAGCCATGAAGAGACCTTATTTTCCATTTATATATTATTAATTTTGTCTAATAATGTTTCCCTGAAATTGATAAATAGAACTATATCTGATGCGAGCGATGATCGTTTTCGAATGAATCCTATGATAATATTAGCGGTGAATAATCAAACACGCTCTTCTTCTAATAATCGTATATTCATTGTTCCCAAGGTGAAAACAAAGTCATATGGACAACGTTCGTTTGCACATCAGGGCCGGCGACGTGGAACGAATTGCCTATTGAAATTAGGCATAAAGACACAGTGGTCCCTCTTAAGAGTGCTCTTAAGACTCACCTGTTTCGACTGCAGGGACAAACTTTGCGACCTAATCATGTTTTGTATCTTATATGTTTTCAGCATGTTTTTTATGTTTTCCAATTTCATTGTTTTTGTCATTTGTTGTTCTGTAGTGTAGTCATATCATTATTGATGGTGTAAAGCGCTTAGAGGTTCGAAAGATTAGACGCTATACAAAGTCCTCGTTATTATTATTAAAAACAGTAAAGAAGATTCTAAGAACAAATTAATTAACCAAATGCTTTGGATAGTATTATATATTATGACAAAATAATCAGAACTCACCAATCTTCAGTATATCTTAGAAATGTGGTTTAACGACGCAGAAGAGGATGATGATGAATTTGAATTATAGTGCTGTATCACCCACTTGGGGCATGTAGCACTGTTTTAAGTTTCCAGCAAAGCTGGATATTTAATTTCTCCTGGGGGTAAGGAATGGTGCCGCTTCCCCCAAGCATTTATGTACTCAAGGAGTACTATTTAATCTGGTCGTCAGGTCGGGGTTGCTATTAAGTAACCATCGACCTGAATGGAGGACCCATGCTGAGTGGGAATAGACCCAACACACACTCAACCCCAACAGCCAATTATGTGTGTTAATGGTGTGCACTGGCACAAGTTGAGGTATTGGAAATTAGTTTCACATCTCCGCCATTTTGGAGTTATCCGAGTTGTGGCAATAAAAGAGAGTTACCATTAGGTCGAAGGATGTCGTACAGCAGAAGAGGAGCACATTTCACAATCTGTTACTAAAATCAATGAAGCAAACACTCTTAAGTAAATGTACCAGTGCTCCAAGATATTTAATGTTATTGCATACAAACGTAAAATGTCTGATCGTCCTCTAGTTTGAGCAATACTATTTAATGGGGTGTAAAGTTAATTTTGGTTGATACTCAGATGTATTTGTATCCACGTTTGCAAATGAATTTACATCTACGTTTGCGACATTTTTTGTTGAGTCCCAAACGAACAAGTCTTTTAATTTGAGAAAGCCTCATTTGATATTTGCATTTACCTTAAAGTCATGTAACAGGCTGTGTGAAAGTTCTCTATCCACCTAGCCTCAGTATCAATGTAACATTTGATCCGGAGGAAGAGATACAACAACGGCGAGTGGTGTCTATACTTATTCTGGTTGGAAAAATGGAAGAAGCTTGTTAAGACCGTTATGTGCTCATTGATGTTACTATTCAATTGAATACAAGTGATATTTTGCAGAAGTCGTTGTAGATGATGACATCATCAATAAAAGTATCGCAATTATCTATACCACACGTAAGTATGTTCATTAAACGTCGAAAAGTACAAAGTGAACCTTTCATCCTGAACGGATTTTACTTTATATTGATAAAGTCCATTTTGAGTCATAAATGCTGACATTTCCTTTTCGCTTTCCGTCAGTGGAACTTCCCAAAATCCTTTAAAAAGGTCTAATTTGCGTTTCAATTTGTTAAGTGCAGACATCAATTCTTCGCAATGAAATGAATCTGTTTTGGTTAAACTGTAAACTGTCTGTGCACAGGTACAACGTATTGTCTGATTTCGGTACAAGTATACAAAGTGAACGCCAGTCACTTTTAAAAATACTGATTTTCTTTTTTCAAATATTTCTGTTTGAGAGAGTTCATTGTGCATGGATGTTGTTCATTTTGCATGGATGTTCATGGGTGTGGAATCTACAATTTCAACGTCATGGTAGATCTTATTTAAACGTTTGGTTTTGTAAGTTATAAAGATAGAATATTTAGACCTATCACTAGAATAAATATAGGTTACAAGTCTAACAATGTACAAGTATAAGTTATGTTTCACATATTCACAATGTTGAATTAACATAAAGAATATGTGGGTATTTCGTATATTCCAGGGTTACTAATATTGTAATAACTCTTTCTAACTTGGTAAAGACCATAATATCTAACGGGAAAAAATGTTGAAGAATGAGCAATAGATAGTTCTCCCCAATGCAGTTCTGTCATGTCTTAATTTCACTTTTGACTTCATTTGCTGGATATTTAATTCATGCATAACTTCCTGGACAATTCCATAGATAAAATTTGAACCTTGATCAGATTAGACAGATTTGAACAGGCCAAACTGAGTAAAAGAAAACGTTATCAATGCCTTTACTATTGTTTTACTTTTAATATTATTCAAAGGGGTGCCTCTGGGAATCGTGTAGACGCAGATATTATAGTAATTAAAAAAGTATGGGTGCCTGAAGCGGTCTTAGGTAAGGGGCCGATATAGTCTACTATTATTCTACTAAATGAGTCGTCAAATAAAGGAGTATATTGCAGATGAGCCTTATATATCGTCTGATTGGGTTTTCCAACCGTTTTACATGTGTGACAAGATCTTAATTATTTACAAACATCACTTTTAATTTTGGATAATAGACATAATTCAAGATTTCGTGATAAATTTTATTAATCCCTAAATGGCCAGCCAAATGAATGGCATGGTTCACACAAAGAATTTTCTGTCTATACAACTTTGGAACTACAATTTTGATAGTTCACTGACTACTCCTCATCAGCAGGTACCACATGGGTGATCTCCATGTGCTCATAAGAACCCTATTATTAACAAAATACGAAACAAGTACTTATGTGGATTCAGTTTTGCTAATAGTCCCTTGAAATAAAGAAGATATCTCAGGATCTTTTTCCTCTTCGACGACAAGTGATTGTTGTTTGTCACCATGATTTTAATAAAGCGATTGAGCAGTTAAAAGAGGATCAATATGATAAGTACCTTTTGGTTCATTCAAATGAGGAGCAAAAGTGAGCTCATCAAAAGCCAGACCAATATATGAGTCAATGAAAGGAATATAGTCCTGATCAACATCATTCACAAGAGATTGTTTTGAAATAGCGCTAGTAACTGCATAAACTGGTATAAATTGGGGATTTCAATAGGAACAACTTTCTGATCCAAACAAGACTCGTCATTTACAAATGGATTAACTACCTTATCTCCAAATAGGTCACTGTCTAGAATAATAAATAAATACTTTCAATGGGTAAAGACACACGGTTACGACGGTCACTCGTATTGAGACAACGTCTGATGAAAAATGTACACAACGGAGAGGAACGTTAACAAAGCCGCACTCTACTCCGGAAGAACACTCATTTGAAGACTTCTCAGAAAACGAGAATGTACCTGATAAAGAAAGACTGGGATGCTCATGTATCCCATACAATTTCAATAGAGATGGGATTGACTGAATCATCCATGAGTGTTATAGATCCCTTCGACATGAATGGTTCCTAATTCTACATAACACATCAGACTGGGATTTGTTTGGCCCAACAAATTTATTGCTTTCAATAACGGACCATGACCTTGACCTATTACAAATAAGAGCATTTTGAATAGATCAACCTTAATTGTGTTGCTTATTTTTCAATTTGTAGCAAACAGAAAGAACGTGTTTTTTTATTATTTCAATAGGTGCACATAAAAAGAGATAAGGATTTCGTATCCAATATAAAAGAAGCTTGATTTCTAAAGGTTGTACCAGCATGAAATTTGGAAGTGCTTGTATTATGCTCAAGTATTTGTTTTACCAGAAGAGTTCTGAGTGGAAGACATGTGACAAAAGAAACGTGATGAGCTAAGATATCCTCGTCATCTGCATGTTCTAAAGTTTCGAATTTTTCAACACCATGGTAAGTCTTTTCGTCATTATGAACGCAATTCTTGAACTCTTCTACAGTTGTCAGATTTTCGTAATCTTGACCAACTTTCCTGGCCAATCACCACCTAGAAAATAATTGTCTTTTTCTCTTGCAAATTTGACATGGGTTTGTTTAGGTTTTTTAAATTTAATATAGTTCCTACACTTTTATCGATAAGCCTCAGATACAAACTCATAACCCTTGAAACTAATTCATTGGCCAGATCATAATTAGCACTTTGCTGTGCTGATAAGGAAGTGTAGATATCCTTAGCGTTGTTAACAAAGTGTACTTTATAATGACATAGTCCAGTGCTATCTTAGCCATTTCAAAGTTTCGGCATTTTTTTTTTCTTTTCTCAAAATGAGGAAACTATTTATCTTCATTTTTCTTTAACCTCTTAAAGGTACTCTTTAAGGTACTAAGTTAATATTCTTAGTATAAAAAATCAAATCCTGAACTCTTGTTTGAAGCGGAGCATTTAATGTTTTCTTGCCAGCTCTAATACTTTCACAACTAAGTTTGCTTTTTTATCTTTTTACCATTTTCTCTGTATGTACATTTGCATTTTCTTGTCTCTTTTCTCTTTCTATAATTGCATTTGTTTCTTTTTTGTAACTGCAGCTGTCTTTCTTGAAGCACAAGCCTTTTTAAAAACTCAATTCATTCTTGTATTGTAATTTCAATTCCATAACTTGGAAGATATAAACAGATAGAGATTTACTAACAAAGTCCAAAACACTTTTATCAAAAACATATTTTTTCACCAAATACTGGACCAGAATAATTGCTATTTCTTGCTTCATTAAAGAAACCTTTGCCTCCGAAAGATCATATTTTCTGGCAAGCGGAAACAATTCATCCTTTTCAAGAAGTAAACATTTCCCTGGGTAGGATTTGAAATAAAGTTCTCCACTTTAGATGACAGTGCTAAAACTGTGTTGAATTCACTACAGATTACTAAAATGTGAAATAATACAAGGAACTTTAAAATTTAAAAACAAATTTTTATGAAATATTTTAGAGTAATTCGTATCGCGGACGAGACCACAATTTTCTGATTTGACTATGGTCTTTTAAAAAAAAGTAATATAACAGAGTGAGAAGAAAACAAACTTTGTAAAATTCCACAAACAGTTATATTCCGTAGACTACAAAGGGAACAATTTAATATAAAGTAATGTATGGCATTGCGAATAAATCCCAAATAATCACAGAATTAGAGACACAAGTCCTCACAATTGCGGAGGTCCGTATAATGCTGATGTGACAACAGTTTTTTGTTGTATCACAATAATACAATCCAAGAATTAAATCATTATCTGAAACGTCACTATATGTTCAAGTATCTTTTCCAAGAATTTTACATTCTTAGAGCACTTCGCATTTCCAAAGAAGAATCACTCGAATTAAATAATTTGAATAAATAAATTCCAGCCTAAATGAATTACCGTACACAGTATATCTCAGTTGAATTTGCTAAGATCTTAAGTTTTCTTGATAACGTTGTTAATACAGTCTCGATATCACCGCCGACTTTTATTTTACAACCCTTCGCGTTGGCGGCCTAATGGAACTGGAAGCAACCGTGAGTTTGCTACACATCGAACACAACTTCCGTTAATTGCAGCTCCTCCATTGCGTGTTTGAACTGGAGTTGGATTTGCAGTATTATGATTTGCCTGATATCGTACACAATATAAATAACATGATTATGTTATATACTGTATCATTCAATGGCAGCACGAAAAATTAAATGTGAGCAGATGCTTTTCAGAAAAACAAAGACCTTTCCTCACTGTCTTCTCTGCACAAGCAACACCTTAACCATATTTCCAAACCTAGTTCGTGTACTGGTCATTGCCATGCAAGATCAATAAAAGCTCAACGGTAGTTGAATATCATTTTTCAATGGTTGATGTGGAATTGGTTGTAATTTAATGCACAGTAGGGTGATGATCAAGCGTGTTATGATATTTTTATTTTAAAAAATCAAAGTGTTGAGTGACAAGAGTGGCAATGACCCCATTGATTTCTTTTCACCATTGAAGAAACACATACTATTGATAATTTGAATGCAAACGAAAACAAATCTTGCAGTGTAAGGCAAGAGTACCAAGACAATTCCGTGCAAATATTGTAACAAAACACTGATATAATCTATGTGACTCAAAGATACGCACGAGTGACTAAAGTAGTTCTTGACAAACTAAGACACTAAACAGCGGCAATGACTGAAGTCAAAGAAGACGCCGGTGACAATATATAAGATGTTGTTGTACCAACAAAAAGCACCAATTTACTTGATGAAAATGTTAAAGAGGCAGTTGCCAGGGTATTAGACGTGCCATCCGCATAGTAGGCATCCAATGAAATACCACAACACCAGTTTAATCAGCAAGGTCGTTAGTATATTTGTGCAGGTCTTTATGTAGCCCACCCACCACCCACCCCCGACTGGAAAAAATATTAAAGAACCATCACAGAATATATAAAATATTTATGACTAAGTGTTTATAAGCGGAATTTACTGGGTCTAAACATTTATCTGGTGGGTCTTTTTAACGATTAGATTCCATTGTTTATTGTCGTTCAAAGAGGAACAATTCCGCAAGCAAGTGAAGCGATTTTATAGCGAATTACACACAATAAAGCAAAGTCCTAGATCGCGAATACCTCAAATTACTACTGGAACACATGACAGAACGTAGTTACGCTTGAAAAAGTAGAAGAATAAAACAACAAACATCAACAAAACGAAAAATGTGCAAAATATGCAGCATGTGTACTCCAAAGCGAAAAGTTGAGCGCACCACCACAACAAAACCTAAAGAATCTTTATAGACAAAATTTCAAAACAAAGAAACGTTCTAACCAAGCCTGCAAAATGAAAAACTCAAGCCAGACAAATAAATGTTTTGACTATATGCTGCTTTATTATGAAGCTGATCGATAACAATATCGTGTATATGAAGAACAACATTGTGTATATAAGAAATGACAGCGACCGCCAAGACATAACTCGAACCTTTTCCGTTATCTACTATACCATTACTGGCAGAAGAAAAACAAACATACGAAGAAAGACCTGCGCCATCACTGGAGGAAGAAAAACAAATATGTGGTACAAGCAACAACAAATGCGACGAAGACGTGCAGCACATGCACCTCCAACCAAACCTGCAAATACATCTGAACCTCGGTTTCTCATACATGAAGTAAACAAAAGTCATGGAAAGGTAAATGTACCAGACAAAACAAGGAAAACACTAACGATCTTGCTGATCGATTGGACACACGTGACCAATCTTGTGGTAAACAACGAACCAGAAATCATCAATGAAGCCATATCGATTGGTCAACGGTTGCTCACCAATGATATTATGAACAGCGATACATATCGTGCGCTGATGCATGAATTTGTTAAAGATACCAATGATGTATACAACGAACGAAGTTACACCGAGTATTTGTGAAACGATTGAGACTCTGCGAAAATGTGTGTCACGTGAAATTTATACTGTTATGTAACATGTTGTCTTAAAAACAACCCAAAGCAGGAATTCAGTGTGATATTTTCTACACCTGTTACCATTGTGGAATGACACACACTTGATATTGCACTTGCGTATATGCAAATTTATTTGAGTTGCCTTAATATCCAATCACAAGCGTTGGTGTCTGCCTGCAAACAAAACATTTGTATTTTCACAAGATTGTGGATCATCCTACATCCACGTACGATATTTCCTTATATCAATATTTGGATAGGACAAACATTTAAATAGAATAAGAACAGCCGTACGTGTACGTGTGACACCCATGCGCGTTGTTAAAGCTAGAAAACCAGTTTACACGACATATGGTACTCACAGGGGCTCGTTACAAAGCAAATTAGGAGTATACGTCCATGAATCAGGGTCTAACCTGTAACAATAGAATATAAGTCACTATATATTGCCAGTACTCCACGTTTCACAAACGAGTGAGTAGAGCCAGATTAGTGTTTTGTCGGCCTTAGGCACTTTTTTAATAAAAAAAAAGATTGACATGACAGTATGTATGTATGTATGTATGTAGGTAGGTAGGTAGGTAGGTGTGTGTGTGTGTGTGTGTGTGTGTGTGTGTGTGTGGTGAAAGTAGGTACGAATTATTTCGGATTAATTATGCACGACCTTTGGAGTGTCAGTATTCATCTGAGAAAACGAGTTCATATTTTCCCATACCAATGCAGTAACCTTTAAGCAGCAGAAGGGGCGAACCGGACAACATTTTTAGACAAGTTTTCACTGAAATCACGCTTAAAAACAATGAAACCAGTGACATCAGACCCCCCAATGTGTGTGTGAATCATGGATTAGGTCCAAAAAAAAAATATGAAAAAATCAATGAAATTAATGAAATCCTCCATCGATTTTTTGGGAAAAAGATACTACAACGTCGTTGTCACTCACTAGAACTTTCAGTTCTGGGTTAACCGAATATTTGATCCAGTCCGATACGATATCGTGTTCGAGGGTCATGTAAATTTATTGTTACAAATCCGTGTGGGGCAGACTGAGCATGACTAAAGAAATTTCTAAATTGATTGAAGTCCATTTCGGAGCACCATGTCTGCCAAATATTTCGTAGCGTATGTGTATCAACGCCGTTGAATACAGCAAGCATATTACAGTTATCTCTAATCACTTTTGGAATCTGAGTGTAGCGTTGAGTGACATAGATCACGTCCGTGTTTTTATGTCTGCCTCGGGAAAATATTCTAGCAGGATTTTTTTGATTATCTAACATGACATCGTCGTATACAACTAAATTGTTGATACTTCCATCGAGGTCATTCACGGATGGCGCCTCGTCAATATCGGTTATAAATTCAATAACATCCTCGCCGGCAATCTCTGAAGCGTTTTCATTAAAATCTTTTAGCACTTCATAGCATCGTTGGTCGTCTACGCTAGGGGCAATTAAATACAACTTATCCCACTTCATCCATCTCATTATTAAATTGAGCAACAATTGCGTCTTGCCGGATCCAGATGGCCCGATTATAATTGCGCGGATAGAGTTTGGTAGCGCTGCATGATGCTTCACTGGTTCTCTTGTTTTAGTCGCTGAAAAATCAATTATATTCATATCTCTATACATAAATTATGGATCTATATTGCGTGAAGTGTAAGGCGCGTACTGGCACAGATGACTTGACGACGATTACAACTAAAAATAACCGATCAGCGCTTTCTGGTAAATGCGTACAGTGTAGTACAAAGAAATTTAGATTTGTTTCTAAACCCAAGGAACCTTTAAAAAAAAACGAGGAGGTGATATCGCTGCCAAATTAGCAAAACTCCCTGGAACCCCATGGGCAAAATACCCCGGAGAAAAACACCTTCCAGGGTATAGTTATTGTGGACCGGGAACAAGACTTGATATCAGACTCAATGATCAAAATCAGCCCCGACCCGGTGAGGAACCAATAAACGCTATTGATAAGGCCTGTCACCTTCATGATGTTGCTTATAAAAGCAGCAATTTGCAACACAGGCATCTAGCAGATGTGAAATTAATTGATGCGTTGAATGCCATTCCTGATAAATCCTTCAAAGAAAAATTGGCTTCATTTTTGATAAAATCGGCTATGAAAAGTAAATTGATGTTAGGTGCTGGTAATTAATAACAACATGGAATATATTTACTATTCCCCAAGAGGATACTGGAAGGGTAACGCTGCAATCAGTAAACTCGCTAGCGCCGCAAAAGTGAGAAAAACCACTGCGGCTCATTGGTTATCCAAACAGGCACTATGGCAAATTTATCTACCACCGCCTAAACAAATTCAATTCTCGCATTTTGATGTAACCCAATGAAGTTCATCAGGCTGATCTATTATTTCTGCCACATGATCGTGGTTACAAATATGCGTTAACTGTAGTTGATATTGCAAGTCGATACAAAGAAGCAGAACCGTTAAAAACAAAATCGGCCACTGAAGTCGCTTCTGCATTTGAAAGGATTTATCGAAGGAGTCCTCTGCACTGGCCAAATCTGTTACAAGTTGACCCGGGCAAGGAATTTCAGGGTGCAGTGTTATCTGCAATGAAATATCACAATGTCGCTATCAGACGAGGGCATACTGCACTGCATCGTGATCAGGCCATTGTAGAACGATTTAATCGGATTCTTGCTGAGCGGTTATTTGGATATCAATATGCAAAAGAATTCATCCAAGAAAAAAGATCCCGTGAATGGGTTAAGAGATTACCAGGTGTAGTTACCGCACTGAATAACGAGATTACTAGAACCATCAACATGAAACCTATCAACGCGATTAAAAAGAAGTCGATACCTGAAAAACCACAAAAAGATTTCAAAGAACCGATTCTTGGTAGTAATGTCATTGTGAGGTATTTATATGAACCAGGAGAGCTTGAGGGTGGTACAAAAAGGGCTACTGATCCTATTTGTAGCGTCACTACGCATAAGATATCTAGTATAACACGATCTACGGGTAGACTTCCAATCTATAAACTGGATTCAACTGCCCCTCAGCGTGGGTTTACTAGACAACAACTACAAGTAATTCCTGACGATACTCAATTACCACCGCATGGTCTTAACTAGCACCCTTGCGTCTATTGCACTCAAGACAAGTCAACATCACATTATTTCTGACATGACCGAGATTGTTATTTTTTCTGTCTACGGTGAATTGGCGAGGATCCTTATCCGAATACTGCCAACGCATTATACAATTGCAACTCGCGCAGTGATTATTCTGTTGTTTCTTCAAAGTGATTATTAATTCAGCATCAATATCAAATTCTCGTTGTTTTTTTTTGTCCTGTTGTTTGTAACCGGAGAGTTTTTTATCAATAATATCATTATCGTCACCAATGATTTCATCATCGCCAATGATTTCATCATCGCCACTGGCTTCGCCAACGACAATTCTTCGAAGTTGATTTATTTTTCGTACTCTGGATACTGCGAGATAGACTAAATTTGACCATTCTATGCGATTATCTACCATCCAAACAATTGTATCCGATATAGTCAATCCCTGTGAAGAGTGTATTGTTGCTGCGTATCCTAGCGTCCACGGGGATTTATTAGCACGCAATGCATCTTCAACGACATTGATATCAACCAGCACAATATCATTTAATACTAAATTCTGTTTTTTACTTTGTCCTGGAATATCAACTTCAATATTCTGTTTTCGCGTATCCGATGGCCTATAACATAACGGTACTGGAAGTGTTGCAAATTTTTGTTTATGCAATTCAAATAACTTCATCTGAAGTGTGTCCCTGACTATTTTTCTACTTGCAATGATTAAATCATTTGGTCTCCACGCTTCCCAAAACTCATTCATGGGAGTTTCCGAAATTATTTCACGGGTTATTTCACACTGGATTCTATCCGGTTGTAATCTAATTAGTTTCTTCAATTCTTTTAATTCATTATCAAGTGATCTATGATCAGTATCAATTTCTTCATAATAGTCTACAAAACCCTTTAGCCATTCATGGGGAGATGCACCGACAAATGGTGGTGGTTGCCCGTGATCACCGCACATGACGATTTTTGTATTCTTCAATAACAACCACTCAAGAAATATTTTTAAGACATCTTCTGACACTGTGTCTATTTCATCCCAAATGATAATTTCAGGAATAAATTTCTCTCCCATGCGCTCAGGAGTCCATTTATCTCCCTTCCATCGGAAAAAGCTGTGATAAGTGCAAGCATTTACCCCTCTCTGTATCATTTCTCTTGCAAGTCTATGAGTTGGTGTTAGCACAATCATGTTTGGATTTTTCCCACGGAATAACTCAATTGCCCGGGTTGTTTTTCCTGACCCACCACAGCCGTTTAAATAAACTGTTTTATACAGGCATATTGGATCAGAAATCGGTGGTGCACTAGAAAATTCTGAACACTGATTGCTTTCTAAGTAATTATTTTCAATGGTAACATCTGCTGATGGAATATAATCATGAAGCATTTCTTTCTTAATTCTCCATGTCCCCCATTTCTCGTTGCCAGTAGCCTTAAAATCAGCCATTTTGCTATTTATGTAAAATGAGTCAGTAGCAACTCTAACTGCGGTGGTAGGAAATCTATTGATCATTGAAAACAGATTGATAGAAGCATAACCGAGCATAGAAGCTCTCAAATGTGTGTACTGCGGATGGTATCCATCATTGTAGGTAACAATTGTACCCAATTTGGTTCCATCGGACAGAAATGCGTCCTTACGATTGACATATAAGCCCTTATTCGTTAAATCCGCGATTACAAAATCGTATTCAGCGTTGTCTATAATCAATCGTGAAGAATATTTCGTATTATCATCTTTGCCACCTTGGGTAAATTTACCGATTATTCTTCGTCCAAGATTTTTTGCTTCATTGTTTCTGATTTCAAATAACTGTTGGGACCAATCCATGATTTGTTGTTCATTAAAATCAGGAAACAGTTTTCGCTCTTCGCTAATTATTTTTTCTAGATCAGGTTGTTGTAACCAGACTGATTTCTGTGCTCGATAGGATATAATTGCTTCACTGACAATTAATGATTTTAACATCTTACAATCAAGCATATACCGTAGTAACACTATTGGCATCCAGTGTTTTTCAGACATGTGTTTACCAATCCAAAGATAACTACACGGATGAAGTCCTTCAGCCATTTCAAATGATACCACACAAGCGAATCCGGTTAAATCAAAATCAGGAAGTGGTCCATTAATCGCAACACGGGTCATTTCGTGTGTGGGGTGTCCAAATCGTTTGAAATATTTCTCACACTCTCCATACCCAAGAAAACTTCCTGGATAACACGCAATCATATCAACTGAAATAACGGTATCAGCGGTGTATTTTGTGTTCCATAATCCGCCGTGGCTGTATTCAAGACAGGACAATTTGACCTCTGATAAAAACTCACTTCGTGTTGGTTTCCACGCGTTTTTCTTTCTAGCAAAATGTGCTGCAATGGATGGTACTGTGAAACAGTTTGCTAATAATTGATCTTCGATTTCCCCCTCAGAAAACTCACTAGCTAGTTGTTTCATTTGATTCTGCAGTTCTTCAGTACGGTATAATTCTCCGTTAGGCCTTACAAACTGATCAAATCTGCATTCTTCGTCTGAATTACTATGAAATAGCCACACTGACACAAGATCGTTTTTACTCAAATGGTAAATAGCATCAAATAATTTCTGCTCTGAAAACAACTCTTCGGTTCCAAACAGATATTTTACGGTTCTATCCCGTGGGAATATTGTTACTGCAGATGACCACGCGTGTTCATTATGATCAATAATTTCAATGGGTTTTCCTTTTTTTGATTGATATTTCGGTTCTTTTAATACTTCACCGGTGATTGTCCTTACCGATATTGGAAATCTCAATGATGTTTCTAATTTGGTTATATCCTGAATTGTTGCCCCATGCTGTTTCACTGTCAGTTCCCATTCGGTTATTTTTTTTCTTCTTAGATCAGTTAGTTTATTTCCCCGGGACGCATTTGTGAAGTGTTCTATTATTCGTGTTGCTACACAATTGAGCCCTGTCGAATATTTCATGGGTGCTAGTTTTGAAATATCAGGTTTTTCATTGAGCGGATAGATCCCGTAAACAACTGCTGTGACAGGATAAGATCTTTCGTAGTAGGGTTGATCAATTCCAGTCAAAATTCCCGGTTTGGAATCCTGGTTCACGGTGACAGTTTTTTTGCCCCTGAGAATGGGTTCAAATTTATCCCTAATAATCCATTTGCCATTCTCACGAATAATGAATTTGATTCGGAAAAAATGACTTTTTTCCCCAATACGTGAAATGATCACTGCTGCCTTTTCATCATTCATGGTAGCGTCAACAACACCATCAATTCGAAATGTTGACCAACAATAAGATGCTCCATCACGCTTGAATTCATTAAAACAGTCTCTGATGGGTTTATCAAGAATTTTATTCTTGGGTGTATTAGAAACTATATCAAGATTGAATTGAGCATCCTTCCATGATGATCTCATGTTTCCGTCTCTTGGACGTTTGTTACGTTTTTTGGGTCTATCGAGATTAAATCTAGGATTGATTTTTAATAATCTCTTAAACTCTTTCATGTTTCCGTCTCTTGGACGTTTGTTACGGTTTTTGGGTCTATCGAGATTAAATATAGGATTGATTTTTAATAATCTCTTAAACTCTTTCATGTTTCCGTCTCTTGGACGTTTGTTACGTTTGTTTCCGTCTATTGGACGTTTTTTTGGTCTATCGAGATTAAATCTAGGATTGATTTTCAATAATCTCTTAAACTCTTTCATGTTTCCGTCTATTGGACGTTTTTTGGGTCTATCGAGATTAAATCTAGGATTGATTTTCAATAATCTCTTGAACTCTCTATCGGTATTGATTTTAGCATTTTTCGAAGTCAATCTCTTGAACTTCATCATGCTATACATAAAACAAGTATTTAAATGAAAGTTTAATATATATGAACCAATGCAAATGGCTCATGATGGGAAATGTAACCCCGTGTAACAAATCATGCAGAAAAAAATGAATACTGTAGGTATCATATGCAAAGTTTTCGACGTGGAAGTCTTGGTCCGTTACCCTGTATTCGATGTGGGGTTGGGGTCAAGGGAACATCACAATTGTGTATTGATTGTGGTGGTAAGCGATATAGGGAATTGAAGCGTTATTATGATAAAAGAATAAAAAATGGACAATCCATCAGAAATTATGACCCTGAAAAAGTCTTTGACCCTGACAACATCAAGGATAAAATCATAAGAACCCCGCAAGACTACATCGAAAGATTTTCCAGTGATGTAATTATTGAACCAAACACTGAATTAGACAAACAATAGAATAGTATATATGAACCAAGAATTCAGACCACATCCAGTGATTACAAATTATGAAGCATCCAGTGATGGTGTTGTAAGACACTGTAGAATGAAGAAACCGGTCGGTGTTGTGAGTAATCAAGGGTATTTGAGGTTTACTGTTGGAAGGAAAACTTATCTCAATCATCGTTTCATATTTGAATGTTTTTATGGATTGATCGAGGATGGTTTTGTTATTGATCACAAGGATTCTAATCCAATGAACAATTCTTTATCAAATCTGCAGGCTATCACACTGAGTGAGAATTCCAAACGAGGAAGAGCTGGCACTTGCAAAACGGTTTGGAAGAGACCTGTGAAATCTTTGAATACAATAACTAATGAAGAAAAAATATTTTCATCTATGAATGAAGCCGGTAGGCACTTCGATATTTGTCCAACTTCTGTTCAAAGAGTTGCAGGGAGAATTTATCGATCTGCTATTTCAAAAAAGACGGGACAGAAAATTCGATTTAGTTATGTCTAATGCGTCATAATTTCCAATTAGAGATATGTCATTCTTATAGAATAATGAATTCTGAAAACATGAATAGCATCATAGTTGAAATAGCAAAATTGAAAAATCAGGATATCAAACTATCAGATGGGTTAAATCCTGATCAAATTGTGTCTGATTTTCAGGATATAGAATACGGGGTTAGCACTAACAAGTATATGCTACCCAAGAAGTATGCACTCATCAAAAGAATTCAGAATTCTATTAAAGACTCTCTTTCATTTTCCAGTGACATCAGTGTGTTCGTCCCGTTGTATACTATCGTAGAAGGAATACGAAAAGAATTAGGTAACGAATACGAATTGAAAAAAGAAGTCAACTCTAAAATTAGAAACCTACGGGCATTAATTCAAGAAAATGAACAATTTTGATTGACCGACCATTGATTGCCTGACCATTGATTGCCCGACCATTTTATCATTCCGACCCTCAAGAGATTTTCATTTTTTTAGCATTTTTGGATTGAAAATGTCAAAAATAGAATGAGGAAACTGTGGTAATAATTATTTTATATACAATTTCACACTTTCCTCATCATTGATAGAAGCTGTTATAGGATGAAATAACACTTCCATGACCGTGTTAAAAATCATCCGACATGTCAAAATAGAATGGAGCAACTGTCAGTATTATTTATTTTATATACAATTATGACACTTGCTCCATCATTGATAGAAGGTGTCTCACGATGAAATAACACTTCCATGACCGTATCAAAAATCATCTGACATGTCAAGTGTTTTGCAATTGAAAAATAGTTTGCGATTTCAAATAATGGTCAATGAAGCATTAACAACCCGATTGGCTCGTGAGCGACTAGACGCAATTAAGAAATTTATACCAATTCGTGACTCTGTAAGAAATAAACTGCAACAACGACAGAGTTTACAAACTGATTTTGCTCTGGGGTCTGAAGAATTGTTTAAACCAGTAACCACAGCAGCGAAGGGGGTAGAGCGTGCTATACTGGGAGATGATCCTGACGGTAAAAGAAAGGAAGAGGGTCTTATTTCTGTACTCGAAAAAATAGCAGCGAAAACTGAACAAACTGAAAAAACTGATCCGAAAAAAACGACTGTTTCTCTGTTGAATAAATTTACTGATCATGCTAAAATATTAATAAAAAAAACCTAGTTTATTGAAATCAAAGGATTATCAAGCCTTTGGTAATTTTGCTGCTCAAAGTTATAATTCAAAAAAAGATTTTTTAAAGGACGAGTATAAGAATGATAGAATATCAAGTAATGATTGGTTCGATAATTTGTATAAACTAAATAAAGGGATTGGTCGTTTGAATAAGGATGAGATAGGATACAAGGAATTTCAAAGGGGAATTAGTAATTATAAAAGAGAACAAATAGAAGAACGACAACGAGAAATAGAAGAACGGCAAGAACTAAAACGTCAAACACCAACACGTAGACAAACAAGAAGACAAAAAAAACAACTACCACCTGATGATGATGATGATGATGATTATTTACAAGAAACGGATGTAGAAAAACTAGATGAAGCAACTGGTTATAGCGGAAGTGGACTGCAAAATCCAAGGATTGGAAACACTTGTCCTGATAGTGTTATCAATGATATATCACGATTAGATGTTCTTGTAGGAGGATTCCGAGCTGGAAATAACTCTCCAGAAATAATTAATGAAGCAGCTGATATCTGTAGACGGTTATTTGCCGGCGGTATCATGGATATCAAAACCTATCGAGATTTCATTGACGAGTTAGCAAATGGGTATCATAGTGATTAAATAACAATTGAAAACACTATTGTTTTTATAATAATGATCATCCATTACAATCATGATAAACCAACCCCCGTCTATGTAGTTAATTCACGGTTTCCAGTTTATAAAGCATACTATGGAGATGGCCTCGGCAATACCATTTTAGGATTCTTTTCAAGAATGGCCCCAAAAGTGATGCCGTTAGCTAAACAGTTATCAATGAAAGCCATTGATGTTATTCGTGATAAGGGTATTAGTACTGTTGGAGATCTTGCCGGGAAAGCGTTTTCAACTGCGAAGGATAAAATAACATCATTAGTGAGGCGAAAAAAGAAACCGTTACCGTCTACAGAAGAAATGCCTGCAAGTGTTAGTAAAATAATAAATAACGCAGTAGATGAAAAACTAGCGTCGATGGTAAATCAAGGGGACCAAAGCAATATTGCAAATATGATAGCGGGAAGTGGCCTTAAAAAACTACGTCGATGAAATTCTATGGATTTTCACGCTAGCGTTTTTCACGATGAAAATGGAAAATCGTTTACGATTTTACTATTTAGACTCTGATAAATAGAATAAAATGTTCAAAAAATCACATGATCCGGCGTTTGATATAGACGCCCCAGTTGGCAAGGATGATTCTGTACGCGATTATCAATATTACGCCTATCATGCCATAGACTCAAATAGTCGAGCAAGAATTGATCTTCAAGTCCATGATACCAGTAAATACTTTTTACCCTGTGAAGCATTTATTGAAGTAGAAGGAGAAATTGTAACAGCTGCTGATACTCCTGCTGTACCAGCACCGTATCCAGCTGATACTCAAGTCGGTTTTGTCAATAATGGTATTATGGCGCTATTTGAGAGTGCTAGATATCTCATTGATGGAAAAGAAATTGAGTCCATAGATCGTGATGTTGATGTGGCCACAACAATAATCGGGTTAGCGAGATATTCCGATGATTATACAAGATCAGCAGGACCCTCTATGATGTTTGCAAAAGATGGTAAGAATACCGCTGGTGGAAATCCATTTGTTGTAAGACGACCCAAAAAACGTGATAATAATGATTCTGATATCGAGAATATGATTATAAACAACGATGCTAATTTCAATCTAGGAGCCGCAACACGAAACGCAATGTTGCAAGGAGAGCGTAAATCATTTTCATGCGCGATTCCACTGCATCACATATTTGGATTCTGTAGAAACGTCAGAAAAGTTATCTACGGGGCGAAGCATACAGTATCGCTTGTACGAAAAAGTGATGATAATGATGCAATTTGGAGGATTCCAGTAGATATTGCAGCCGCCAATGCTGATGCCGGTAAAGTCAATTTAACAAAAATATCATTGTGGATGCCAGTGTTGACTCCAGCAATCACCGCAGAAGGACGATTACTATCATTTATGGACCAAGGAGGAAAGTCGTTGTTGAGTTGGCTAACCGTGAGTACAGATGTGAAGCAATCAAATATCAACGGGTTATTCACTTGGAACCTAGCAGCAAAACAAGGCGTTTCTGCGCCACGTCATATATTCGTAGCGTTACAGGATAACACACGAGTTGGCAATCAACGTTTCAGTCATATGATATTTGATCAATTAGGTGTGAAAGACGTCTCACTGAGAATAAACGGCCAGCAGGAACCATCTGAGGATATACAACTTAATTACACAGAAAATCATATTGCACGAGTTTATCATCGTCTGTTGTCATTTATGGCACGCGATCAAAATGTCGATACTGGTTTGCAAATATCACAATTTGATTTTAAGAATCTGTATCCGATCTATTACTTCTCACTGGAACATCTCGATTTGACAAGACAGTCAGTTGTTGATATACACTTTAGAGCTAATGTGACTCGTGGTGCTATTGCTGATTATAGAGCGGTTGCTGTCATTCTCAGTGATAAATCAATGCTACTCGAAGGTGTTGGTGGAAGAATGAGAGTGGTAGATGCCCCAGTAGAAAATCTTTGAACGATTTTTCTCGATTTTTCATTGAATTAGAATCAATCAATTATATATAATGTCATATAGTGTTATTAGTGTTACGTTAACTCCTGGTCAAATCAAAAAATTGCAATCAGAATCGGCTAAAAAATGTGGAACCACAATCACGTTGAAACCTAATCAAATGACTGGTGGTGAAAATAAATTCTCGCTGACAACTCGTCAGGTGAAACATTTCAATGATGCTTTCAAGGATAAAAAAGGGGTTCAGATTACTCTCTCTGCGGCTGCTATCAAAAATATGATTAAAACAGGCGGTATATTTCCATTGTTAGCTGCAATACCAGCATTGATTGCAGCAGCAGCCCCAGCGGTGGCTAAAGCAGCAGCGTTAGGAGCCGTTGGTACTGCAGCAGGAATGGCGTTGAAAAAGGCAGCTGGACAAGGATATAAAAAAAAGAGACGATCCGTTCAAGGATTGGGTCTAAGACTACCAGGAACCCCGTATTCGTGGTACAGCGGAAAAGGTCTAAGACTACCAGGGACCCCGTATTCATGGTACAGCGGGAGATCCGTTCACGGATCAGGCCTGAGACTACCAGGAACGGTTTATTAATTGAGGAACCTATGGTTCCCAAATCTTCGATGGTTCCCATGTCCAATTTTGATTTAATGGATGCGGCTAAAAAAACTAGTGATTAAAAATTTCAGAGGTGTTTTTATGAAAGATCAATTACCACATCAACCAAACAAAACTGAAACAGGTATTATTAATCTCGATAACAGCATCGGACCTGGAACTCACTGGGTTGCATACGCTATTGATCCACGTGGGATTGTCTATTTTGATTCATATGGATTAGCCCCACCAAAAGAGTTTATGCGGTATATAAAAACCCTTCCAATGAAGACTTGGTATTCTACGCTACCAACACAACAAATCAATGACCCACCAATATGCGGCAGTGAAGTATTAAATGTCCTTGACGCTATTTCTAACTCCTTGGGTAACCCAAGGGGAAAACCACCTCATATTGTCGTAAATGACTACACCAGCAATCGCATTTTAGAGAGAGAAAGAGTTTTACAATAACATGATTGATATTTGGGGGAGATCTTTGAAACCCAAACCCGATGGCACTGCAACCCCTGATTCTATCAAGGATATAACAAAAAAAATTAAAGATGAAATCGCTGAGACGTTGAATTTAACAAATGTTGATCCTAATGAAATAGTTGTATTTCAGGACAAACAGGGTAAATTGAAATCTAGTAATATCTCTCTGGATGATATTTTAGTTAAACAACGAAACGCAATCAAGAACACCGTTGCGTTATTTTCCGATCAGGGTAAATTGAAAACCAGTAATATCTCTCTGAATGATATTTTAGTTAAACAACAAAACGCAATCGAGAACACCATTGCGTTATTTTCCGATCAGGGTAAATTGAAAACCAGTAATATTTCTCTGGATGATATTTTAGTTAAACAACAAAACGCAATCGAGGATACTATCGCGTTATTTTCCGATCAGGGTAAATTGAAAACCAGTAATATTTATCTGGATGATATTTTGGTTAAACAACAAAACGCAATCGAGGATACTATCGCGTTATTTTCCGATCAGGGTAAACTCAAACCGGGTGTACTTTTTTCGACGATTACAGATCGATTTAAAACTCTCAACGATTCTGCGTTAGAACTAGCAACACTTCAATCTAAAACCGAAGAACACATAAAACAGTTTAACGCATTTCGTAGAAATATCATTGATAAATTTATTGGAACTACATTCGATAAAATTGAACTAAAACTCCCTGATATTAAAAAATCCATCGATGAGACGAAAACTTTCATCGAAGACATCAAAGGGGATGCAACGAGGATGATAACAGTAATTGAAAAAACAAAAATTCCTCATGAGAAAACCAACAACTTAGTATACACGATCCAACACGGATCATTTGAGTGGACACCTACAAACAACAAATTAGATATCACTGCAACCGTTAAGGGTATTTATCGATTAACACTAGTAACACCATTATCTCAATTTAATATTTCATCGTCCAGTTCATCCGGGGTCAATAATACGATTTCAACGATCATCGACAAGAATACAACTGAAAAGTTTACAATCACATCTACTGATAAAAATTTGGTTAGGGTCTCAACAACGTGGTATGTGGAATTCGTAGCGGATTTAAGTAAATCGTAATTGAAAACGATAGCGTATTTAAAATAAAAATGATTTCATCATCGCAATATCGCTATGATCAAGTCAGTGAGTATCAAACTAGACTCAAAACCTTGTCTGAGGAGTATGCAATGAAAATTAAAAAATACCGCAGGAGAATTACCGCAATTGATGTTACTGTGTACGCTGTGAGTGGTGTAATCACCGGAGCTGGTATTATACTGTCTTCAGTGACAATGATGGCCCCGATAGCTGTTCCAATTTGCATTTCTGCGGCAACAACAATCGCTGGAATAATTTCAATAATCACAAAAAAAATATCCTCATGCAGCCAACGGAAACTACAAGACTACATAATTCAATTTCATGTTGTGTCTACTGCATACTCGCAATTATCCTCATTGATATCGTCATCGCTCGATGATACAATTATATCAGAGAGTGAGTTTTCAGCGATGGTAGATATATATGATTCTGCGATGTCAAAATTAGAAATACAAAAACATGAGTATAATAACAATGACAACACAGATGGAATTACTTCAACAAATAGTGGAGAACACAAACCCAGTACAAACAAGCATGATCTCAATAACCTCAACGAATCCAGAATTCAGTGTGAATTTCCCCTCTCCGGTCCCAGTGAAGGAGATAGCGCTAGCAAAATTACGAGTATACCACAGTTGGCCAAATATTAGGTCAAAATCATTTGGTGGTCAACAACCGAATAATTCCCTGGTATTTGCAAATAAGAATAAACCCGACGGAACCCCAGACTGAAATGTTGTTTCCATACCAACCGGATCATACCAAATCGAACAAATCAATAATGAATTCGCGCGTAGAATAAAATCGATTACTGGAGTAGAGTCAAAAATAGCTATAACAGTTCATGAACCAACACTATCATCTGCCATTGAAATAAGCACAGAGGGTTATGTCGTAGATATCTATCAAAGCTCAATAAGAACCGTACTAGGATGGCCTGAATTAATACCCCGGGAAGAAACCGTTGATTTACCAGAACCACAAAAATCTGATTATGTCACAGACAGGATAAAATCTGATAATCCAATAAAGAGTTATAAAGATCACACGTATAATAGAGATTTTTTTACTCCCATTGACGATATAGATAGAAAAAGGAAATTTCTTATTACTAACGAACTTAAAATCGCTGAAAATTTCACAGCAATGAATAATGATTTTTCACTGTTGTTAATACCTCTTAAATCCGGCTCTCTCACCCGAGATGAATTTATCAGCGTCGTAGAAACATGCAATAAAATTATCAACGATATGGAAAAATTTAATTTGAAAATTATTCAGGATATATTAGATTACAGTTATCCTGAAACAAGAACAAGATTTGCAACAGACTATAATATCCGCGTTGAAGATATCCCCACATTCAAACTACCAGAATATAACGTACCAGAACTAAAAAAACTTCTCAGTGACACCATCGATGTTGGTTTTAAAATAATTCATGATGCGTGGAAAAAAACAACATCACCGGAAATAAAAACCCTCAAACACAATAATGACCCAGATGGTGGTGGCAGGCATATTGCTCCGTTCAACGTGAATATTTCATCGGTGATTGCGCTCAATTTAGTATGCGATGTGATCGAAGGAAGCTATCAAATTAATCTAGAACGATCAAATCAAGCTCAGCAAGGATATATTTTGTATTCATTTGCACCAACAGCTCCTCCAGGGTTTTTAATAATTGAGTCTCCGGTGAATCCAGTCTATATGCGATGTCATAATAATTCATTAACCAGAATTAATTTCAAACTCACTGACCAGTCTAATTATCTGATTGATTTACAAGAGGAGGTTTTACAAATTAGTCTGTTTGTGAAATCCTAAGGGGATTTTCGTCGTAGTGATTTACATGTCCCCAGACAAGGTCTGGAACACGATATCGTATCGGACTGGATCAAATATTCGGTTAACCCAGAACTGAAAGTTCTAGTGAGTGACAACGACGTTGTAGTCTCTTTTTCCCAAAAAATCGATGGAGGATTTCATTAATTTCATTGATTTTTTCATATTTTTTTTTGGGACCTAATCCATGATTCACACACACATTGGGGGGTCTGATGTCACTGGTTTCATTGTTTTTAAGCGTGATTTCAGTGAAAACTTGTCTAAAAATGTTGTCCGGTTCGCCCCTTCTGCTGCTCTTTATGTTATATAATCATTTTCTGTTCTACCTACAGTTTAATTATAAATCAAATACACTAAAAGAAACAAAGTAATTGAATGTATGCCCTAATGCAAAATGAATGCACAACCGTACAATCTTAAATGCACAGTAACAATATTATGCGCACATAGCACCGCCCAGTGATCTTTGAAATAAGTATAATGCTCGACATCAGTATAAAAAAATAGTCATTTTAAGCAGGGAAGGAGGGACACTTCATGACTAATCTGTAAGTATGTTTCTGTTATGTCATTGAATGTTTGGAATCATAATGTAGGAACAATATGAACTATTTCAATTGTAATTATTAAAAAGACGCTATCGAATACAACCTTCCTTTCATTTGGAGTGCAGTAAGGAGAATTTAATTGTAGTTGGAAATCTAGTCGAATTTACAGTACTGTTTTTTGGTCTGTAATCAAGGTTTAGAACCCATGACAAAGCTCATGTAATATGGATTTGCAGAACTTAGAAAATACTTTTCGAGGAAATTCAGGACATAAAACTAAGTATATTTTTGCCATTCATATTACCAGCTAAAGGAAACACGTTTATGCCTTGTTACTTGCATACTAGTTGTAATGACCCCAGAAATGTTATGACAGATATGGCGTCTATCGCTAGCCTAAATCCGAAATATTATATAAAAAATGTTGACAAGGAACATTGTAAAGCAGCTGGTGTGTAGTACTCCACTAAACATCGGCTTTAGTTCATTCAGAAACAAATTTAATCAAACAAAACCTACTACATGAGTATATAGGATGTGTTTACAAAGTAGTTCCTTATATACTATACTACTACCGGGCACACATGTCATGCACGTGCGCGCAATATGAAGGTTGTGGGACATTGCTAGGGTTGGGGTGGGAGGCTCCCAATATATTATTTAAATTACTACAGAAGTCTACACAGGCTCATTTTCAAAGGAAGTGAAATTAGTGATAGAGGTAAAGCTCCAAGCCTGCAATCAGTAATGCCGAGAGTACACAAAAGGCGAGATTCAAATTAATAACAATTTAATAAAACTCAAAAATCAATGATAATTCACCAATCACTCCTCTTCATATCGACCAAGTGATCGCCTATTGCATCATTTGATGTACAGTGTGAAATGGCGTTTCCACCTGTCCTTGTTTTCTACTCATCTGGATCTCTCCTATCCCGCCAAATCCTCCGCTCCTTCCGATTTCCTTCCTACCTCCTTCTCCTCATTGACTGATTCTTCTCCAATTCCTCCTTCTCGACTCCATTCCCGACTAGCCTTCGATTCCCAATCGACTTCTCCGTTCTTCATTATTCCGTCTCCTTCTTTCAGACTACAGACCTAACTATACCGGAAGTCAGTCCACTAAAATCTTCCTGTGAAATCACAAGGACTTTAGCATATTGTTTAGCCATCTCATTTAACGCTAACCAATTGTCAATCATCAGATAAAGTTTATTACATTTTTAATCACGCATTCGTGCCTTCTTGCATATCGAAATACCCATACGTTTTTGTATGTAAATAACGTCGTAATCAAAGTATACCTACTTATCATACAGACATCAGTCAATTGCGTTACATCAGTATATATAATCTTAATCTCTTTATACTGAACAATATCACAGCAATCAGACGCATTTCTGTACATTGCACTCCTACAAAGTGTACACAGATATTCAAATATACATGCTCTGATATATCCCTACATCTATATTAACTAATTTTAAAATCTTTAACCATTTTCCAAGGTTACATTTCAATTGAACAGTTGAAAAATCTAGAATATCACATGAATAAATGCACACGTTTGCTATGAAGTAACCAAATAGCGAATTACAATATTAATGTTGTCGACGAGTTAGCAATCTATATAATTCTTTACATAATCATAGATCGATTCTCAAATACGCATGTACATTAAACACTACTAAGGCAATTCTACTTACTAAGGATTATAGTAACGAAGTATACATACTGCACAAAATTAAAAACTTCAATGCCGTAATATTCTGCAACAATCGAGCAAATAACATACTAACCTTTACAAAGCGTTGTCGTTCTTAGACTTTCCTATGTTTACCCGCCCAATTACGATTGGCTTTTCCCGGAGTATTGCTTTTATCTTTGCAGCACGATGTTTGGGCAACTACTGAGTTCCTAGCTTTGAAAGTACTAAATTAAAGTCGGATTTAAATGGTGACCACACCCTCTCTCACTTTCGACTGTATGTTGATTCGACACTCTTCCATTCAACTTAGCAGACAATGTTCACATACCGTCGGTCAACTTGGTGAGATTTACGACACCAATAAGGGTCCTTTGTTCTTGAAAAAAGTTTTCAACGTCCACGTGCGACTTTTTAGACCCAATAAAGCTGGGTTCTGGTACTTTTCAACTCTCTAACATATAAACATAGCTTTTAACGATTCTTTTCTCCCTCTGACTTACGCAATCGTGGAAAGGACAATGTGACAACCGTGTTCAAAATCGTAAAATATTGCACAAGTCTGACAATGTAAAGTTAACGGAGAAAAAGGAGTACCTAATAATTATAGGTTACTGCATTTGCATGGGAAAATATGAAGAATTTTTTTCGGATTAATTCTGTACGACCATGTGAGTGCCTGTATTCATCCGAGAAAACGAGTTCATATTTCCCCATACAAATGAAGTAACCTTTTAATTAAATAACCATTTTTTTAATTATACGTTAGTCTTAAATATGAAAAATAAACACAAAAAATGAATTTATGCTGTATTCCAACATACACAATCAGTCATTCTTCAATATACAAGAACAATAATAACGCGCACATAGCACAGCCCAGCGATCTTTGAACTCAGTATCGCACTCGAGATCAGGTTTTAAAAAGTGTTGTTTTCATCAGGGAGGGTAATGTGTTGCAAGTGTTTTTTTCTGTTTCGTGTCATTGAATGTTTGGAATCATGATATATATCCAAATCAAGTTCATAGTGTATCTGACTAATGATATTTATTTTTAAACAACATAATATATTGTTTACATTTTGTCTATGATTGCGGATTAAATATTCATATCATTATTAATGATAATATGTTTGTCGTCTTGATTCTGATCTTAGAAACTTCTATGATGGAAACTTCCATTAAGTGACAGGATATATCCAGAAAATGGTAATTGCGACCAAGATCAAATCGAAGGGTATAAATCTTGCTTATTTGAAAAATCATTCATTCTGGCCTAATATCTGAAGCAGAATTATTTTTATTGTTGTGGTCAGTTTTCGATTTGGGTGGATTAATTTATTAAAATTAGTATTCAATTGAATTATAAAGTGCTCAGTAATATTATTGGACTGGGAAGTAGACATCGAATTATAGTGAACTCACAAAAGGAAATTTTGGATTATATTTTTGGTGATACATTAAAAGGGCTTTTGTACATCATCACACTACAGGTCGCTGGTACAGTAGATATTCGAGACTACATGCACATCAACACATTCAATGTTAGAATTTATTTATGATACCACTTGAATTCAATAGGAACGTTATACATTTGGATTTGAGATATAACTTAGGAATGTCTGGGATTTAAATCACAATATTGTATGTTCTTTTTTAAACTTTCACTTTTGTATTTCTTGAACTGTATAAAACTTGTTAGTTTTCATTCTTTTCTGCTTTTTGGTTACGACCATGCTATTATTATTATTATTATTAGTAGTAGTAGTAGTAGTAGTAGTAGTAGTAGTAGTAGTAGTAGTAGTATTTAGCATAGTTTCAAAACTAAATACATTTATGATATTTTTAAAAATGTATTTCTGATTCTGTCTACCTCACATTTCTGTCGTGACCCCCCTCCCTCTCTCTCTCTCTCTCTCTCTCTCTCTCTCTCTCTCTCTCTCTCTCTCTCCGTTGTTTTTCAAAACCGATCACTTATATTTAAGCCTAATGGGATTGCGACGAACGAAAAGCAAGATTTACTTACCTCCGAAATTGAAGTGCTTTACTACGTCGAAAACTACGTACCTTCGAAAATTAAGATTTAACAATGGAAGTGCTACATCATGCATCGGCAATTATACACTTTGCAAACTATATAATAACACCTTTTTAAAACATAAGTGTGCTTAGCTTAAAATTACTTACAAGAAATAAATTACATTCGCTTCCATAAGTCATATATAAAATCAAAGTAATGGCGACACGTGTTTTGTGTTGCTTAAAACACACAAACGTGACCTCAGAGTTGGCCGGCATAAGGAAAATAGCCATAATTTCATAGTAATTCGCAAAATAACAGATTCGTTCAATTCACGGTCATGGTACAGAGTGCATTGGGCATGCATCAGCAATTTAAAACTTCAGATGATTACCTGATTGATACAGTTTGGGAGATATTGAAACTAAATGGTTCTCAAGGATTTAATCCCGTGGGTCAAGAGAAGAGATTATACTTACCATACTTATTAGTTACTAAAAAGGGGCCGATAGTACCACTGAGAAGTTGTCCAAAAAGCCGTCACAAAAAGTGTCACACACCGTTGGTTTCCGTCACAAGTAATATCGAGAAGAAACAAAAAGGCGGAGATATACTTTATTTAAAAGATTTTCGAACATCAACATGCGATATGGTTGCAACAAATTCTTCCTTCCTATTGTTATTCTTTTATATAGATTCTTCAGCTTGTGTCATTCTTCGCCAACTCCGAATGTTTAATTTCCTCCTATGGCAGTCAAAACTGGATGTATCACAACAATTATATTTAATATTTTAATGTAATAAAATCACATATATGTAGTAAGAGTAAGTGTTGTAACGTGTATCTCAAAGAAATTAATATATTTTACCGCAAGAAGCGAATGCATCGAAATAAACGTACCTGCCAATATGGTCAAGAGGGTCCAAGCTGTGCAGAAAAGTCTCAAACCAAACGTTGGCAAACACCGAATTTTAGAACTTCTCGTGTCTGTATAGTTTACCATTCTGAAACCTCAGAAATGAATGATTTGTCGTGAATTACAAAGCAATTTGCAACCTCTCTCTCTCTCTTTCTCTCTCTCTCTCTCTCTCTCTCTCTCTCTCTCTCTCTCTCTCTCTGACAGCTGGATACTGAGCAGAAAATAAAACCTTACAAGTAAACGCATGCTCATTTCTTTAGTATTATTCCTACTGTTTAAAGATTCAGGTTTACTAGTGCAATTAAATTACAATCTACAAATGCAGGGAAGCTGACTATTGGTTATTTAATAGTATTCGATCCGTTTTCCTCGCCCATGCGACAGAAATTTAGCTTCTTTCCTAACTTTACGTTTCTTATCTCAGTCTGGTTGTCTCAGCCAGCTAATTTCAGTCATGTGTCTTCGCGCTAGGAACTACTTTTAACTAGAAGAAACCCTAGTTATCTTCTGCTGTGCCAGGCGGAGTTGTCATATAATGAAACAACAGGAACGGACATATAACAAAGAGAAAATCATAAAACATCTTAAAATCTATCCAACTTTGTTAGCACCATACAAAAGAGTTTGAGAGAAACAGACACACACTCACACGACGCTGAGATATTTGGTATTATGCTAAAAACTACACACAGTATGGCGAACTTTATTCCCATCTGTAACTTAGTGAATTTTCAGGTCAGCGATAGTTTGGCTAAAAGTATCTAATTAACTTTAAATACTACATGTTAAAAGAGTTATGTACTTTTAGCTGGATTTCATGACGCTTGTGTTCATTAGCAAATACTCTATCTGCTCGGGAAATGAACGAAACCCGTCCATACACGAGTCTCCTGCTGCCTTGCAGGATGGATTTCGTTAGCCAAAGGCTAAGGAAGTAAACCCTACAGAAAATCCAAAGTGGAGACCCTAAGGCAGTTGGACGATGTACTACATCCCCTTCTGGCAACTCCTTGGTCTGGAGAGGGTTGGGCTCCGCCAGACGACGTTTGCCCATGACATACTGATAATACTGGAAAAATCTGAAGTAATAATACCGGATCGGTCGTCGCCCGTGTCAACAAGGATGGAGATGACCTCGTCATTATGAACTTCCGAGTGAGGTTGAAGACAATTCACAAGCCAAAGAAAATCAGGCTGAAATTCAACCTTGAACAACTGAAGGACCCTAACATCTGCAAGTCATATAAACCCACAATTGGAGGAAATTTTGCTCCACTCCTTGTGATGGATGTTGATGTTAACTTGATGACAGACACTTTCAACACAGTCATGACAAAGGTTCCCAAGGACATAATTGTCCTCCGTCAGGACAATATTGGCCTCCATCGCCCAAAGAAACAAACCTGGGTTACAGCAGAGATTCTGAATCTGTGTGATGCCCGAAGAGACCTCAAAAACACCAGACACACAACAGGGGCAGTGGAGAGTTTCCAGAAATAAACAAGAATATCAGGGGAAAAAACTCACAACATCAACAGGACATCTATCATGTGTTCATAGATTTCAAAAAGACTTTTGACATAGCGTAGCATGAGGCATTGTGGGCCACAATGAAAAAGTACAACATGGGTCAAAAGTTTGACCAACACCATCAAGCAGCTGTACGCCAAGGCTTCCAGTGCAGTAATTCCTCAAGGTTCTGTGGGGGACTGATTCAAGACTACAGTTAAAGTACGACAAGGCTGTCTCCTGTCACCCACACTTTTCAACATCTACTTATAGCGCATCATGAGCTAAGCCCTGGAAAACCACTGTGGGTCTGTCAGCATTGGAGGGCGTAACATCACCAACCTCCGTTTTGCAGTCGACATTGATGGGCTGGTAGGCTGTGAAGATGAGTTTACCACCTTAGTGAAGAACCCGGATGAAACATATTCCAGATTTGACATGGAGATAAGTGCCGAGACGACACAGCTAATGACAAATAGTGGCAAACAAATCTAAACAAAGATTAAAGTCAGAGGACGAGAACTGGAAACAGTGGGCCGATTCAAATATCTTGGTTCCATAATCACTGAAGAGAGATCAAGAGCAGATACTTTGTCACGAGTAACACAAACAACGGCAGCTATGTCAAATCTAAGAACCATCTGGAGAGACAAGAATATGTCTGAAAACTAAAATCAGACTATTGAGAGCACTAGTCATCTCAATCTTTCTGTATTCATGTGAGGTCTGGACCCTGACAGCAGAATTGCAACGAAGAATACAGACACTTGAAGTGAGATGCTACAGAACCATCTTTGGCATCTCTTACATGGACCACATCACAAATGAAGAAGTGCCTAACACCATCAGGCACAAAGTAGGCCATTATGAAGACCTCCTCACCACTGTCAACAAGGTAGTGTCCAAGGTGGTAGAAGGAGATGGTAGACAGAGAAAAAAGTGGAGTGACAACATCACAGAATGGACCAGGAAAAGTTTTGCAGAGACACGGGCATTGACACATGATCGAGACAAGTGGAGGGAACTGGTCAGATGTTCAACAGCACAGTTCCTGAACGACCACACTAGGTCAAGAGACTGATGATGATGAATGACGCTGACCTGAAAATTGACTTAGCTACAGATAGGTTAAATTAGTTATGTTGTGTGGAACGAACTGTAACATAAAACACTGTTGCAGACACACGGGCAATACACATTACTGACTTTTAAAAAAAATCCTTATTCTCTCAGGAGCATCCCCAAAATCATGCAACAACCAGGATTGAAAGCTTTGTCAACTCTCTAAACGAGCTCCATTTGAAAGAATGCATGGAGGAAAATTCCTACACTTGCAAATCAAGTGGTTCATTCATCAGTCCACATGTTGTTCAACAAAAGATATCCATGTGGCATATCATTGTACTAGTAACAGCTACACTTTTCATACTTCCAGGACAGAAAAAATAAATTTCCAAGAATATCTTTAATTAGAATTCTCCTCACACTCATTAACCATATGGTAAGACAGAACTGTGTGCATTCTTTTACTAGTGCATATCATATAATTTTTGTTCAATTAGAGCTGATAAACTTAAACGTTATTAATTACTTATTTTTATTTTTAATCGACATCCATCGATTAAATTGTGATAATAGTGTAAATAATATGAAATAAATGATTTTTTATTTTTATTTTATCATGCCTAGAATTTTTGTACTTAGAGTCGTCTGGACAACCCACTGCCCTCTTTAACACAATCTTATTATTGTGCGTTTACAAAAGTAAAAGTACATGGTTTGAGACGCTCATGATGCAATACTTGGAACACTTAACAATTATAACTTGTTCTTTTTCGTTATTTTCTTTTGTTGGTTTCTTTTCTAAGAGCAGTATATATAGCCAGATCCTACTTAGACAGATATTTCGATTTTCATAAAAGTACAAAAACCTGATGACCTTTTTTAAATAGTCAGATGCAATAATAGTACGTAATAACTGCCTAATGAATACCGTGTTTTGACTCTGCTTGCATATATTGCAAAAGTGCAGAGTTATTTTAATTTAAATGAAAATAAATATGTGAGAAAAATAATATATGTCGGACGTTTCTACCAATCCCAGTCGTAAGGTTACAGTATGCGTCTCCACCCCACTCCACCCCTCGGTATAATCTCGTGAGGAGACAAATAATAACCCATTGACTCAGATTTCCTTGTCTCGGTGCAAACCCCAACTCACCTGGTTATGTTGTAGATATTTATCATTCATCGATCAGAACAGTGCTAGGATGGCCTGAAATTCCACCGTATCAAAGACCACATGAACCAAACCTAAATGATTTTACCACAGATGTGAACAAATTTATAACACAACCAGAGTACAGAAAAACACTTTCTTATGATTATTTTTTAAAATTGATTATGGTAATTCGTTACGATTTCTTAAATAAATGATTAGAGTACGACACACTAGAAAGCCTGGTTCTCTGAGTGGAGTATTTTAAATTTCTTTCAGACACAATTACTCCTGAACTCACTCGCATATTTGATAAATTATGGAATTTATTTGCGAGTATTACACAGCGTGATTCTGATGACCTAAAAACAGATTATCGAAACAATTCAACATTTAAATCAGATCATAGACGATATCGAGTATATTAATCGAGAAATTCGTGCCTTCGTAATCCATGAAGAGTATTATAAACGTTACGGATCCAGAGAATCCTCGTATTATGTATTTCTCAGTTATTTTAAAATAACCGAACAACAGTTCCCGACATTTGTAATACCAGCACTGAAAACCGATAACTGAAGAAGAAAAAAAACCCCACTCAGACCTTTACTAAAATACTCGCTGCATGGAGAAAAATAACGCCTAAGGATAATATTCTCAGATACAATAATGACCCAGACGGAGGTGGGAGACATATCAACTGGAAATGTAAATATATCCTCGGTGATCGCAGTAAATCTAGTATGTGATGTTATTGATGTAAGCTATCAAAAAAATCACGAAAAATCAAATCAGGCCTGCACGGATACATTTTATACTCGTTTACACCACTGGTTCCACCTGTATTTCTAATAGTGCAGGAGCCAGTGACACACGTCTATATGCAGGGTTATAATAATTTATTAACGAGAATAAATTTTAAACTCAGTGACCAATCTGGTAATTTAATTGACCTCGAGAGAAAGACTTTACAAATAAATCTCTTTGTGAAATCTTAAATGTGATTTCATCAGGGTACCAAAAAAAATAAAGTTTAAATAAAATATATTGCAGTCGCATAATTTGTTTTAATGATGAATTTATGGTACACGATTTTTTTTGTCAGCATTGAACGAAATCAAGCGTGTATGATGTTAGTAGAAAAAATATTCTAAATATTTCTGCGTTGTATTCCAATTTCAAACTTTGTTACATTTGTAATAAGAAATTAAATCATTGATATTTTCATAGTTATAATAAATATAACTTTAAATTTGTTTACAAAAATGATGAGCGGTTATGATTTAATGGGTCCTTTTATTGCCCTTGTGTCTTTCATAGAGTCCTTTATTCATTTTTTGGATAACTCTTTTGTGAGAATTTTCTTTGACCCTATTGAATGTTTCTTTTGGCCGACATTCTTTCTTAATGCCCGGGGGGGGGGGGGTGAGCTTCAGTGTGACATAGAGCTTTTTGCAGCCACTCTACTTTTAATTTAGGGGCGCCCATAGACATATCTCTAGTGAATTTTCTAAGCGAAACGAAAGATTATAATATTCAGAAGATTGTGTAGGCATTTGGATTTCACATACACCTACCCTCAAGATCGAATCTGGTAGGGGAAGGTGAAAACCACACCACGTTATTCGAACGTGATGGGAGATGTGCATGAAACACTTCCGGGCTGGCGCCCACACTTTATATAGAAAACCCTATTAATCGGTACCGTCAGTAATTTACCCGTTACGAGACTCAAATTGCTAATTCTTAGTATGAGAATCAGCCGCGTTACTGATTACGCAATGTTCTAATCTGACAAATGTATATTTTGAAAATTATTATATAGTTAACCTGGGATATATATATATATATATATATATATATATATATATATATATATATATATATATATATACCTAAAAATAATTCAGAAAATGGCGTGACTTTGCTTTTTTATATTTCTAAAATCTAATCGCAGCAAAAATGCAGATGAACCATGAATCCTGACAAATTCAAACGAAGATATTGTTTCTTAAAGCAATCTGTGTTATGATTAATAAAATGAATACACCTACAAATGATTGAATTTGATAAAATTAAGGGAGATATAATTGTAAATATATATGTACTTAATAATCGCAGAAAAAATACAGATGAACAATAAATCCTGACAAATTCAGTCAAACGAAGATATTATTTCTTAGACATCTAAACAATTACCCGTTCCCATTATTGATATAATCGTAAGTACATTACTTAATAATGGCAGGAAAAATAAAGATGAACCATAAATCCTGACAAATTTAGTTGAATGAAGATAATGTTTCTTAAATATGTAAATAATTGCCAACACCTACACACACACTTGCGAGGGATGAAAGAGGGAAGTGATATTTCCTACAATTATCAGCTGTTTTTTTTTTTTCGGTATAAGGGTGACGCATGGATTGGTTGTCATTGAAAAATACAGCTGTGATAATGTGCGGTGATCATGGTCAACCACCACCATTTGTTGGTTTGTCTCCGCATGATTGGTCGATGAAATTAAGGGAGGTAACTCCATCAACCATATTACAAGGCAGAGATTGAAAAGTAGTAGTGTACTGGGGACATGCAGCTACTTTTTCATGTAGAAGGTGTCAAAGTATCAAACTTAATGAATTATTGAACAATAACAAAAAAAATAAATAACAAATAAGTAAATATAATCGAGATAACCTACCAGTCTCTTTTTAACAATATCGAAAGGATATTTTTTTTATTATATTTCTTAGAAAAAGCGGATATACATACACATTTGGCTACACGTCTAATCGAGGGTATGCATATATTTCGAACGAAGTCAGATATGATTATGCCAACACCTACACACACACTCGCGAGGGATGAAAGAGGGAAGTGGTATTTCCTACAATTATCAGCTAGGTTTGTTTTTTTTCGGTATAAGGGTGACGCATGGATTCTATCGCGGATGGGAGTGAAATATATTCCAAAGATCATTATTTGGGATGAGATATGTATGTACAGTGTCGCTGGATATATTAAAAATGTTTATTAATTGGTTGTCATTGAAAAATACAGCTGTGATAATGTGCGGTGATCATGGTCAACCACCACCATTTGTTGGTTTGTCTCCGCATGATTGGTCAACGCAATTTGTAGATTATTATGAAGAAATTAATACTTATTATAGAGTGCTCGATCCCGAATTTAGCGAGTTCAAGAAATTAATCAGATTATATTCGGATAAAATCAAATGCGACAAAGCGCGTAAAATAATTTCAGAAACCTCGTTAAATGATTTTTGGGAAGCATGGAGAAACGATTTGATAGTGGCATTTGGAAAGATTGTCAGATCCACATTTCAGCGACAATTATTTGAAGCGCATAAAGAAACGTTTTCAGAATTACCTGTAACATTATGTTATAGACCAGCTGATACACGAGGACACAATATTGAAGTTGATATTCCATGGAAAACAGAAAAACAGACTCTCATATTAAATGATATTGTTCTGGTCGATATCACTGTTGTCGAAGATGCATTACGCCCTGACAAATCTCCCTGGACGCTAAGATACGCAATGACGATACACTCATCTCAGGGGTTAACCATCTCTGATAAAATTGTTTGGATCGTAGATGATCGCATCGAGTGGTCAAATTTAGTCTATCTCGCAGTGTCACAAGTTAGAATAATAAATCAACTTCGGAGAGTTATTTTAAATTCTAATGGCAACACTAACAGTGAAATTGTCAGCGATGATATAATAAGAAAAAAAACCATCGCTGGTTATAAACAGAGCGACAATAATAATAATAATAATCGAATATATATATATATATATATATATATATATATATATACTGTCATTAGATTGAATAACTTTCTTACAAACAATTACCTGTTTCGTGGTCTTCGTATAAGAGTTTAAATAACCTCTTCACGTATTCTTCCAGAAGTATCCATTGACAGTTCAACCTGTCAGCAGATATATCAATATATTGACCTTTTAGCTTTGCGTGGAGCAGATACGTTAATTTGAGAAGTGTTGACATGCGACCAGAGCAAAGTTTATACATCACAGGCCGAAGTACCGTATATGCCAAAACATGTTGTAGTCATATCTTCGCCTAGACTCGTTAAAACTGAGGGAGGAACGCAAACCGTGTCATGATCATTGCACTTTAAGATAGAGAAATTTAATTACGCGTAAAGCTCCAAAAATAGTACGCTAGCGTAAAATGTAACCTATGCGACAGTTAAGCAAAACATAGTACTGCATATGAACTGGTACACATTCGTGCCGAATGCCGGTAAAAGGTCTTACCTTCTTTCTGTTTTAGTAAACTATGAAAAATGATTATAAATTGTTTTGACATTTTGATATTCCTTACATTTGCAAGATTATTTCTAAATGTTAGAGTTACGAAAAGACGATCTATTGTGAAATTTGGAGTTTAGATAACAAATTCTAACATGCTACGAATTGTTTGTTTGTTTACAAACTTTGTACTTAAGGCTTTAAATATGTGCAGTTGTAAATTATAGTGGATGACATCGTTGATTGGCACTACATAATTATGTAATATCGAATTTCAGCCCTGATAAAGTACCTTTATGTTTCTTTATGAAAATCAATATTTTCCTTTTAAATAAAATAAAAAATCTAACAGACTCTTCATAATTCAAAATATATTTACTATGTATTTATATCATGTAATGCAGTTATTCTTTAAACATTATATGCAGCATGACTAATGAATGAAAATGAAAAATACTTACCCATCTCTATGTTGTCTCTTTTCCACTGACATCCACTGCCTAGGAACAAGCTCCTATATCGCGATAATTAAAATCTGAGGGGTAACCGACAATTGAGACAAAAACAAAAATAATGATAATATATAAATGGTATCGTCGTTGCTTCCAGGTGACAGGCAGATAAATCAGCCCTAAACCTGTACTGATACTGAACAGTTTTTAGCGTTAATCTTGCCTATTCTTTAAAATGTGAAATTGTGTTCCGACATTCTTGTCGGTATACATCTCTCATTTTAGACACCGGAACAACTCGCTGTTTATGAGTTCTTGTCATCTTAATGGTCCTTTGTGCAATAAGTACAGAATATTACGGACTCAAATCCTGCAAATGACAAGTCATAAATGCAAGTGGAATAACACAACTCCAAATGCAATGAACATTTCGGATTTCGTGTGTTATGTTGGACGAAAACTTTCAACAACATGGAATTCCAAACTAATGCAGTTTTTCTCGAGAAAGTGACGTTTTGTGGTGTGTTCTGAAATCAAAACGTTATCAGATAATATCTTATATAGATGTACATAACTGTCCTCGGTGAATCTTTTTTTCTTCCTGAGGGAAAAACTTATAGGAACGGTTCACAGAGGCATATCAACAGTACAATATGTAGAACAATAATGGAATAAAATCGAGAATACTGTTATTGCTGTACTAAGTACTTTGTTGAACAACTTCAATTAACTGTTGGCTAAGGCTGGATTTACGGTAGTTCATCGTCTGTACTTGCAGTGACCTTTTATTGTTGTCTTGTCTGCAGACGTTATATATATATATATATATATATATATATATATATATATATATATATATATATCGTGATGAGGTAAACGCATCTTCTGATACGGCACAAAGATAACGATGATTAGAGTTGCTGAAACGATACCTATAGTTCCCGTCAGTCATATTCGGTATCCTCAGCGTAGACTTAATTGTAGTCGGGTCAAAATACTCAGTAAAATAATACGATACTCTGTATTATTGAAAAGGTCAATGTAAACTATACATAAGATATGCATATGGTCACATTCAACACTAAGTCTTGCTTGGGAGGAGCGCTCTAATTTATATTGCATAACTGTAAATAGATAAATAAATATTCACTTTTTGACAATGTACTTTTTGTTGTTGTTGCTAGTTGCTAATGAACGCGAGAGAAGCCGTGATCTACAGCTACACTGCTGGTCGATGTCCGTCCAATCTGTAGGTTGATTTATTAATTGACCAAACAGTGGAATGCTCTGACAACTAATTTCAAGGCATTTTGGTATAATTAAATTGTTTCCATCCCACCCTCACCCCCAAAAATTATGTTGGTGTAATTTTTAACGACAATTAACAGGAACAATTATCGATCAGACTAAAGAGAAATTTATTTATTTATTCATTCATGTAGTTATTTATGTATTTATTGTTAGCAATCCTGAGACATAAACCCACTCGGACAGGGGATTGTTTGATTATTTTTTTTTAAATAAGGGTTGAGTCCATATGGTTGGATGAACTGAATAGGGTTTGTTATTTGTATTGTCTTTTTTCATTTCTTCCCAATAATCTTGCTTGGTTCTCTGTTGATATTCTGTTTTTCACTCACCGGTTCATAATATCGAGTGAGGTTATTCCCCAGGTAACGTAGCTAAATCAAATTAACGAATGCTGGCTGATTCGGACCGTGGCTGATTCGGACCATAGCTGATTCGGCCCAAATTACGGGCTGATTCGGACCAGATGACGGGCTGATTCGGACCATGTGAACTATTATAAGAAAAACCATGTAACACACACATTATTTAGTTTGGTAGTTATTACTGTTTTTGCAGACTAACTAAGAGCATATAAAAAGTTGATATTCGGCTTTTAAATTTACGTAAGACAGTTGCTAGGAAATTTCTAACCGAAATCAGAACAAACTCCATATTAACTATAGCATTTAGATTTGTTCAACCAAAATAAAGAATGAATATATATATATATATATATATATATATATATATATATATATATATATATATATATATATATATATATATATATATATATATATATATGTGTGTGTGTGTGTGTGTGTGTGTGTGTGTGCAATACACTGACAACGAACAGTGCAAAATTAGTATCTAACTAGCCTGAGCGCTTTCGACTCTTAATGGGTCTTTTTCAAAGACAAATACAAAACATAGACAAGACAAACAAATAAAACAGAAAAAAACGGTTATGTTTGCAAAGTTTTACATGGCTGTTTCTACTGGAATTAAACATTTAAGCTTATATTGTGTCTTAAACAAATGTAAGTGACACATTTAAATCTCAGACGAAACCTATTGATATTTCACATGGTCAGCCAAAAATCTGGTCAGAATCAGCCAGAAATCTGGTCCGAATCAGCCCGTAATTTGGACCGAATCAGCCATGGTCCGAGTCAGCCTGTTCCCAAATTAACGACACGTCTTAGTAAGAGGCAAGACGTTTCAGAAGTAGACGCTTTCGTATGGGATTACTTTGAACAATGCGAGTGACAGTGACCGAGTAAGATATTGAACAAAATCAGTTATAAATTTGGTCGATTTGATGAATTACGAGAGTGAATCGAGCGAGTATCTATAAATTCGATATTTCTTTATTGTATGTTTTGACATTGTAAGAATCTAAAATTCCGTACCTCAACTGTTTTCATTGGTGGTCGTTGTCTGAAATCAAGTCATTCAGAAAGAAACATTGCCTTTAGTCACTCTTGCGAGAAGAGATAATTAAAGAAGTCCTGATTGAGTAATTGCACATTGTTGGTGCAACAAGCTGAATTCGGAAATTCAGAATTTGTAGTGCCCAACGCTTTAGAGGGACTGAACTCCGTAGGTTAGGAATTTATTGGAATATAATTATGGGTAAGTATTCTTAAAAGAGACTAGAAATCATTGAAAATATACAAGAATAATAAATACACTGTTGAGAAAAACATTATGCTGAAGCATCGTGTGCGACCGTACTGCCAATATTTAAATATTGGCATATCTTCTAAGCGCTGAGTTTCCGTTACCTCGTATGCATATTTTCCGCGCCTATTCGGTTACTTTCGTAAAGTTACGTCATAGTTGCGACTCCAGCATCCAGACCTACCGTTACAAGATTCATTTCATATAAAGTACGATGCCGTTTTGCGTTGCTTACGGATGTAATAGCATACATAGAAAAGGCTGCGGAGTTCATTTTCTTTCTTTTCTGAAAGATACAGGCATACAAAAGAATGGATACATTATTGCATGCGAGTTGATTTGAAAGCAACACTATACTGTACTCTCATAGGAATATTACGAAAGGGATCCTGAAAAAAATGGCTTCTCTTGGATACGCAAATGCTAGGCCAAGACTAAAAACTGGCGCTTTTCCAGACATACCTTTGGATATTTTAAATCCTAGGAAAAGCATTAAACGTGTGGGTTACGAAAAAAAGGAAGAAAGCTGAGGTAAGTGACGACAAAATGCAACAATCAATTCAGATATTTATCTGCACTAGTACCAGACATGTATATACTAAATAAAGTATCAGATTTATCCATACGCTAATTGTAAAATAGGATACACGTAAAATACATTGTAACTGAATCAGAAGACGGAAGCTTTTTAATGTTTACATTACGTTCTGAATTCTGCTATGCCGATTTTTTTTCTTTCTGTTTGTTTGAAGAATCAGTGCTTATGCTACGACCGATGAAAACCGTTCTCAACGTCTTTTACACCTCCTCTAGTCCTACATGTAAGACATAGCACATGTTGATTTTGTTTAAGTGCCTGACGCCCCAGACATAAATATCAGCGTCAGGTCTTATATGTAGGACTACACCTCCCTGGTAATATATATCGTTTCAAAAACATGACGGTCAACGTTTTCGTCTCTTCGTCCAGAATGCAATATTATCTCTCACCGTTTCATTGTTGGATGTACATTTTCAAGATATTATCTGTCTGTGTATATGTGTTGGGTGTAGGTAATGACATTAATAATAATAATAATAATAAAAACTTTGTATATAGCGCCTAATCTTTAGAAGCTCTAAGCGCTTTAGAGCATCTATATTGAAATGCTACAGAAAAACAAAAAATATGAAATTGTAACAAATTGTTTTTTTAAATTAAAAAATATGATTGACCCTCATGCTTCTTAAATGAAGTTATTGCATGGTGGTAAATTTTGATTTTTAACATTTTACACCATCACTTAATCATTATCATATTTTTCCACATCACACAATGTTTAAGTATTTATTTTAAAATGACATTGCTTATTAAATTCCAAATTATGAAATTCTTACCATTGTAGTTTTCTACTTTCAGGTTTTGAATACATTGTTAACAGACAATAGCGGGGAAGCTGAACACTCTTTAAAACCCAGTGCCAGAGAGAGTCATGAGCATATCTTGTAAACAGATTCAGCAGAATGGTCTCCTCCATCAGAAAAACAAAAAGGTGTTCATATTCAATGCCAACCAATTTTAAATCGCTATTAAACTTTAGAAATAGGCGTGTGCAGGCTAGACCTGATGTAAAAGTCTAAAGGCACACAAGCAGTGGCACGCGTATCAGATGTTGGGATACTGTGCAGCCTAGTAAAACTGCCCCCACTGCATACGTTGAGCAGTCATATGACTGAAGATCCAGAAAGTTGCTTGGATTTAGAAGAACCTGGAGACATAGATTCATCAAACACAGATCAGGATCCTGACTATGTACCTGATAGTGAAGTGCGTGATGTAGAAGACATGGAAAGTGATCCTTATGAAATATTACCTTTACATGACAAAAAACCAGTAGATGAAAGGTATTTCCTTGTCTCTGAATCCAAGCTATTTGAACTTCTTAAAATATGTCAGCATTGTAAAAGTGATTTATTGTGTCGTACATGTTAAAAGTGTCCTTGGAACTATGATAACTGTAAATTTCAGCTGGAGCCATTGTCACATTACCACATGGCATAGTCAGAATCTATGCCAGAAAATACCATTGGGCAATTGTTGCTCTCAAATGGGATTTTAGTATCGGGCAACAGTGCTGCCCAGATTATCAGCTTGTTCAGTGCATTAAACTGTCCTATATTTTGTCATAGAACATTATTAGAACATATGACAATCTACAGAAAAATTATTTGATCCCAAGTGTTTACAGGCTGTGGGACCTTCACCAAGCAGATAATATCACAGCAGCACAGGGATCAATGTTGATTCTAGGAGGGGATGGAAGATGTGACAGTCCAGGTCACTCTGCAAAATATTGCAGTTATACTCACATTGACCTGAATACCAATGTTATTCTGGGCTTGCAGCATGTGCAGGTAATAAAGTTGTACCATCAGTTCTTTACATTGCACATTTGGTCATTTTAATTATAACCAGATCAATTGGATATAATCTAATCTTGCATGCTATTCTGTATAAATATAAATTTGTAATATGAAGTTCAGGACAGCCACTGCCAACTATTTATAACAGTCCAATTTTAATATATCAGAATCTAGGATCACTGATCAGATAAATTGTCACTTATGATTTTATTATCGCAGAAACTGAAAGTTTTAAAAGCTCTGCACATTTCTTCGTCTCATTTGCATGTTTGAAATAAAAGCATTTGAAAGTGACAATCACTGACTAACTTGTTTTCTTCAGTCTAATGAAGTAAAATCTTCATTCCACATGGAATTAGAAGGGTTGAAGAGGTATCTCCATAACTTGGAGGAATTTGGGCTTACTGTGGACACCTTGGTCTCTGATCGCCATATCCAAGTTAAAAAGTTCATGAAGGAAGAGCACAAGGACAAAACTCATTATTTTGATGTATGACATCTTGCAAAAGGTAATAACTATCAAACACTAAAACAAACTTTCTATTTCTTACAAGGAGCAATATTAGATAATTAGACATGTGCCCCTAAATAATTTATTTATAAACTTAATTGATTGTTAGCTTCTGTAGGTAGATTCATGTAAAATCCATTCATAATTTCCCATCTGATCATTTCCATTGATTTGTAACTTTTTATTATCTCATCTGCCATATCTGTGCAATTTGGAAGCAGTATGACTTGCTAGTACAAGCATGTAGCAGCAAAGAAAACCTCTTCAGCAATTAAGCACTTTTGCACTTATTTAATTTTTAAAGTGTGTAGGTTTTCAGGTAGTTAAGATGCAACAGTTTTAAGAGAATTATATCATATTCTATTTAATAGGTGTTTCAAAAAAGCTGGAGATGGTAGCAAAGAAGAAAATATTCAGAGATATTCAACCCTGGATTAAATCCATTGTGAATCACATTTATTGGGTTGCATCATCTTCTGCTGCTAATGGCCAGCTGAAATGTCCATCATTAACCATATCTCAGATACCCATGAAGGGCATAGTTTGGAGTTTCCAAAATGTGAGCATGGTCCACTAGATGCTTGTTAGTGGCTTAAAAAAGGTACAGTAATTCATATGCAGTACAACTTCTTCCTTGGCATACAATGATGAATAAATTTTTATTATATGTGTGTATTGTTTTTCCATGCAACTTGACCAGAGTATTATAGCCACAGAAATCCTTTTCACAAATGATTAATCACATAATGTGCCAATTCACATTTTCTCAACAACAAAAAACCCTATCTTGCCACATTCAGGTGGGTATCAAGATATTTATTTCAAAAGTCTACATATTAATTATAGTTATCGTTAGTGGTTAATGTGTCAGCATGATTGTAAATGACTAATTTTTATTATGTGAGCTACTGTCGGGTACAAGATCAACCATGCTACATTCATTAGGGAGGGAAACATGCTTTTCCCATTTAATCCATCCTTAATTTCAAGCAGGTAATGATATATTTATTAGCAAATTTTACTCTATACATAGGTAATTTTGAAGAATTAAAAACCAGTTCAGGGTCAAGAGCTTACAAGAAGTTAAAGGAGATTGTAGAAAGTCCATATCTTTTAAGAGATATTGAAAGGTTATCTCCCTGCCACCAGACATATGGACTTGAAGTCTTCCACAGTGTTGTGATGCATTATGCATCCAAAAGCACCCATTTCTTCTTTCCTGCAATGCAAGCAAGTTAGGGTGTCATCAATTTGGGACAGGAATGTCTAGAGACAGTGATACATGTACGATTAAATACTTGTTGTTATTTTACTTCAAGGACACTGATGCCATTACATGCGTTACACTACAACAAAGAGCTATTTTTCATTCAAAACTTAGGAAACATTAGATTAGATGTTTCACATATTGTGTGTGCAATGGTTTTAACAAAATTTAAATGAGAGTTTGTTTGATATTATACCTTTTGAAACAGATGAGAACATACATACATATTCTATATAGGTATATATTATTGAATTGCTGATAGTATTTCTTAACAGTGAAGTTGACTTCTCAACCATATTTTATTTCAAAATGTTATCATCAATTGCTTAAAACTGAACAATTTCTAATTTTTCAGACTGTTTATAGCTGCATTGCATTAAAATGAAAACTGTTCAAAAGCAACAGGCAAGGACTAGTGCTGGACAACTCAGATGGAAAGTCTGTTACCCCAAATCCATAAAAGGACAGATGGCAGTTGTCAAGCCATGCAAAGAAGAGTCAACATATGGTTTGTTATTTCATTAAATCTTACAAAAACTAATTTCATATTGTAATGGCAAGAGCATCATGTTGTTTGAAGGCCATAATACAGAATGCGCTGCAATATAGTTCCAACATAAATTCACCCCCCTCCAGCACTTACATGTGCACAAATAAACTTTGCTAAAATATTTATGCATTTGTTAATAAAAATTGTTAAATATAACATAATTGTCTTCTTTGATTAATGTCTTGAAATTTGTATTCAGTAATTACAAACTTAAACAGTGACTTGGTCATGATTATTCTTTTATAGATTACATCCAAGAGTTGAAAGAAGCAGTCATGACAAGAAGGGCATCGTTACCCAAGTATGAGCAGGCTTTCAAGGTGGCACAGAGAATTTTAGGAGACATCCCAGAAAACCTAACTGAGAACTATGCTGAAGTAGATAGAGTCTCTAGTACAGGAGCACAAATCAAGATTTCCATTAAAACCTATGTAGACTATTTATTCCTGATTGGAAGAGATCACATATAGGTGTAACATATTTTCTATTTAAATCTTTGAAGCCATACTAGTATACTAGTAATCTAGTCTTGTCAGGGTGTGTGTATGTATTGGAAGAGAGAGAATAAAAAGGTGAATAAATTATATATATGTATATATATATATAGTACACAAAGCCTAATGTCTGATTTACAGTTTTATTTGTAATTAATTATTAAATAGTCATGTACTTGAATCCAACATAATTTGACAGAGGATCAGGATATGTGTCCCATATCTTGCAGACCACACAAGATGGAAGTATTCTTCTATTTCCCTTTCCAAGGTGATGCCAGATCCAACTCACAAACTGGTGATATGCTACATATCTGTATGTCCTGGGAAAGAAGAAAAAGGTGTTACGTTGTTGTTACTCAAAACATTATTTTCATCAGTTATAATCTTCATTAAAACTGCTTACATTAAGTATGAACACAAATTTATTTTTGTCAACCGTGATTAATAAAAAGGACTTGACCATTGAATTTGTGTACTTTTTTAAAAAAAAAAATATATTTTCCAACACATTGTATTTTAAAATAGAAACACAAGAAAATAGACATTGACATGTGACTTAGCCGTACAAGTTCTCTTGAATTGGATATTATTTTTCCCATTTACTATTTTCCTGTAGCAGTCTTAATCTATCTGGTCCTTTTTTTATTTCTATCCTACCTTTATAAATTTCCCCCTTTATCTTCAGAAATGAACGGTGGAGAGGGAGTACTTGTACATTTTTGGTCCTAGAATAAATACAGAGTTCGCATGAAAGAGATCATTTTCTATAGCTCTAATTCTAATACTTGGATTCATATCTGGAATCTTCAACTAAAACACTAGTGTAGATACAAATGGCCTAAAAGAGCAAGGATTTACTCATTCATGGGTTCATTGTCATCTAAAGGACCATCTTGATCAACTACTGTAATGATTCCAAGCTCCACACAGTACCTGTTTAAACATGTAGCTTGGAATGCATCATGCTCTGTGATGCATGCAATGCCTGCTTCATCCATCTTGGCACAACACAAACACTCATCTTCAGAAGGCATGGCTTTGCAATGCTCACAATCACACCTGCAAAATGAGCCAAACATCCACGCATTAGATTTGTACAAAATTATAATTTGCTTTAGAATAAAACAGCAAGCTGCTTATCTTACGGTGCTATTCTCTCTCTCTCTCTCTCTCTCTCTCTCTCTCTCTCTCTCTGTGACTTACATACAGTAGCTATACAAATATACACAATGCTTAAAGTAAAATCTGGTGACACTATCTGTACATGGACTCAATCACATACATGCATTGCATATAAATGCACAATGTACTCAATCACATATATGCATTACCTATGAATGCAGATGCACATACATGCATACCACATATTGTAAAACGGGACTAAGCTAGCAATAATAATGTGAGTCAATATACTGATATATTATACAATGATCTTTGATGATCTTGTCCACAATTGTTTCTACTTGATTTAAACCATTATATTTCATTACACATGTATAAAGTGTAAAATCGAGGAATAGCATGCCTTTTGTTTATTAATATAGAATTGGGGGAAGGAGACAAACAATCAGGTGGGGGTTGTGTTAGCCAAGGACACGTGCATATGTACACATTGTCTAAGCAAATGGTTTAATGTTATTAATGACCCATATTAAACAATAAACATGTCTGTCCTTGACAAGGAAATGTGTGGTTATGATGCAGTGATGCCAGGGTCAGGATATATTGCCATATTGTATGGTTCTTAATAAAAATAGGCGGGATAGAAATTGGTGGTGGTACAATTGAGCTGATGCATTGTCTTTCAATAGACAGATCCTGAATAACATCATCAGTGGCTATAGATGTGATTTGATGGTAGACTTGCTGTTCATTATTGTATGGAAGTTTTCATTGAATCTCAAGATAATGTTACAAACATACCTAAACAGAATTCTTTGTGAATGTCTAAATATGGTATCGTTTTTCGGGGATCTTGCTACTGTGGGTTTGCCCTAATTAAAATTATTACACGGTAGCATAACGATACTATTATTAGACAACAAGTAGGCTGTTACATGTACAATATGATGATGGTAGATACAAACCAATTAGTGTGTGTCGTTCTTACTCCAATTCTTGATGTCTGTCTCACTGGCCATGTATCTGTTTCTATACGAGGACTGGCTAGTATAACGTCACAAGACCACGTGATCTGTTGTCTCATTAAAACTCGGAAATACTTGGCAATTTACGGAATCATGGCATCTTCTTCGCAATATAATCAATATCCACACACAATATTTTTTTTTTATAAACATTATATTTGAATTAGAATTTGTAAAGAATTACATTTATGAAATAAAAAATTTCATTTCTAGTCTCCTTTAACGAAGCTGTTTCCTATAAGGCAGTAAGAGTGAGTAAATACTTAAGCTAAGTAAATTGATTGGTGACACAGTTGAGTAGACTAGAATGGCAGCTTATAGGCAGTTGCTCAGAGAGTTTAAGTCTACTGGTAAAGACGAGTTAAGTTATGAAGGGACCAAGGGACTTTGATACTACTAAATAATTTGCTTACTGGATTGTAATGAAAATTAGGTGTTGGACTGTATTATGTTGTGTGCTGGATTGCAGTCAAAAGGTGAGTGCTGGATAGTATTAAAATATGTGTGAGTATGATTATATCTAAAACTGTTAAGAACACACTTCCTTAACTTTTCTATATGGAAACGGTCAATAAAAATTACAAAGTTAACGTTATATAGTCCCATATCCCTATAAATACGCGTGTCCCCTTAAAATGTTTGCCCCTATAAACCCTTTTGACCCTATAATAACATTCCTATGCTAAACTGATGGGCAAATTTAAGACTCAATTTACTCAAAAAATATCATTTTTCTCAGAGTCACCTATGAGTGGCACAATTTATCCAAACTAATATCCAAATATTACCCAGATACACCCAAATATTACCCAGATACACTCAAATAATACCCAGATACATCCAAATATTACCAAGATACTCCCAATTATTACCCAGATACAAGCCGGCGATAAATCTGACCAAAGATTTTACATTAGAACATATTATTTGCTCAGGTTTATGTTGATGAGGGTGATTACGATGAAAACATTATTTTTAATTTTAAAAAATTGAGACCTTTATGTGTATAATTAGGTTAAATTCGTTGTAAAATTAGGTTTTTGGTTCAAATGAGATACATCAAATTGGGTTACACATTATGAAACAAAAGCAATTAGAAATTCTTTGTATGAAACTGAACTCGTATACTGTCTCCATATTTACCATTTTCTCGGAAATTACCAGCAGAGTCCAGAGCAACATATATGCTACATATTTGCATATTTAATTTCAGATATCTTGCAAAATCAGAGCCACATGTTAAACTAAATTTTTGTTCAGCCAAACGTTTACTGATCAAACACAAAACACTAATGTGATCTAATACATAAAATGTACAAGGAAACAAAAATGCATTATTACACAAAATTATGTGCAAATTTAAAAAAAGTGTCAAGTGGGTTAAATTCTTAATGTTTTCTTCCACCAGCCTAAGAAAATGTAGAAAGGATTATAACCTCAGTTGCTTAAAACATCTGAGTACTAGACAAAATTACTATCATGTCATGGTGCTGGTGATCCATTAATGTATAGAGTTATCAAATAGTCGGTACACGTTGCCTATCTAGTGTGTGCAGTTTAATACTTGTTATATTATAACATATTAACATATCACTTTATGTAATTCTGATTGGTCCAAATAACCTGATGACATTATTTTGTAGTGATTTCTTTAATGATTGGCTGCGATTGTAGGAAAACATGTAACCTCGCCATCTGGAAATTTTTGTTTTCAATGAACATTTTGGTGGCCGATTTTCGATTCGAGTCCTGAAAGAAATTGGGTTACATATTGTCTCATCTGTCTGAATATGGCCAATTTATCAGTGCCAGATTAAACCTTATAGAGGCATTTAGTAAGTCAAAATCATGGGGCCTCCTTCGCAAATTCTCTCCTATCAATATTAATTTGATCCATTGTTGTGGGGCCTCTAAAAGGCATTGGGCCCATAGACTGGTGCCTACTTTGCCTATTTGGTAATCAAGCACTGCAATTTACCAACACAATGGGCTTGTGATGTCATGTATAACACATCATAACATCATGAAAAATGGCTTAAACCCCAAGGCAACAAGTAAAATTTAAGGGTTTTGCTCAGTTGGTAGTGGGTTTGTCAGGTGGAGGTGGATTTCATGCTACAGGAATCCACTGTAATATATACAAGCAAGGTTGAAATGTTAACTTACAAAAGTAAATAAACTCACTTCTGTTCATGGAAGAATGTGGACATGAACCAGTGTCCAAACTGACAGAAATTCATCCAACCAATGCATTTTTAAGCAGTAAACATGTGATGCCACTTGGGATTCAAAATGAAGATTGTCCATTGTCTATTGTTCCAAGTAAAATACTGCAAATATCCGGTCACAAATACATTACATAAGCATTACTGCATCCAGTAAACATTATTTCAAATGAATAGCTCAACAATGTAATCCTTAGTTGTGAAAGTGACACTTTAGGATACGTAAACACTGGTTGTCTATCAGGTACCGCAACAAACAATGCGACGTCCATCACATTTGACATTGTTTGTTGAAATTAATTTTCTCTGTGTCAATGTTCTGATTATGTGGAAAGACAATTGTTCTTTGATTTATAGTTTGTAAGAAAAGTAAAATCTACTTTTAAACGTAAATACTTGTTCAACTTTGGTTGGGACTATTTTAGATGCACAACAAATGAAAGGTATGTCAGAATGGACAAAATGATTACTGAGGAAACTCTAACAAAATGTGTAATAGACACAGTGAATGCAAAAAAATATATATATATTTGCATTTCATAATTGTAATATTGTATTATTTTGTAACTTTCTTGAATAGATTGTATTTGTATTTAGATTACTTTTTCAATGTTTTTGTCTGTCATTTTAGGATAATGACATCTTGGTATGATTTGAATAACAGAAAGATGAAAACTCCGCCCTTGACTAATCAAGTTTAGGTTCTTATTAGAAAATGAGAACAATAAAACGTAAATTGTCTACAATCACATAAAAGAAAATGAAAGGAATTGCTAAACAGAATCAGCAGATGGCAAGTAGACCTTGTTGACAATTGAAAAAACGCAAGAAAGAAATTGCTGAATAAGGCAATTGAGTATTATGTTCTCCTTTACTTGATAAATTTAAGCATCATACCATAACATCAAGAGAACTAAAAATGAACCATACATAGTGCTTTTAAAATTCTAATTCTCATCAGATATATTTTATAAAATAAATGTGGGATCACAAATACCTACTTCTGTCCTATAAGTCTACAACTTTAAGTTTCATCATGTCATTTAAAATTTTTAAAACATCTGATTAAAAAAACCTACTTTTGACCTAGCTATTAATAATGTTATGTTTCATGAGATACTGTCAAACCTGACCTAATGGTCACCTTTACTCATCAGTCACCTGTTCCCATTAACCAATTTTCCTGTATCAAAGTGTCTTGTATGTAATGGGTCACCTGTCTTTTGCAGTGTGCAGCTGGATGAATCCTGCCCAAACAATGGTTCCTCCCTACCTTAAGCATCATTGCAGTATACATATCTACCAGTCTATGCAAACTGAACTTTCGCTTCAAGAGAAAGGCATTGTTGATATCAAAGTGTATAATGTGACTCAATGTTCATAACTTCAGTTGCAATGACAATGTAATTCAAAAGGCAGCAATATACCAATTTCTAAAGTGTGACACTGTTATTATTTGAATAAAGAGTCAAAACATTACTGGACAGTGAGACATGGTGTCATGCTATCACAGCAGAAAGCTTCCTGCATGACAGGTACAAGTCGAGATCTTCATCCATCTCCTTGTACAGAAAAGATATCTCTGAAGAAAAATTCGTCTTTGAGAAGAGATTTGAGTTACATCATTTTTCATCAGGGTCAGGCGTCAATATATAAAATTTGTAACGTCAGGCAAAGTAATGGTTCATGTTAACGGAAAATAGACATATACACCTTATTTAGAATAGCTATTCATCACCGGTTCTCACATAAGCCAATTGCCTTTTGATCTTGGCAGGTTGAGCAACTATCTTATCCAAGTATTTTAAAATGTTAACAAATGCTTTCAAGTGAAATATATACAAGTTGGACAATATATAATTTTAGGGCACTTCTTTTACAGATATATGTTTGTTTTTGGGTTTAATGCCATTTTTCAGCACTCGATAGGCTATACATGGCGGCCAGTATTATTGGTGGAGGAAGAACCTGGGAAAATCCCAGGAAAGAACCACCGACCCACAAGAAGCTACTGGCAAGCTTTCTCACATAATTACATTAGCCGAATCTTAGACTTGAACCCACACAGACAGAGGTAAGACGGCAGTGATCCATAACGAAAAGCGCTTTAGACCACTCAACCACTCGGGGCCCCTCTTTTACAGATATATGCCAGATGTTAGTCAGTAGTGAAAACAAAGAAAGATTGGTAATTATTTCAAGTAAGTGCTGATTTCATTTATATGATGGATTAATGTGATTAGAATACAGTAATCTTGTGTTTAAAAAAATATGGGATAACAATATATTAATGCATTTTTATAATTTAGTTTAATAGTGCATCAAACAATATCGATAATGCAATAATAATAATTGTTGTAGTAGCAGCAATACTGATATTTGGTATTTGTGTTCAAAAACTAGTTTTAACAGATGAGCATGTTTTATAAAAGTCATCTGTGTACAATGGCCAGTTTTGTCTTTAACCAAGTATGGCCATTGTTGACAGATTTGTACTTTAAAACAGAAAATGGATTATTCACAACTACTGATAAGGCGAGAAATACTGATTGTTTCCCACTGCATGAGTTTGACAAAATATATCGAGACAGGGCGAAATGCCACTTTTTGTTAAGGAATACCTGTGATAACATGACATGTCTTGCTAAAACATGAATTTTATAACCAAACCCCTGATACAGTCACATTTCAAAAATTGGATTTACAGTAATCTTTCAAGAAAATATTCATTAAAAAACCCATTTTTATATATGCTTGTTAACAATTAGCATTTACAAGTATGGGCTTGGTTAAAATATATCTAGAGAGTGTGAAATATCTCTGTTTGTGTAACATGTCATGTTAAAACAATTTTTCTACTCTCTTAATATTGACATGCTCAGAAAAAAACCTGATTTTCAGTAATATTCACAAAAGAAAAAAACCTGCGTAGAAGCACTTTACAGTTAATATGCACTTCTGAGATAGGGACCATCAATCTATCCTCTGGGAAATTTATAAATCTTATTGTCATAGAGGCAATTAAAAAGCAAGGTGGTCAGGTATAAACAACCATCATCTCACCTAACTGGCTGATGCAACTCTTTAGTCCTTTGTGGGTGAGCCCGATGTGCTAATTTGCAGAGGTAAAGTCTCCAATCTCAAAACAACACTTTCTAAGTCTAAAATTAACCAAATATTGTGTTTAATGCACTAAATAATTTTGTTTGCATCATCATTACTGAGAATTGTTTTTTCTTCTTTCTTGAAGACAACGATGATGATAATGGTGTTGCCATATGTACTTCTGAGATAGGGACCAGTATAAAATAAGGTTTTTTGCACTATAGGCACCATAAGTTATTATGTTTTTTTTGTTTGTTTAGGATTTTTAACGTAGTTTTAAAAAAAATTCAGTCATATCACTACAATGTCTGCAGTTTATAGTGATGTCTAAAAAAAAATTCAGTCATATCACTACAATGTCTGCAGTTATGCAGTTTATAGTGATGTCTAGCACAGGGGAATCATGCCACAGACATGTAGCATGATGTCCCACCAAGTCACATTATCCTAACACCAGGCCAACCTGTCCTAACACTAACCTCTTAAAGCTGAGCACCAAGTGAGGCAGCTGTTAGTACTTTTCTTGTAAGTCTTTGGTATGACTCGGCAGAGGATCGAACTCACGAATTCCCACTTCCGCGGGCGATGCTCTAATCTCTAGGCCACCAGAGCGGTAAGTTATTAGGTACTCCTGAGATAGGGATCAGTATAAAATAAGCTTGTCTGCACTATATGCACATTACATAGAATGCTGGCACTCCTCCATACTACTTGGACTCAAATTTCAATACATGTGGCAATTATGGAAACTACGCACTATCAAACACCACATAAAATGGCTGTTTTCATGTTAAAAAATGCACTTGAACAAGACCAAAGTACACAATTTTTAGCACTTATTAAAATAAAGAAAATGATTTTTACTTGATTAGACAATGCCAGCTTCTGAAAAAGCAATGAATGAAGTATACAATATATAAAAATTTTTTTAAAAAGTTATTGTTTCATTTCTTTCTAATTTGTCTTTGAACTCCAGGAAGTGAAACAATCAAGTGGAGCTAGCAGTCTTTTGAGAAGTACACACATCTAAAGTAAGGTCAAGCTGTATACTCAATAATCTGAATTACATCCATCAATTAAATGTCACAATAAATGGAATTGAGAGTTATTTTACCTAAAGTATTTAAGGTCTGTTTTAAATATGATTCATATTGACTAAAAATCGAACACTATGAAAATTGTGAAAACTGAAGAGCATTACACCCAACAGCAATTATTTCAACAACAAACTGCAATTATCTCATCATAAAAATAGTATCTAAATGACATAAACCTGTTTCACATCATACAACATTCTCATGGACTCAAAAAAAAACAAAAACACTATGTGAACCTGTAAAACTTGGCAAGCTGCCATTAAAAGAAAATTAGAGCAATAATGGTTTTAATCTGTTTATCAAAAACAATTACTATGATACACTAATGTGTATTCAATTTAAAATATTTCTTAATGATATAACCCACAACCTTATTGTCTTGTTTATAGTAAATTCATGCTCTTTATAAATGGAAATAATGAAATTTAAGAATAAAGTAAAACATATTAAATCCATCACTAATGACCATGTGTAAATTTATCGGCTCTAAGTTAAAAATGTTTTGTTATTGAGTTTAAAAAAATTAGGATGGATAGCATAATAATATACTCTTTTTTTTATATTGCAATGGGGTTATAAATAAACATCTGAAGGTTCAACTAATTTCTTTATCTCCAACATACAGGTAATCATAAAATTACAGGTCAAGATAAGCAAGTAATTACTCATCAAGAAACAGTTTACAATGTTATTGAAATTTCTACATAATTACTTCAAGAAAATATCACTTTTCATAAAACAACAGGACTGTGGAATGAATTGTACATTTCCCATTCACCAAAAAAATCACCATTTGAAGCAAGATAGATAGAAAATGTCAATATTATTGATATTATTATCTTTACTCCTCTTGCCCAGTGGTAAGAAGACTGAGAGCTTTGGATAAATTTTGAATAGCTGTTTGTGAGTCTTCGTACTGCAGAGCACTGCTGGCATATTTGCACAATTTCAAAGCTTTTTGATAATGTGCTGGGGTAAGAGTCACTCCAGCTGAAATATAAAAAGTTATTATTGTTATTTTTATTATTATTATACTGTGCCTACACTGTTCATTAACAATGACCTTGTTATAACAAATCATGTACCACAATGATATCAATGATATACTTGAATTGCGCCATAAAAATACCAAGCCTACCTGATGTTTACCACATTTTATATTATACCCTTTTGATCAGAAGATTCTGTTAGGTTATAGTTTTGTTAGAATTATGAACTATGTCAAGTAGTGGGCATTATAATCTTGATTATCTAGATATTATTTAGTCATGTTGTAAGATCTTGAAGCAGATTATTTCTTGTATTTAATATTTAATTTGGGCTGGAATTATTTATTTATTCAAATGATTTATCTCTGGAATTACAAAGTGGTCAATAATATTCTTGGTCCTAGACATTAATTGAGAATTACAGTGCACTGAAACAAGGAGATTTTGGACATTATCATTCAGATTTGTCAAATGAATTGCAAATGACTTGCCACATCACCATGTTAAAGGCCAATAAAGATACACTAACACCTTCAGCAAAGGATCTCAATTTCAACACCACTAGAATTTAATTGGCACTTTACAGATTAGGGCTGATAATAAAATTTGTATTGACTATCTTGGGATTTAATTTGAACTGCTGCAAGTTTATTTTCAAATTTTCACTTTGCATTCAAGGGAAATTAATTATTTGTTCAATTTCACAAAACTTACTGGTCTTTTTTATTACTTAGTATTAAACCCTAGAGTCATAATGCCAGACACTTTTTAAAACTAATTTATATCATCTGAAGAAAATGAACAAGTCCTTTTATCCATTCATTTGTACTTGGCAGTATATATTATGTTTCAGAGATTTCCAAATAGTGAATTTTAATGCATGGCCAGAGTCTGAAGTAGATGACTGTTGACAGTTCTGTCAGATGTATCTGAGAATACTATCAAAAGTAACATTATGCCTTTTAATAATTTCTCTTTGTTTTATTCAAACCTCCACTTTTTGTTATTTTCTAAGATCACCTCCCCATTCAATATATTTCTGCTCTTTGTGTCTACGGTAACTAAATTATTAAGTTTTGGAAGCCTAAAATTTGAAATGGTCACTAAATTTTCCAAAATAGGCCACTCTCTACTCAAGTTTTTTAAGTTCCTGGAGTCCTGATGTTGGATCCATAGAATAATGATACATTCTGTAGATTCCTATTTCTTTAAAGCAATTTTTTTTAAAACAAAAATCAGCAGAAAACTGAAACATACAGCAAGATCATTAACACAGTTTTACAAATGGGATAACATACTAGGTTTGGGTGCTGTCCAGTTTGCGTTGTAAGTCACATTTGTAGGTTGATTTGGTGGACTGATGGCTGGTTTTGCTTGGGGTGGTTCCTGGGGTGTGGTGGGAGGAGCATGAGTCCCCATGGTGGGGTACTGATTTGGTGTGGGTAGGTCTAATGATGATGAAGGGTAGTTTGATGGCCCTGGCTGGGGTTGATGGCTCTCAAAACCTATTGAACTTACACCAGCAGCTGCTGAAAAAGTACACAAAACATTTTTTTCATGAGACTTGGTGTTGTGAAGAATTATCAACACAATCAACTTAAATAATAATGTCCTTGATACCATCCAGCCACTTACGTCAGACACTTTTTAATTCATATGGTTCATGTAAGTCCAGCAGAGGAACAATCTACAGTTGAAATGCACATGGCCTTTTCCTTCAAATGCTGAAAAGCCCTCCAAAATGATGAACATATTAGCCATACTTACCTGTGTGGTTATGCTAACATTCTAACAAAATTATTATTATACCAAAATGACATATCATTACTTATATAAATGTGGCTATTCAACATTACTTAATATTTAAAAATATTTTCTTCATAAAAGAACAAAAAACAAACTGCATAAAACAATAGTGAAACCTGAAAGTAAAGGATTCTTAGTGATGACTAAAACATTGTCTAATGGTTTTTTTAAGTGTGTGTATGTGATTTGGATTTTTATTGTAGCTTCATAACAATTTTTAGGTCATACTTCTACAATGCCTGCAGTGTAGCAGTTTATAGTGATGTCTACCTGTATATTATAGTATTAAACCGACGATACAATAATCACGATTTAACTTTCTTATATCGATATAGTGCGATAATGATGATTTTTTAAAATATGAAGTAGCAAACAAACTGTATTATTATTATAAGTTAATATTCGCCTTATTTCTATCTATCTATCTATCCCTTAGTCTTGCCGACCATTGTGGCACCACTGATGACCTGACAACCCGCATCCTCCATTCCAATCTGTTCTCTGATACTCTCACTGTGTCACTCAGCTTCAGTCCTGTCCATTCTGAGATGTTATCCTCCCATCTTTTCCTCTGTCTGCCTCTCCTTCGCCCTCCCTGCACAGTACCTTGCATGATTGTCTTAGCAAGCCCTGTTGATCATGTGACATGTCCGTACCATTTCATTTTGCGCTTTTCCACAATGGTCAGTAGCTCTTTATAGGGCCCAATGGCTTGCTTAATTCTGTTTCCCACTTCCTCATTCGTGACATGATCTCTATATGTAATGCCAAGCAACCTTTGAAAGCATCTCATTTCAACAGCTTGTATCCTCCTTTCGAGATCCGCTGTGAGGGTCCATGACTCACAGGCATATAGGAATACAGATGCAACCAAGAAGCGCATCAGTTTGATTTTTGAGCTGACTGAGGTGTTTCTGTCTTTCCAAACTGTCGTCAGCCTTGCCATTGCTGTTATTGTCAGCGCAATCCTGGACAATATTTCTGGTTTCGATCCCTCGTCTGCCATGATGGCTCCTAAGTACTTGAATCTATTAACTGTTTCCAGTTTTTGGCCTCTAATCATGATGTCAGTGCTGATGCCACTGGTGTTGTTGGTCATCAATTTGGTCTTCTCTGCACCGATTTCCATACCAAAAGCAGTAGCTGTCCTGTCCAGTTTTTCCAGCAACTGTGCTAGCTCCTCCTCATTTCCTGCAAGACCATCGATGTCATCAGCAAAGCGCAGATTCGTTATTATTCTGCCTCCGATACTGACAGTTCCTTCATGGTCTTCCAGTGCATCTGTCATGATTCTGTCAAGGAAGATGTTGAAGAGAGTAGGTGAAAGCAAGCAGCCCTGTCTGACTCCCACAGTTGTCCTAAACCAATCTCCTAATTGACTGTTGAAGCATACTGCGCTGGTGGCCTTACTGTACAGGCTTTCTATGACTATGATCAGGTTAGCGTTGATGTTGTACAGCTTCATGGTGGACCAAAGGGCTGCATGCCATACCCTGTCAAACACCTTCTTGAAATCTATAAAGACATGATAAAGGTCTTGTTGGTGCTGGAGGTATTTCTCACATAGTATTCTCAGGTTGAAAATCTGTTCAATTGTGTTTCGCCCTGGTCTGAAGCCTGCCTGTTCTTCAGCAATGATTTCCTCTGTCCGCGGCTTCAGTCTGTTTAATATGATTTTTAGCATGACTTTGCTTGGGTGGCATATAAGACTGATCGTACGATAGTTCTGACATTGCTGCAAATTGCCTTTTTACAAGAGAGTTACTATGAGTGACTGAGTTCATGGTGTTGGCCATTCCCCTGTCTGCCAGATCTTGTTGCAGATTAATAGTAGGGCGCTTATCATGGCTTCACCCCCTTCTTGGACTAGTTCTGCAGGAATGTTGTCTACTCCTGCTACCTTCCCTTTTTTCAATGCTTTCACTGCAGCCTCTACTTCTTCTCAAAGGATGGGGTAGTTGTCAGTGTTGGTCACTGATGGGGTGTTGAGTATGTCTGGGTCCTCTGTAGGTCTGTGGTTGTACAGGTCTGAGCAGTTTTCTGTCCATCACTTAAGAATGTCTTGTTCTTCTGTAAGACATTTCCCTCCCTTATCTTGAATGATGGAGGAGCGTCCTTGTTTTACACTGGTCAGGTCTTTCTCCAGTTGGTATGCTTTTTTGCTATTATTTTTCTTTAGATTGTTTTCAATATCTTTACACTGGTCTTCAATCCATGTCTCCCTTGTGCCTTTCTCATGCTTTTCTTGATAACCTGGTTGATTTCCCTGTATTGTTTTGCTCCTTCTACTTCTGACTTCTTCTTTAGCTCTCGATGCTTGTCACACAGATCAAGTATGTCAGTTGTAACCCAAGGTTTCTTTAGTCATCGATGTTTGCCAAGGATCTCACTGGCTGTTTGGGTCACTGCTATGTTAAATATGTCGATCATTGTGTCAATAACTGTGTTCTCTGCACTAAGAAGTAACAGTGGCCTTATTTCACTACTTATAAATGTTTCTGATTTACAACGACCTATTGAATTCCATACATTTACCTCCGGTAATCAGCTTCAGTAACATTTATATTTCATTTCCTGAGCAGTTGCAGCATGGGTAATCTAAAGTTACATTTCTTTTAATCTTCAACTTTTTGATGCTTTAACGTCTCTTTATAAACAAAATGGCAACTTGCTGACATTGATGACTAACTGACATTGACTTTGAGCTACCAGTATTTCAAGCACGGCTGAAAACAACCTGGTGAAAAATTCAAAAGCATGGTCTGCGATATGGACTCATTTTGCATTAAGAAAGGGTAAAAGAGATGGGAAAATTGATGAGGTAATTGCTGTGTGCCAACAATGTGACGCTCATGTTAAGTTTTCTGGCAGAACCACTAATCCAGCATGCGACATGAACAAGCACCATCCCGAGAAATGTGGTAATTACAAGATGACAGACAAAAGATCATCGATTCCTGCTAATGCGATTTTGTCATGTGAAGATACAACTGATCTTTATAAAGCTAAAACGCTACCACCAATCAAGAAAACCTTGTTATTTTGCATTTGTGCAAAATACTCCTTGCATTCTTCTCATTCTTTATAGGTGTGCATACTTATAACACAGGACATGCGTTCATTCTGGATAGTGAATTCACCAAAGTTTCCAGATCTTTTACATGCACTTGACCCCTGATATAATATTTCAGGTAGAAAACAGTTTGCATCATTCCTCAAAAATATGCTTAAGTCAAGGCCCTGGTAACAGAAGACCTACAAAATGCTGAGAAGGTTGCATTGACAACAGGGTGACCCAACAAAAGAGCGCTGAGAAAAGAGTACCGATTAAATTATACTAACAAGTAGAGTAGAGATCAAAGTTATATCGAGAAGTTTTCAAAATGTAGAAGTTTTAATTAAAAAATAAAAGAAAACATTATTGAGCAAATGAAAGATGTTTGCAACTATACTATCAAGTATAAGAGATCAAACAGATATATAGAGAAGTTTTCAAATGATGGAAGCTTTGATCCAGAGGTCTCGCTAGGATTTTAAAACTAGGAGTCCAGGACTCCCATTTTGGTAAAAATAGGAGTCCCACCAGCAAAAGTTGCAGTCCCATCCCAACTTTTTTTTAAAACTCTGCAGATTAGATGTACTGTTGGTTGCCATTGAGTTTAATTCCCCCATTCTTTGTAACACTGACATGTACAACTGTATCAGCTTTTTCGGCGTGTCTGGTAATTCTGCACAACAATACGTCATTTCTGTAATTATTCGATAACGTGCCTTTTTGGTAAAAAATTTAGATTGGGGGGTGGGGGCTGAAATGCAGATAGAAAGATTCCAAAGTAATGTATTTCATTTCCATAGCCTGATGCATAAACATTACATATTTTCAAAGCCATGCACAGACTAGTCCACTATATCAGTTCTAGCAACTTAAGCACAGTTCTGAATCTCATTTAAATCTTCATCATTTTTTCATTTAACCCCAAAATACTTGCCCAAATTTGCAAATGGCATTTTGTCCAAGTCTTGATGTGTCTTGGTTTTGTGTTTGCATACAATATTTATACAGCTACAATCAGAAATTAAATCAATTGCAAGATCACAGGGCTTCGCCAATGTAGCAAATTACCATTCTGTTTTCCTTTTTGGTGACAAAATATACCATCTGGTGATATTTGTGGTGACACCAATTTTGGCTGATAAAAACTGTATGTACAGTCTTGCATTTGGAGTAGAGAAAATCAAAGGCACCATGAGGCATGACAGGAAGCAGCATACTTGGATATAACAATGCACTGTTATATCATAATCTGCTTATGCTGATATCTGGCCTTATTACTGTATGCTGTATTAAAATCAAAATAACCATGCAACTGACTAGTTAAAATCCAACACCTCTGAAGGCGGAAATGTGAAATGAGTACAGTCAACCTGATGATGCTAATTTTAAAAAATAATACCAGATGGAAGAAAAAATAGTTTTGCTGACACTTCAACGAAAACTGATTACCTTTGAAGCACAGATATATACTAAACAAATAAAACAAATCTGCCTTATTGTTCTACAATTATCTGATGTTGCCACAGAAATTACAAACAGGTATTTGTTAGGTACTTCAACTGGAGCCTTTAGCTGTGCCTTCAATAACAAATGCACAATCACCAAAGCAAGCCGACGACCTTTGCTCAAAGAAAGTCAGCAACAAACTCAAATAAAAACATTGCCTCATTTTTCATAGTGATTAAAACATAATTATTGTGCCACAAACTTTCCTGTTTGCAAAAGAAAAATGCAACCAAAAAAAGCTGCCCCCCACAAAAAAACTTGCACATGGAGGACTCCTGCGTAGGTGATTTTCTGCATCCCAGATCAAAAATTTACTAATCTCTAACTTGAAGGATAAGTGCATGTTCCACATCTGATTATTTATTGCACATGAAGCAAAGTCTTCAGTTTGCTTGAAAGTCAGGTGAGTTTAAGTTTCATTGGGAGAAAAGAAAGTCTGTATCCAATAAACAAAACAATAAGGGTAACATTGACTCAAAATCTCAGGCATGGTGACTTCAACCTGTCTATATAGGGTAAAAGTCATAGAAAAAAGGGAGATCAACATTTTTAATGATACAAATGTAGTCCAACCAATCAACCATCGCCACTTCTACATGGACTGCAGAAACCCAATTATGTGCAAAAAATAGTCAATTATCCAAATAAAAAAGTCAAGCAGATTCAAATAATTCACAATATAATGGAAAGTAACTGAACATAAATGATTACAACTTCTATTTGTCATCATTATATCATTAAGGTAACGATGGGATGGGCCAACTCATTTGATCTCATCTCTGAAATGTTGCTTCAACATGTCAAAAAGGCAAATTTGATTTTACTATAGCCCAATTCTGAGCCTGTCATCCCTCATTTCTCTAAAATAATAAAATTATTACATAACAAAGCAGAAGCATGCATTAAAATCAACTTTTGTGCTAATTTAGTACCTTCTATTGCCCTCAAATATGCATGTTATGATTTTACCACCAATCATACCTTTGTGAAATTAAGGAAATGTCTGTAATCCTAAGCTTTGCTAAACCTGTAACCTATTCTATTAATGAAGTTTAAAGACCAAAACATGATGACATTATGTATTTTTTTATCAAATATTTAATAAGAAAATATAGTCGGATTAACCAGGAAGAATTAAATGGGTATTAATAAAATAGCTTACAATATACAAGTCTTTAAACAATCTCTCATGAGTGAAGTTGATAATCTACTTTTGGCTAGCAATAATTTACATTTTAGTAAAAAGAAATATCATAACCCAAAACAATACACCTGCACTGGCAAGTTGTTTATCCACTTGTTTCTTACTATTTGTATCGTGTCTGTTGAATCCACCAATTCTGAGGCCAGCATGATCTAGGTTCCTTCCCTTAAAGACAACAATTTATTTTACTAGATTTTCAATAGAATCTGAGGCCCAGTTGCCCCATTTCCCTCTCTTAAAGCCTACAATTTATTTGATTCGTTTTTCCATGGAATCTGAGGTCTAGTTGGCCCAGGTTCCTTCCTTAAAGACTACAATTTATCTGATTCGGTTTTTCATGGAATCTGGGCAGGTTCCTCCCTGATAGACTATAATTTACCTGGCTATTAGTTTTCCATGAAATCAGAGGCCAGCTTGGACTAGATCCCTTCCTTACAATTTACAATTTATTTGACTATCAGTTGAGCAATATTCTAAGATGAGGTAAATTTATGTTATTAATGCCATTTATTTCCTGCAGTGAATTGATGGGTAGATGGACTGGATAGTGTCCAAGACATGAACTGTATTACCTTCATCTGCTCCTTCTGGCATTGGACCTGGTATTGGAGTTTCTCCATTCTTCAGACATTTATGAATGTAAGCTGCCTTCCACTTGGCATACTTTCTGTTTTTCTCAATCTAAAACAGACATTAATGACAAATTGTTGCAACATGTTGCAACTTTCTGACAAAAACACATGAAAAGCTATCTCTTTATAGCAGTATCTTATCTAGCCTTTTGTCATTCACTCTGACAACATCTAAGCAATGCAAACATACAATTTTGCTTCTGGGTTTTTATTTTTCATCAAATATCATTGATGAACTGTAAATATACTGTAATGAATACAGTTAATATAGTCAATTAAATTTAGCAGTTCCAAATATTGTATTTTTCTATCATACCTAAGATTTTAAAACCTGTAAATCTAAATATTTTATCCGTCTTTGGCATGATGAAGCTAATTTAATATTTATGTGCCTCTGGAGATGCATAAAAACGAATGAATTTTTAAAAAATCCTTTTTTAATAAAAACTTGGGTTACAACAGTTGAAGTTAATGTGTACACTATACATGTATAATATTAGGCCAAAAGAAAGTAATGTGGTTAACAATCTAAGTATCATTGTCTAGTTTATGTAAATTTTCATCTTACTTGCTAAATGAAACTCTGCCTTTGTTACGTGACCTAAAATATTTAATTTACTTACATCTTCTGATATCTCTCCAAATACAGACAACACATCAAACAACATTCCAGCTGTATAAAATGACTTTACTACATTCCTGAAAAAGAATATTGCAAAGATGTCAGCATTAAAACTAATATAATGAAAAGAATTAAAAAAACATTTTGCAAAAGAAATTGGAAATAACAAATTTTAATTGTTTCTTGATTACTCACCTTCACGATACAAGGAACCATTTGTCACAAGTTTCATCATATCTGCTTTTAAAATTTATATCCTCTTGTGAAAGAAAGTGGTTGCATCATCCTGAATTTCATAAAACTCCTAATACATTTTACACTAAGTGTATTTAATCAATACCAGCTATGAATAAGCTAAAATGATTAAAGCTGTCTTTTCTTTAAAAATCTGGCTGCTACCATAGATTAGATAGTCTTACACTACATATACTTGTGAAGTCCACTAGTAGGGTAAACATCTGTTATAAGTACAAGGGTCATGGTGTTATGTATTTTCAATTTGCATTGTAAGTCTTTTATACATTCGTCGCTAAAGATAATTATATTTGGGACTTAACCTTGTCCAAAATCATGTTCATTTTCTTTATGACCTGAATAATTCATTTGGTTTTGTAAATATGTTTATCTCCATCTTAGTCCAGAATACTGGAAATACCCCATGAAATGCCAGGTCTACCTGTTGTTTACCACATTTTATATCATAAGATTAGTAACACACTTTCTAATTATAACTAAGACTTTTTAACATTCGGAACAATCAGAAATCAAATTTTTCCTATGCTTTTAATTATAGCTGAGGTCAGTGTGTGTGTGTGTATGATTTGGATTTTTAATGTAGCTTTAACAATTTTCCAATCATCTCGATACAATGTGTGGGATTTCAAGACCCATGTCTGATACCCACTCACTGGACATGGACATGTGACTCAGATCTGTAGTCAAAGCTACTGCATCCTCATACAGACCTGGATCTGATCATTAACTTCTTCATGGGATTAGATCATGTTGACTACATTAGGTCTTTGGGACTGAAAGGGTGCTGCTCCCCCGTACTGAGCTGTGGGTCAGTAAAGAATGATGCTCACCATTGTTGGGTGGGTGACTCAATCTGTTCTTTTAGATGTGAGAGCATGCTGATCCTCCTTGAAGTGAGGGCATGACTCACTACCCTAGAGTTAAGAAGAGGATGCTGCTCCTCTCTCCCAGAAGGGCATGAATCACTCTCTGCCCAAACAGAATGGAGACATAGCTGGTATACCCTTTCCGGAAGGCACAAATCACTCTCAACCTGTTTGTACCTTTCTTTGAGATAGTGCCCACTAATCACAGGAGTCTAAGAGGAGACCTGGGTAATCTTTATCTGCAACTAGAAGGATTATGAGGATACCTTCTTCTTTGTTTGGTAGATTCATTGATTCTCTGTGCAATCCCATATTAGTGTCAAACAACAGGCTACAATATGGACAGCTCTCTGTCCTCTAACCATCTGTACAAGATAGACATTTGAGACATGTGTCCCAAGAAGATTTCTTTTGGCCAAACTTACACATATCTTGTTTAGACATTGTCCTGAATAAAGATGTTGCTTGTTTCACTAAAAATAAATTGTAAAAGGAGGCAACACTAAGCTTTCAGGAGAATTTGTTTAAAATAAGTTAACAATGTCTTTTCTTAACAGAAAAAAACAAGGGACTTAAATAGCAATAACAAAAATCAGTTACTTATAATTGATAACATAAGAAAAAATTTATTGAAGGCTATCCAAAAAAATAATTATTAAAAAAAGAACCTGAGGTATTGATAAATAAGCTATGATAGGTGCAATTAATGAGTGGTATGCAACCTGCTTGCCATGTATACAATGTCACAATTCACGATAAGGGTAAAGTGAATTTAATGATTAGTAGGTGAGACCACAGAATACAAAAAAAAATCTAAGGGTAAATTTTTTTAAATAAAATGACACCTTAATTAATAATAATAATAATGAAGACTTTGTATAATGCATAATCCTTAGAAGCTCTAAGCGCTTTACAACATCTATAATCATGATAAGAGTACACAAAAAAAGGAAACACCATGAAATTGGAAAACAAAAAAAATGCTGAAAATATTTAAGGTAGGAAACATTATTAGGTCTTTAAGTTTGTTCTTGCATTTGAAAAAGGTGAATTTTAAGAGCACTCATGAAAGGGATCACTGTGTCTTTGTGTCTAATTTCAATGGGTAATTTATTTCATGTTGCTGGGCCCTGGTATACAAAAGAACGTTGTCCCTATGACTTCGATTTCATAGTGGGAATAATGAGTATACGATTGTCAGAAGAGGAGTTTAAGTATCTTGCTGGCATATACACATGGGAGAGGCCAGAAAGGTATGCTGGACTGGAGTCCGCCAGTGAAACGTAGCAGAGAACACATTTTGTGCTTGATTCTGGATCGAATGGATAGCCAGTGTAGGGTACAGAGCAGCGAGGAGGTGAGCCCTGATCGTGGTACTCTAAAGATGATCCGAGCAGCTGTGTTTTGAACTTTTTGAAGTTTCTGGAGTAGATATTGAGACGAACCAGACAGAATTGAGTTACAATAATCCAGTCTTGACAGTACTAATGAGCAAAAGAGTTTTAGTGGCATCAACTGAAAGATATTTGTGAATGGAGTTGATGTGTCTCAGCTCAAGATATGCAGCCTTGCATTATGTTCATGACATGTTGGTGCAATGTGAGAGCACTGTCTAGAGTAACGTCAAGGTTTCATACTGACTGTGTGAATTTAGTGTTGTGTTGCTGATATTTAATTTTTGAGGTAAAGGATGTGAATGAGAAAATCTTTGTATTGTGATCAGAATGGCCTCAGTTTTATCATCATTCATCTGCAGCTTGTTACATGTCATCCATGATTTCACATCAGAAATGCACTTCTCTACTCCATGGATGGTAGCATCAACTTCAGTTGGGTGACTAGACTTGTATATTTGGGTGTCATCAGTGTAAATTGGTGAGACACTGGGTGATGATCTGTGACACTTGAGAGTGGCTGAATGTATATAATGAAGAGAAACAAGTCCAAGTCTGATCCCTGTGGAACACCACAACATATATCAACTGGGCTGGAGTGTATTCCATTTGCAGATTAAATTTGTGTCCTGTTGACTAAGTAGGACTTGAACAACAGTAAGGCTCTGTTGTGAATGCCAAATACATGCTAGAGACAGTGAAGTAATATATCATGGTCTATTGTGTCAAATGTTGCAGACAAATCAAGGAGGGCAATGAAAGTAATCTTTCCACTATCCAAAGCAGACAGAATGTCATTAACTACTTTCAGAAGAGTAGTTTCAATACTGTTGCATGGGTGATATGCAGACTGTACAGTGATAAAAATACGGTTTGAATTTAAATGAGATACAAGCTGGGTTAGAAACTGGGAGGTAGTTCTTTAAATCGTTATGGTCGAGTATTGGTTTCTTTAGCAGAGGCTTTACAATGGCAGTTTTGAAAAATGATGGGAATTCCCAGGATGAGAGAGGTTTTAATAACATTAGTTAGTGAAGGCAATATTGGGTCTAAGCACTCAAGCAGCAGTGATGTTGAAATTGGATCAAGTTCATATATGACTTTGGTTCACTCTTCATCACAATAGTCTGTACTAAATCCATTGAGACAGGTTAAAATGCTCCTAATGGTTTACCATAACTGTATGGTGATGACACGTCAACTGAAATAGTTTTGTCAAGCATATCTCTAATAATTTGTACTTTATCATGGAAGAAATTTGCAAACAGGTCCAGAAGGTCTACTGGAGAGAAGGTAGTTGGAAGTGGTGTACATTTGTTCCTTGACATTAGTTTGTTAGTTACCTCAAAGGGATCTTTGCAATTACTAGCATAGGTTTACAGAAAAGAATTGTAAACTGTCAAAACATACACCAAGAGAGCTTACTTGAACAGTTTCTGGATTAAAAAATCATTTGAGGAATATTCCTGAAGTTCACAAAGAATATTTAAAACACAAGACAATAATAAATTTCTCACTGAACCATGCAAGAAGGTGCTCAGCTTTTTGACTGTTGGCAATGTCATGGCAAATGAAAAATATCAGATAGTCTTTCACATATGTCCAATGTATGGGTTCTTTTGCAGCAACGTATTCAGTTTTGATCTGGTTCACACTAATAGTAAAGAATTCCCAGCATTCACTTGGGTAATTTTCTCCACAAAAGTACTTGTTATGCAATTGGAGCAGGTAATATATTACTGACATTAAAAGTCATTTTCATTTTGATGACTGAAATGGCTACATCCAAGAATCAAACTCATCCAAATATGTTTAGGAAACTGTGTGACCAGGAGTTCTGCGGCATTTTAGCTGATTTTATTGTTTACCAATGACAAAGCCAACATTTAATACATAGGAAAATTATGGTAATGAAAGATACTGTATGGTCTCATGATCATATATTTCAGCAACTGATTTGAGTATAGGTTAAAATATTCCTTAATTTATGAATCTTTTATTTTTGGGGACTAAAGAAAAAAAAAGAAAATCTCAATGTTCAGAAAATGTATGAAGTTATGAAAATTATTACAAAATCTCAATTATCCGGTCAAAAAAAAAAGAAGGGATCAGATATTTAAAATAGTTATGTAAGTGCTATGATGAGGTATGTTATAAATTCCCAATTACTGATAATGAGAATGATGACATCAGCATGGCTGCCAGAAATGTCATCATTGTTGTACAATATAATAACTATGAGACTAACAAAATCATCTGCATATCGGTGTGTAGATTGACAAATTTGACAGAAACATAAGAATTTTGTGTTGGGAAAAGGTGTCACAAGTTCCTAGCACAAATGGTACTCCCCAAGGTTTCATATTCCTTTTCTGTCCACATACATGGCAAAGATTCTTTTACATGCATCATTTTTTGGAAATATAACAGTTTAAGTACATTAAGACTGCAATCATTGTTTGCATTAAATAACATAATAAAACAATCATAGACCTATGTGTCTTTTAATGTGAAGCCTAATGAACCAGAAACCTATCATTTTGACTTGTACTTCATGTCAGTCAATAATTTATATTACATACTTATTGAATCTACCAGCTCTGTCTTCATTATCAGCATAAAGGAAAACTTTCAGAGCATAGTTCTCTACATGAGCTTGACCAACCACTTCATTGTGTATAGCCTCAATGGAATGAGATTTCTTATTCTGAAAAAAAAGTATAGTAAAATAACAATTTCTTTACAAATCTAAAACTTGGGAATGGCCATAATGTTCTATAAATGTAATTTGTACAATAACTTGGGAAGCTAAAAATTTTGCACATGCAACGACTGTGGTGTTTTAACAGAGACATCAAATAAATTAACAAAAAAATAAATAAATTAGAATATGATCTCATACCCCAACATTAATGAGGCAATAACTATATTTATTTGTTGAGAAATTGACTTGATTGATAATGTCCACATTCTTTGACTATTTAAATGCAAATCTTTGTATGAAAAATTAAAACTGTCCACCCATTACAGCTACATGTATTAATTGTTGTGTGCATAATTTTATTAAAAACTGACGTCATACCTAATAGTGATCAAAGTACAAAAAGAAAAAGCCAGAAATGCCGACCTCAAGAAGGCCTTCATGGATATCAATTTTTAGACTTTGATTCTACACACCTTTAAGTGGCAAGTATTCACTTCATTTGGATTATTATACAGCCATACAAACCAGCCTTAGGTGGTGTATGTTTTAGTAATTTATAAAAATAAATATAGTGAGAAAGTAATTTTAAAGCAATGGAAATAAAGTTCAAGATCATATGAATCTTGTTTAAAAATTTATTTCCAGATGAAGCACTTACAGTGGGCCGCACCAAAATGATTCAAATCGGGCCCTGTGTTTGATAAGGCCGGTCCTGCATCCATATTCTGTTGGAAGGTCATTATTTAGATGTCCGAGAAGTGCATAAGGCAAAATCAATATTAAAGTACATAGACATTTTGGGATGAAATGAACCTAAAGGTGTACTCCAGTACATAATTGAATGTCATATGCTGTGATGTCACAATGAAAGCTACATATATTGATATACAAATCTATACTATCCTTTGTTGTGACAATTCCACTCTACATGATCTTTTCTTGACCCAAGTTTAGTTCATAGCCACAATTGTACAAGTCCAAAGCAATCAATAATTTTCATCTGGAAGTGTCTTGATGTCAGTTAAGGTGCAATCAATAATCTGGATTGAATAGTATTTGGTTAACAAAAAATTTGTGTAAAATTTGAAAAGAAAAATTTGATTTAAAATGAGTAAATGTACATAATGACGCATGTGAATTTTGCTTTCCCATCATTCTCAGTGAAGATGATGGCAGTTATTTTATTTCAAGATGTCTTACAGTATCAAGTTTCAATGCATTTATTGTGTTCAAAGCTCTAAAGTACCTTTGTTCAATATTTGTTGTAGCCCTTTCAAAATGGATAGTAAAACTAAAATGTTGCAGCTCTTTAATGGATGAACTTGAAAACAGTTACATATGTTTCTTAAACTTGTTAAGTGAATTTTGAATGCTGAACTAAAATGAAATGTTTTTGCCAATTTTGTCCAGGTTATAAAGTACATGTTGCTGTAATCTATTTAAAGTGGATACTACCTGAATCATACCAAAAGTAGAGGTAGATGCAGAATTTTATTCTGAGTGAATTTTGTTTAGAAGAAATGGTTCAGTGTAATTCAAATGGCAAACATTCTTGTTTTATAACTAATAGTGTTTGACTTTGACAGAGAAGAGAGGGTACCTAACCATTTGACACCATCCTCCCCCAGATGGATTTTTCTATATGAAAGTGGAAGCCATACAGAATCAAAATGTAAAGAGTTTCCCATGCAGATCCCATTTATATGCTCATCTTCATTTTATCTGATTACAGGAATTAAATTACTGAAATTGCATGTTAGTAAAAATGCTTAATCAACATTCCTGAAAAAAGAATTTGTTTTTATCTTTATCGAAGTGCACAATAAAATGGCAGTCAATTTTTTAAATAAATTTGTTTCAAACAGCCCCTGTAACATGTACATAACAGCAAGTACAGACGTGCCTTGATACTATACTGTTTGTCTATAGTTCTTTGTTGCCTATAAAATATTACCATAACTATTCATAACACACTGAAGCATGAAAGTCAACATATGAATGAACTAAAACCTTCTTTCCCACCAAACTGAAACAGCCAACAAGCAAGTGCATATATTTTAGAAAGAGGGGCTTTCTTAGTCTAACCACTCACATTCTAGCTTCGTGCGTTCAAACCCTGGCAGAGTCATACCAAAGACTTCCAAAAAAATGGTACTAATAGCTGCCTCGCTATGTGCTCAGCATTGAGAGATTAATGTTAGGACTGGTTTAGCCTGGTGTCAGGATAATGTGACTGGGTGGGACATCATGCTACATGTCTGCTAAATATCTCTATAAACTATCACCTCTGCGCTAGACATCACTATAAACTGCCACACTGCAGACATTGTAGCGATATGACTGAAAAATTGTTAAAGCTATGTAAAAAATCCTAATCCTAATTACAATTTAGCTTCATCACAAAAGTCCACTCAAAGATTGCAAATTTCTGGTTTTATTATTTGTTATTCGGTTTAACACCACCATTCAGCACAATATAGGCTATACATGGCGGCCAGTATTAATAGTGGAGGAAAAATCTGGGAAAACCCCAGAAAGAACAACCATCCCACAAGAAGCTACCGGCAAGATTTCTCACATACCCACATTGGCTGAGCCAGAGACTCGAGCCCACGCAGACAGAGGTGAGATGGCAGTGATCAGTAACAGTGAGTGCTTTAGACCACTCAACCACTCGTGGGCCCCTCAGGTTTTATTATTTGTCTACAGACATATAGTAACAATGTTTGATAGTATTTGCTTACTGCTTTTTCCTGTATTTTCACAACAATGAGTGAAAACAACTTTGGCCTTCTAGCACTTCTTGAATTCCACAACATAGCATCATCCCAATGTTTGGGACCTACATAATTGTACTTTTTATGCTAGATCTTCAATAACATTATAATTAGAATTCACTTTCTATGAAATTGATATTTTGCCCAAATGTTAATTAAAAGAGGCAATCTAATCGATTGGTACTTCCCAGACACGGTGATGACCACCATTATTTCTCCCTGACAGATCCAACAAATTCAGTTTCAAATGATTTTATGAAGGAAGCAATGCACATGTGGCAGTTAAAATATTCAGGTTACCCATTCTATTCTTAAAACACAATTGGCTATTTACATAACTATTGTTTAATAATAATAATAATAATAATAATAATAATAATAATAATAATAATAATAAAAATAATGAGGACTTTGTAAAGCACAAAATCTTTTGAAGCTCTAAGTACTTTACAACATCTATAATGAAATGACCAGAAAAAACAAAAACAAAACAAAAACACCATGAAATTGGAAAACATAAAAAATGCTGAAAATATTAAAGGTAGGAAACATTATTAGGTCTTTAAGTTTGTTCTTGCAGTTGAAAAAGGTGACTTTTAAAAGCACTCTTGAAAGGGATCACTGTGTCTTTGTGTCTAATTTCAATGGGCAATTTGTTTCACGTTGCTGGTACCTGGTATGCAAAGGAACGTTGTCCATATGACTTCATTTCCATAGTGGGAAAATTGAGTATACAATTGTCAGAAGAAGAGCATAAGTATCTTGCTGGTGTGTACACATGGGTGAGGCCAGAAAGGTATGCTGGACTGGAGTCCGTCAGTGAAATGAAGCACAGAGAACAAATTTTGTGCTTGATTCTGGATTGAATGGATCTCCAGTGTAGGGTACAGAGCTGCAGGGTTGTGTGCTCTGATCATGGTACTCTAAAGGTCATCCAAGCAACTGTGTTTTGAACTTTTTGATGTTTCTGGAGTAGATATTGAAACAAACCAGATAGAATTGAGTTACACTAGTCCAAACTTGAAAGTAATAATGAACACACAAGAATTTTAGTTGCATCAACTGAAAGATATTTGTGAATGGAACTGATGCGTCTCAGCTCATGATATGCAGCCTTGCATATGTTCATGACATGTTGGTGCAATGTGAGAGTACTGTCCAGAGTAACACCTAGGTTTCATAGAGACTGTGTGAATTTAATGTTGGTGTTGCTGATATTCATTGTTTGAGGTAAAAGATGTGACCAAAAAAGTCTTTGTGTTGAGATCAGGATGGCCTCAGTTTTATCATTATTCATCTGCAGCTTGTTACATGTCATCTATGATTTCACACAGAAATGCACCCCTCTACTCCATGGATGGTAGCATCAACTTCAGATGGGTGGCTAGACTTGTATATTTGGATATCATCAGCATATAATTGGTGAGACAATGGGTGATGATCTATGACACTTGAGAGTGGCTGAGTGTATAGAATGAAGGGAACAGGTCCAAGAACAGACACCTGTGGAACACCACAACAAAGATCATCTAGGCTGGAGTGTATTCCATTTGCAGATACAATTTATGTTCTGTTGACTAAGTAGGACTTGAACCACAGTAAAGCTGTATTTTGAATGCCAAAGAAATGCTGCAGACGGTGAAGCAATATATCATGGTCTATTGTGTAAAATGCTGCAGACAAATCAAAGAGGGTGAAGTTTGTAATATTTCTGCTATACAAAGCAGAGGTAATGTCATGAAAAACATTCAGAAGAGTAGTTTCCGTACTGTGACATGGGCGATAAGCAGACTGTACATTGCTAAAAAGATGGTTTGAATTCAGATGAGATGCAAGTAGGGTTAGAACAACTTTTTCTACGATTTTTTTTATATGAACGGGAGATTAGAAACTGGGCGGTAGTTCTTTAAATCGTTATGGTTGAGTGTTGGTTTCTTCAGCAGAGGCTTTACAATGGCAGTTTTGAAAAATGATGGGAATTCACTGTATGAAAGAGAGGTATGAATAGCCTATCTTTTTGTTCATGTACATGACATTTAACATTCTGCTGACTGTTTTTTACAAGCAAATTAATATTCAAAGTGTTTTCTAAATTCCAAATGGCATGTCCCCATACCACCTTAAAAACAATCTCTGATCACAGACTAGTTCTGATAAGGATATGTTTGAGCAACTGTTTTGTACAGTGTCAATTTTTTTGCATTAACATACATCTTAGAATAGCTTCATATCAGAAATGTGTCTCAGATTTGAATCTGGACTTAGCGTCAGTTATCTTTGTCAGGAAGCCCTTTGGCTAACAAAGTCCCTAATAATTACCATATTTATTTAATGACGAGCCCATCCTTGATGACATTCAAAAATCTCAAAACAATTAGGCTACTATTTATTAAGGACATCGCTTACTAAAAAACACTGATTTCTATGCTAAAGTTGTCAATCAGTCCCCCATCCCTGAACCTCATTTGATCAAGGGTGGAATACACAAACATAAGTGTTGTACAGTTTTAACATAACACAATAGGAAGAAGTAATATACTGAATATATATAAGACAATTAGTAAATCCTTTTCTTCTGAAATGTATTCAGCATGAAAATAAAAAATATTATGAATACACAATATTATAAATTCACACTGTCTTATTTTATACCTGTTCTAAGTAGTCCATAAGAGCTACTAGAAATTTCCTACAATCTGGTGACTTCTTATCAATCTGCATTCCACTCTGCATAGTATAAAGCCGACCTGGAAAATAAATTATCAGATCACTTAACAATTGAAATATGTGTGAGATTGAGATTGCCTTAGTTAATAACAAAATCATTGGCTGGTACAAGAAATGGACATAATTCTAGATTATTAACATTATTTGAGACATGAAACATCAATATTATTTTGTAGCTCTTTCATGTCTTGGTGTTTTTTGTAAGTGGACTATAAAGTTAATGAAACTCACAGTACTTTATTTTTCTTAGGGTGTTTTCAGTGTCCATTTATTATGTTGATACAACATGTATCAGAAGTTAGCCAACATTTTAAACAGAACACAAAAGTTTGGATGTATCTTGGGAACAGTATGGAAAATTTGGTCTACTATAAGATCCATGCAGACTCTTAGTTCTTAATACCTGCATGATGTGTGGAACACAGGGGAAGAAGCCTTTAGAAGTCATATTGTACTAGAATACCAGTATGCCCCTTACATGGACTATATGCCAAAACACATGCAATCACAAACTGTAAATGCACAAATAATGAAAGAGACACAGTCATGAAGATAATTAGGGCTAAGATAGGAACATTAAAAAACAAGATGTTATTATATACAATCCATATACAAAACTAAAAATTTATATGGCAAAACCATAAAAATATATTTTAAACTTATTCTTTTTCTTCCCTTTTATATATTGTTTTTTCTGGAGTGGGGGGAAAAGGCCACTATGAGGGAAGAGGTGGGGTTCGTAAGTCCACTTAGAGCTGGTATTAGGTGTGCCCTTCTTCCACCATCAACATACCAAATTATTTCACTTTATATGGAACACTTGGTCTTGACTTTTTTAATGAGAATACATACATGAACTAATGGTAGTGAGGCAACATGAATAATAATAATAATAATAATAATAATAATAATAATAATGAGGACTTTGTATAGCGCCTAATCTTACGAAGCTCTAAGCGCTTTACACCATCAATAATGATATGACTACACTAGAGAACAACAAATGACAAAAACAATGAAATTGGAAAACATAAAAACAACTGAAGTCATTGTGATTCCAGTCATTTGAGTTTGCAATTTTGTTACGACTCTTGGCTTCATTCAAGTTGTGAAAATGAGTCTTCTGAAGAGTTCGGATTGTTTCAGAATCCTGACAGTTTGTAAATATGCAGCAAGTGTTTTAGCCGTGTACAAATTTATGTTTTTCAACTACCAGTACATGTTGTGCTGGATGATTTTAGATAGATCGGTGTTTGTGTATGCATGTGTGCATACATGTGTGTGTGTGTGTGTGTGTGTGTGTGTGTGTGTGTGTGTGTGTGTGTAGTGCTCAAAGTACTTTTTCTAAATACAAGTCCTGGGCTGGTGACTATTAAAAAAAAGTACAAGTGCTGACGCAATTTCTATAAGCTCAAACTACAATTTGAACACCTCTGTCCTATGTGGGTGATAATGCTTTGTCAACACAAATCATATGTTCAAACACAAGCATGTGCTTATTATTGTCTTTCAATCAGTCTTTTGTATGGCTAAAATCATCATGAAAAACAGATCAATAAATAGTATTTTAAAAAGGTTATAAAAAAAAAATAACAAAGAGAACTAGGCAGAATATTAAATTCAGTATGTCAAATATGTTACATATATAGGTGGTGTTCCTATTTCAACAGACATGAAAGGTTAAACAATATTGTAAGCATATATTTAGAACATATGAATCCCTTGCCATGCTTTACAGCAATATCTGCTTTATTTCATTCTGTACAAGATGCCCCAATTTACTGTAAATATGTTTTCAAAATGCATTATTTGTTTTTAAAAAACTATTTCTCTTCAATTTCTAATTTTTTTCCTTTCCGGATATAACAATAATCAAATTTACCAGGCATCAAATTCCTTTACAGTAAAGAAAACAATATTACTTAATAAATCTAAATAAAACAGTGTCAACAGGTTATGACATTTTTCTAAAACCTAACATGGCACTAAGAACATGTATAAATGCATCCAACATTAGACTCAGGTCCTTGTATTTGTCTTATTATTGTACCGCTGATACTTTATGTCTTAGCTGTATTACCATGTTTTTGTATAGTTATGCTTTTGCCAAGTGACTGGTAAGACCTTTGCCTTTCTTCCACTGTGAATGCCTTTTTTTGTTTTATTACTTGCAACCCTTTTATTATCTTTATTTTTATTATTAGATTAATACTGTATATTGATTGGATGCCATGCACTTTGTGTAATTGCTTGCTTGCTTTCTTTACTGCAAAGGTGTTTAAAATAGCACTTTTGTTATGTTGCAAATGTATAATCTTATGCCTGCTTTCTTTGTTGCAAAAGCAATTAAATGTAATCGAATAAAAAAATATGAAGAAAATGTAACTTTATTAGAAATGTTTTAATTTCAAATTTATTAATAGGCTCTTTATACCATGAGAAAGGTAACAGCATTTTATATATTTATGCTTTTTTTATTACTTCTTTATCTTCAATATCATCTTTCTCCCTCATTAATGATGTCCTTTCCTATGTAAAAGGCAAATGTACCAACAAAGTGTATTTGTATCTTAGGATTTTATCTACGTTATATTAATATTTTGATGTACCGAACTGTTAGATATCTCTGCTGAGAGTAATTTTTCCAAATAGATAACAATAATTTTGAATTCAAAATAAAGCAAATATGAAAAGACACAGGGAAGTAAATGTATTATAGTAGATATGCAATTAGAAAATAAAGGTATAACATTATTAAATATTCATGGTCCAATTAAAGACTCCTAATTTTTATCAACAAGAGTTGAAAATTGACTTAAATGACTATCATAACTTGATAATATTAAGGAGGCGATTTTAATTTAGTTATTAATCAACAACAGGATAGATATAATTATGTCTGACTAAACAATCCAAGATCAAGAGAGAAACTGATAGTGACCACAAATGAATTTGGACTACTTGATATCTTGTGAGAAATTCAAGGAGAAAATTAAAATTACACTTTGAAGGGTAGAAACAAACAAGCACTGCTTGATTTGTTTCCTGATATCAGAGAACACGCTTACAGATATTGAAGTAGCAGATATTGCACCAGGGTATAGGAGGTTTCACGGTTGCAACAGAGCTACTGATCGTAGCACCTACAATTACCTCACTTAGCTCCACTGTGCATGCCCACAAAAAATTCCCAGTTCCGGATAGTTTACTGTTCTACACTTGATGAGCCACACATAAAGTCAACAAAGGAAAACCAATGAATCAATTATATATGTCAAACTTATTTTGTTCATACTAGGAGAATAATTATAGACACTAAATCAGCTATTAGATTCAGTGTCCATACTTACATTATATCAGATAATTAAATATTTACTTTCTATACTTAAAGAATGTCAACTAATTAAATTAAATACACTGTCCACATTTATATTATACCTGATAATATAGATTCATTATCCGTTATTTCAGATAAATTTGAAGGAAAATTTCGCCTTGCTCTCTGATTTTAAGTATTTATTGAACATTTTTGGCTGATATAACTTTAAAGAAAACAATCTCAACAATTTGCATTTTTCATATGTTGATATATCTTTTTTTTCTCAGTTACTTTCACAAGGATAATACATGTAGCTCATTTATAACACAAGTTCGATAAGAAAATTATAACACGAATTCAATTCGGTAGCTGATCTGTAATGCTAAATATTTTAAATCACAAAAGTTTGTTTTTTCATTTTAAAAATGGAACATAGTACAATAACGTATTCAGATGAACTTGACAAAGCAATAATTAAATTAGCTATATAGCCTACAGGGAGTGTAATTAATGCTGATGGAATATTTATTCATAGATGGGTCTAAGAACTGTACAATTTTCAGATTACTGACGTTTTAACTTGTTTCATTTTCTTTTAGAATTTTGAAACATAAAGTATCGGATGGTACATGCAATAACTTTCAAATTTGCTGGGGTCTTTAGACAAGATTTCTGATTGCCACCTGCAAATTCATTTAGAACAGCCTTCTTAAAATTAGATTAATTCTGTTTAACTTTCCTTGCATTAAAGATGTAAGTTTTAAAAATACAATTGTTTCATAGATTTCATTCTATTACTTTGGTTCGTCTTTTAAATCAATATTAATCCACGTGACTGGATGTAAAATTGAAAACAGTATGATTTAAGAAAAAGAGACTGCTTGTAAGAAAAAGCCCTACAAGTCAATAATAAATGGATGCTCAAAAATATTCATCTTTGTTGTCTTTATCTATCAGTCACTCATTCTATCTTAGCATCATATTATTCTCGTTTTTAACCTGAATACATGCATAGTGTGTCTAACAGATATTTCTCCAAATTGTATAATCTAAAATTTCCATCCGTTCAAGAAAATAAAATTAAAATAATCATCAAGAAGACTCATACATATGCCTGTCTGTTCAAGCACGGATGACATTTGTGTATTTTGAAAAAAACTCAAGACATTTCATGAAAAATATAATTAACATTAATAGAGATGCAGCAGTCTAAATCAATAATAAAACAAACTTAAGAAGTTAGAACTTTTTTTGTTGTCGTTCAACCTCAATTTACTGCTATGATTAAAAACTGTAAAAAAATAAACATATTTTCAAAATTCTTCAAGCAAGATAAATACACTGTTGCACAATCAAATAATAGAAAACTAGTACATAATGTAGTAATGGAAAGATAATAAAGATCTAAAATGGGCAGAGAACATTTATTTGAAAGCTGGCTGCAGCGCAAGTTAGTGAAAAAAATTAAAGATGGAACAACAATGGATCAAATATTGATAGAATTTTTTTTTAAGATAGTGAGATATCGATACTGCTTGCAAAATGTGAGTGGTTTGTCATCTTTCCTTGATCTACATCTGCCATTTTTAATTACTGAACTATCTGGAAGTGAGCTGCACTGATACGCTATCTGGTGAGATAGTAACCGTGAAACCCCTTAAAGATTGTAATGCTTAAAATATAAAAGACATGTAATTAAAAACATTAAATTATAATATTTGTCCGATATTAATGTCCCCAATAATGTCAGAAATAGTAAAAGTGATGAAATACAATTTAAGATATATGACCAATTATTGTTTTAAGTTCTTCTAATGGAGATTTGAGGAAAAACAACATCTTATTCTTCTTTCATGAAAAGGCAAAGAGAGACTAGAGAGAAAGATCTAATTAATGAGATTAATAATATATTAGATGATAAAGAAATAATCAATACTAATGTAATGTGACAGGTGAAAAACAAAATGAATTACAAGAACTGCATCAGGAAAAACTTAATGTTCATATGATTTGGTGTAGAGTTAGATGGACTGAAGAGGGTGAGAAAATGATGAAATATTTTTGTAACTTTGAGAACCAAAATTATCTCAGCAAATAAATGAAAGGTATCATAAAATGTTATAACATTATTACTACCAAACAAAAAATTTACTTGAAGAGACACAATCCTTTTATGAAAGTCAAAATGCCTCAGGAGACGAAGAAAACTGATCTCAACTTAATATTCAATGACTGATATTCAGCCAAGAATTAGCAGATATAATTTCTACTACTGAAACTTTAGCTGCTCCAAAAACCATGAAAAAAATTCTGATGGGGTTTCTGCTGAACGTTTTAAGTCTTTTCGGAATAATTTTGGATATTTTCTAGACATGTCAATAACTTTGGTTATGAAATATAAAAAAAATCTCTCAGCAACTCGGAAGGAAGGAATTATTACTTGTATTCACAAAGATGATAAAGATAAAAATTATTTAAATATTGGAGACCAATATCTCTTTTAAGTATTAACTACAAAGTCCCCTCACCATGTACTGCAAATAAAATTACCACATTAACCCCTGGCGCCGTGTTTACGAGATAGTAGCCTGTGCACCCTTATGAGTAATTTCAACATGAACTGTACCTACAAAGTTTAACACAAATATATATTCAATAAATGCCGGTATCACTTGAAGGAATCGATCTTTACTTTCTGTTCAAATGGAATGCACCTGCTTTAAATAATCATCCGAACGGCACAAATATTAGATATAAACTTTAAGTTATCGGTAACTGGGAGTAAGCATTGAGTAAAATGGAACCTTTTCATAAGCAGACGTGCCGGCATATATTACGTCCCTATTAAGGTCAGTAGACTTAAGAACTGATCTTACAATAGTAAGCAATCACTGGATCCCTCCCATCGTGCTCTGCTGCTGTTTTTAAGTAGTGCTGCAACTGTTTCAAAGCCGAAGGGAGCGGTGGTACTTGTGTAAACGACATTTTGTTTTTATTTATTTTAATTTCATGACTGTTATCATCTTCTTCGTAGAGAGCTTTTATTTATGCAAGAGCATATGAGTCGCTGGCATCACGGTATCAATTGTTTTTCCATATACCTCAATGCTAATGTTTCTACCCTACTTCAGCATGCATGTCACACACTGTCATTGAGAACAATGTTAGATTGTCAATTTGACAAGGACAAAACCATGTTACTCCATTGCATTTAAGAGAGCTAACTCTGCTGGAGCTAGACATGCGTAAGAGTTATCTAGTCATAACAGACATTTTCATCCATGTGTGACACGTTTGGAAACAAATATTAAACAACACAAAATATGATCTAGATATGAATTAACATAATCTCATAGGTTTCCAAGAGGCTTAACTTTTTTTTAGTATAAGCCTAACAGAAAGTACAACTCTTACATAATTATATATTGCAGATGTGAAGTTGATTCATTCGTTAAATTCTATAAAATAAAAAAAAATCTCAGAGAATCATTGGCTAATTTTTTGGGTAAAATTTGCGATGAAATGTAAATTTAAATGCTAGAGGCTGGTAATTATTCAACCAATTATTATTATTAATATAATGGAAACGATTTATTATAACTCAAGAAAATATTGGAAATGTAAACTTTCTGATACTGCAAATGTTACATGTTCTGCTGCAGCTGTTTGGTTAACACGACAGTCAATATGGCAAATTTATTTACCACCACCTAAACTAATTCAATACGCATATTTTGATGTTAGCACCCTAAATGAAGTTCATCAAGCAGATATTTTGTTTTTTACCACATGATACCATCAAAACTGGTAGACGTCAATTTACATACACAGAAGCATTAACTGTTATTGACGTTGCAATCAGGTATTAAGAAGCAGAGCCGCTATCAACTAAAACAGCAACTGAAGTTCTATCTGCTTTGGAAAGAATTTATCAACGTGGTGGTCTACGATGGCCACAACTAGTACAGGTTGATCCTGACAAGGAATTTATTGGTGCTGTATCAACTTTAATAAAGAAATAAATATAACGTCGAAATTAGACGAGTAGATAATGTTGAACGATTTAACTGAACACTTGATGAAAATTTATTTTTATATTGATATGTAAAAAAAATAATTCAGAAAGAAATATTATCACGCGAATGGGTTGTCAGACATCCAAGTGTGATTGCTGCGCTAAATAATAATGAAATCACTCGTGCAACTTCCTTGAAATACATTAATGCGATTGCAAATAAAATATATCATATCAACGACATGACTTTTCAAACAACCAGTACTAGGTAATGTGACTGTAAGATATTTGTATTAACCTGGTGAACATGAAGCTGTTTTTTTATTTTTAAAAAGAGTGACTGGTCATATTTGGAGTAATACAATACATACAATTTCCAGCGTGGTAAGATCTATGGGTAGACTTGCAATATACATATTAGATTAAACTGCTCCACAACGTGATTTCTACTTGAAAAATTACAATTTATTCCTGAAAATACGTAATTACCACCGTCTTCACATCTGTAGAACGCCAAGACTCTTATGTCGATTGCATTCAATGTCGGCCAGCATCACATTATCACGCGTGTGACCAAGACTACTATTAATCGTGTCTATGGTTAATTGTCTTGGGTTATGATTTGAATACCGCCACAACATTACCATGTTACAGCTTTCACAATGATTATTTTTGCAGTTGTTTTAATGTCATGATAAATATTCAACCTCGAAATAAAGTCACGTTTATCTTTTTGGTCAAATTGTTTATAACTAATTTGTTTCTTACTATATCGTGGTTAGTTTCTTGAGTTTGATTATTATTTTCTGCAATGACAACCTTACGCAGCTGAGTTATTCATCTAACTCGAGACACTGCGAGATAAACATAGTTTGACCATTCGATACGATCATCGACGATCCAAATATTTGTGTCAGAAATAGTTAATCCCTGTCACGAATAAGTCGTTATAGCATATCCCAGTGTCCATGAACTTGTGTCCATAGCTAATGCGCTCTCAACAACACTGACAGGAACTAAAACAATATCATTTAACGCCAGTTTTTTTTCCTCTTGGCTCTATCAACTTCAATAGTTTGTCTTCGCGTATCTGCTTGTTGATAACACATAGTTACTGCTTGAAAAACATGCCCCAGCCACCAAATGCGGAGTATCAATAAAAGAGTGTTCTCCATGATATAGCAGTGTTAGGGATCAGATTCGCACTGCTAAAAGACATCGCCGAAAAGCAGAGAGGCTTTGGCTTTCCACCAGATTTACTATTCATCAACAAATCTACGAAGCCGCTAAGAAGAACGTCACAAACATAGTCCATTTAGCCAAATCATCCCACTACAGTACTAAGATCACGGAAAGTTCCAGCTGCAAAGAGCTCTTCGAGATAACTAACAAACTAATGTCAAGGAACAAATGTACACCATTTCCAACAACCTTCTCTCCACTAGACCTACCAGACCAATTTGCAAATTTCTTCCGTGACAAAGTACAAACCATTAGAGATTCGCTTGACAGCATAATTTCAATTGATTCGTCACCATACAGTTATGATGCAGAATTTCAGAGACAACCGTTAGGAGCATTTGAACCTGTTTCTATTGATTTAGTACGGACAATCGTGATGAAAAGTGCACCAAAGTCTTGTGAACTTGATCCAATTCCAACATCACTGCTGCTTGAGTGCTTAGACCCAATATTTCCTTCACTAACTGATGTTATTAATATCTCTTTCTCATCAGGGGAATTCCCATCATTTTTCAAAACTGCCATCGTAAAGCCTCTGCTGAAGAAACCAACACTGGACCATAACGATTTAAAGAACTACCGCCCAGTTTCTAATCTCCCATTCATATCAAAAATCTTAGAAAAGGTTGTTCTAACTCAACTTGTATCTCATTTGAATTCAAACAGTCTTTTCAGCAATGTACAATCTGCATATCGCCCTTGCCACAGTACGGAAACTACTCTTCTGAAAGTATTTAGTGACATTCTCTCTGCTTTGGATAGTGGAAATATTACAGTCCTCACTCTCCTGGATTTATCTGCAGCATTTGACGCAATAGACCATGCTATATTACTTCACCGTCTCCAGCATGTATTTGTCATTCAGAATATAGCCTTACAGTGGTTGAAGTCCTACTTAGTCAACATGACACAAATTATATCTGCAAATGGAATACACTCCAGCCCAATTGACGTATGTTGTGGTGTTTCACATGGATCCGTTCTTGGACCTGTTCTCTTCATTCTGTATATTCAGCCGCTCTCAAGTGTCATAGATCATCACCCAGTGTCGCACCAATTGTATGCTGATGATACCCAAATATACAAGTCTAGCCACCCATCTGAAGTTGATGCTACCATCCATGGAGTAGAGAAGTGCATTTCTGATGTGAAATCATGGATGACATGTAACAAGCTGCAGATGAATGATGATAAAACTGAGGCCATTCTGATCATAACACAAAGACTTTCTCATTCACATCCTTTACCTCAGACAATAAATATTAACAACACCAACATTAAATTCTCACTGTCAGTACGGAACCTAGGCGTTACTCTAGACAGTACTCTCACATTGCACCAACATGTCATGAACATATGCAAGGCTGCATATCTTGAACTGAGACGCATCAGTTCCATTAGTAAATATCTTTCAGTTGATGCCACTAAAACACTTGTGTGTTCATTAGTACTTTCAAGACTGGACTATTATAACTCAATTCTGTTTGGTTCGTCACAATATTTACTCCAGAAACTTCAAAAAGTTCAAAACACAGCTGCACGGATCATCTTTAGAGTACCTCGATCAGAGCACACCTCACTACTGCTCTGTGCCCTACATTGGCTATCAATTCAATACAGAATCAAACACAAAATTTGTTCTCTGTGCTGTGTTTCAATGACAGACTCCAGTCCAACATACCTATCCAGCCTCGCCCATGTATATAAACCAGCTAGATCCTTACGCTCTTCTTCTGATAATCGTATACTCATTGTTCCCAAGGTGAAAACAAAGTCATATGGACAACGTTCGTTTGCACACCAGGGCCCGGCGACGTGGAACGAATTGCCCATTGAAATTAGACACAAAGACACAGTGGTCCCTTTTAAGAGTGCTCTTAAGACTCACCTGTTTCGACTGCAGGGACAAACTTAGCGACCTAATCATGTTTTGTATCTTATATGTTTTCAGCATGTTTTTATGTTTTCCAATTTCATTGTTTTTGTCATTTGTTGTTCTGTAGTGTAGTCATATCATTATTAATGGTGTAAAGCGCTTAGAGCTTCGTAAGATTAGGCGCTATACAAAGTTCTCATTATTATTATTATTACTGGCAATTCTGAAAACTTCTCTCGTTGAAACTGAAATGATTTATGCTGAAGTGTATCACGGGCTATCTTTCTTCTTGCATCTATTAAGTCACGTGGTCTACAGTACCAAAAATTCAAAGACTCATTTATATGAGTTTCTGAAATTATTTCATGCATTATTTCACATTGAATTTTATTCGGTTGTAGTCTGATTAACGTTTTAAACTCTCTTAATTCTGGATCAAGCGCTCTGTGATGATCGCTTATTTCTATATAATAATCTTCAAACCTTTTTAGCCATTAGTTCAGATATAATCCAACTAAAGGGGGCGCTTGACCATAATCTCCACACATTATCACGGCAGTATTCTTCAACAATAGCCAACCAAGAAATGTTTCTAGTGACACTGTACATATTTCAACCCAAACAATGATCATTGGAATTTTTTTCTTACCCATTCATTGGGGAGTCCTTTCCATCTAGAATAGCCATGATAAGTACAAGAGTTTACTCCTCGTTCGTCCTTTTCTCTGGCGAGAGTGTGTGTGTATATGTTAAAACAATCTAATCAACACAATACAAAGTATTGCGACGAAATAATTCCATCACACGTGTTGTTTTGGCTGCAACTCCTGGTCCGTTTTGACAAACAGTCTTATATCTAATCACATGATCATATTCAGATGGTGCTGATGATAATCTCACGCGCGATCGAGATAATTATATTAGAATTATCTCACGAATACGCAGCAACAATAACAACAACAAAAACTATTGACACTTGTATATGACAAGTAAGAATGATCATGTCAGCGAGTAAAGAAGTCTTTGACGAAGTCAAGGTTGCTGTGAAAGT